>JAPYKT020000011.1:9219549-9571157 GCA_028749325.2 Caryopteris x clandonensis
ATTATGTATTTTGGCCAATTATATTTTAAGAATAAGAATTATTTATGTACTTGTTGGAGTTTGGGTAGCAGACGCAAAAAAAATGTTCATTTCTAATTAGATTCTGATAAATACAATTAAGATATTTTAAGTGATGTATGATTTTTATTAAGATCGCTATTGCATCTTAAAATATCTTTTAAAAAGACACATGTAATAATTAATTATAGATATCTTCTGAAATTTAAAAGTTGGGCATCACTAATTTGAGAGATACATATCAAGAAAATTGATCATATAGTATTATTATAGTGTTATTTTATTTGTTAAATTTTAAATTTCACATTCAATTGTACATGTGGGACAATTATTTAATAATTACATAATACTCAAATATAATTTATTTATTTTTTAGAAATCGGGAGGAGGGAGTAATTTTTACATATCTTCAAAAACAAATGGATTTTTTATTTTGAAAAAAATGGAGGCTAAGAAGGAAAAAGTTTGGATCCAAACATCAAATTAAACCTAATAATTAATAAAATGGGTATACATGAACATTTTTTGTGTTGAGTATTTATATTGTTAAAATAATTAAATTCAATCATTTATTTTGTTTTTAGTGGGAAAGAGAGTGTCGGTCGCCCTAAGGGTCTGAGTGGCCCCACAACTAAATATGAAAATAAAATGCAATCCGCTGCCCGTTGGGGCAGTGACATATAAGAGGAAGTGAGTGGGCAAAACCGGGTTTTCACTTTCAGACCAAAACAAAATGATTTATGGCTTACTTAACATGAATCAAGGCGCTGCCCACTATGGATTGTATTGTGGGGACACGTCACTCATTTTTTTATTTTTTTTTTCCCATTACATGTTACAATTGTTAAATTTAATATATTGGTAAAGCATCCTTTAAATATATATATATATATATGCAAACTATATTCTTATACCTTTAATTAAATGCGCCTATTTTTATTAGATAATTCTAAAAAATAATTAGGAGTTAATTAATATTTAAGAATATCAAAATTATTTTATTTAATTTAGTGATTAAAACATAAAAAATATAGTTTTACATAAAAATATATAATACCTTCGTGGTTCTATAATAAATTGTTTAATTATACAAAAGTTAAATTATATATTATTTTTTTATAAATAGTAGTTAATATTATTTGTGGTCCAAATCTCATACACAATTAATATAAATATCTAACCTCAATAATCAATAAAAATTTAATTATATTTTTTATATCTAATATATTATTTTAATTTACACGGTATTAATGTAAAATAAAAGATCGTAAAAAAAATCTATATTATATATTATTGTAAGAAATGGAGTAGAAATGAAAAATTATTTATATTGTAACAAGTTACAGAAAAATATTTTAAAAAATATTCAACTAATTAAAAGCTGTCATATCATTATTCAAATTGCATCGTCACGCCTAATAACAATGCAGGTTGATGGTTCGATTGCCAAACCAAGTTCCACATCTTTATTGGACGAGGAATAAAAATTGAAAAAATGTCGGTGGATAAGTATAATTAGTGGAAGAAACTTTACTCAAAAGCGTGGTTTAGAGTGAAGTTATTACAATCACTTTCAAGATCATGTGTCCAAGGAAAGGGTAGGTGATCTTTTGCTTTCTTAAGCTAAACAGCAGCGATTATATTAAGCATGTCACGAGAAGTCACTTCTTAAGACAGTTAAATATTTGACCACTCATTGTTTTCATTAATTAATTACATATATATTTCACTAATTAATTAGGGTTACGGCAATGATGGAAGGGAATCAGGGCATTACTATATTAGGGAAGAATCAATGTTAGATGTGGCTCTTCTTTAATCAGAGATTCCTCTGATTTCATATAACTTGCACTGCTGCTGCTATTAGATTTTTTTTCTTTGAAATATAGGGAAATTACTAAATTAGGAAATCGAGTCGTGTAATTAAAACTTTGTTAGTAGATATGTCGATAAAGACAGATTTGTCTGGCCCGACCAGCCGTGGTTCTATTTGGGCCTTATCTTTTAGGGCTAATGTCTTTCATAATAATAAATTTACAAATATAATGAGATTTTTATACTAATATATTTATACTAATATAAATAAATAAAAATTATATGAACATAAATAAAAAATAATAATTATTATATGAGGAGTATGTAAGGTATTGTGGAAAATGGAAGAGAGTGACTATGAGGAATATGGAATGATCATACCTCATAATTGGAATGTAATGATGGTTACCAACTAATACATAATTATTATTGCTCAAATTTAAAAAAGAAGTGAATGTACATGCGTTGTTGGTCAAGTGGGATGAAGTGTTGGTCAAGTGGGGTGAAGCTCCAGTATCCACATATTAGTTCTTGTTTAATTTTTTAGGAGACATATTATTGGAAGTATTGTCGAGCTCAATTGTAGACATGAGAGCGTCATACTCGTAAGGAATGAGAGAAATATTATTGAAAGTATTATCAAGCTCAATGATAGACATGAGAGCATGAAACTTAGAGTGACGGGCAACGACATATGCCTGTTATTGTGGTCATGGGGGTGGGTCGTGGAGGCCATTGTCGAACTTTTGTTGCTGTAAGGACCCGTTTGTGGGTAGGGCATGGTGGGGTGCAACCCACAAAGAAGTGGGCCAAGAAGCATTATGTCATGACGCATAGGGCGAGGGACTGGCCTATTGTTGTTAGTTGTAGTTGGAGTTGTCGCTTTGCCGTCCCCTCGCCTTGGCCACGATCATGCCCTTCGCAGCTATTGTTCCTCTTGTTGTTTTTACAACATTGATTTTCACTATCGCAATTATATTGATGTTGAGATTGTTGTTGTTGTGGTGGGACGTAGGAGTTGGTAATGATGGTCGGTTGGATGCGACAAGAGTAGTGGAGCTTTGAGTCTTGGCTGAGTCGCCGTACCTAGTAGAGCATGGTTCGAGCCTTGAAGAAGGTACGAAGAGGTTGAGATTGTTTTGCAGCAATGGTATCACATTCCTCCACTAAACTAGTTACATGAAAAAAATCATTCGTGGAATCTTTTTTTTTTTTTTTTTTTTTGTGATAAACAATATGATTATTTGTGATTAGGAATTTCTCATTTATGTATGTATATTTTGTATATGGCATCGAGTGATTTACAATGTGAACAAAATAATTGCATAATATCAAATAATATAAAAAATATATCTTTTTATATTCTCTTCTCAAAGCAAATTAATTTAATTTTTTATTTATAAATTTCTAATTCAACTTTAATTGTAAGAAAATGACAAAAAGTGATATTGAATGTAGAGATGTGACCAAAAAAACTCAACTTAATTCAAATATAGAACAGATATGTAGAAAACTTAATTTCAAATAATGGTCAGCTTCGGTGAACCCCAATTGTTGTGTTCGCATGGTATGCAATACATTGGGCCGAGCCCGCATGATAGCCGATCTTAGAAAAAAACTCTTGTCCAGCCCAAAATGGATTTGGGCCCAACAGAAATGAAATCCATTGTATGATTTGCCCACATTAAAGTGGTAACTGGGTTGTCGTATCCGATCCAGCCCAAAATGGATTTGGGCCCAACAGAAATGAAATCCATTGTATGATTGCCCACATAAAAGTGGTAACTGGGTTGTCGTATCCGATCCATTTTAGCAACAAACCCCACATTTATTTATATACCCAACTAAACGATAGACTAAAATCGTAGATTTGGATTTGGTGCAATAATAAATTAGAGCTAATTAATTAATAGCTTATAATATAACTACGAGTAAGGTCCGATCCAAAAGTGGAGATGATTTTGAAGTGTTTGATGGGACTGAGTGACAGTTGCATGGTTTTTTGTGCATATATTAATTTCATTTTCATGCATGGCTCTTGCCGTTTCAGTTTATTTATTTATTTATTTATTAAAATTGTAGCTATTAAGACATAATAATCAATTCCATTCTTTTATTTTATTCCAATATGACTCAAGTATTTTGTTACATTAAAAAAAAATGGCTTCCTGTATGTGTTGGTCAAAATCGCGCTTAATCCATCTTGAAACATCTGAAATGGTTGTGAATTTTTTTAAATGATCGAGATTCATGAAATGATAAGATATTAATAAGAAAAAAAATATTTTCTTTTTTATCATTTCTCTAATAACCAAATGTAGAGTATTTTCATGTAACTTTTAGATATATACTTTCAAATTGGATGAATAATTAATAACTTGATAATTTTTTTTTAAATACTTTTAGATATTATCGAATTGATGACATAATAAGGCGTTCTTATGTTTTAGGCGAAGACGAGGTCAAAGCTACACAAATTCAATACAGTAGAAATTTTCTAAATTAATCGCTTTAGAATTAGCTATTTTTTGTTCGTGTAAAAAAAATCAAAAATTGTAGTACATTTGGCAATACCTCAATAGATACATATATATATATACAAACTATTTTTAAATCTCTAAAAGCTAATATTTTATGTAGACCCTAGTCAATAATTTTTCTCAAACTCACACATGATCCGACCCTACGTGAGAATATTGTAACGTAAACATAATACACACTAGCATTTACTAATCTTAAAAGAAAGAAAAGAAAATTAGAAAATTTCTTAGGTCCCAGTATGTATTTATTATATTAATACTTAATTTCATTAATTTAGCTCCTATATATATATATATATATATATTATTTGAGATTAGAAATCAGTGGCCAAACTTCAATTATATTTACCATCTTTCCTGTCAATAATAGTTTTTACTATTTTCTTTTACATCAGTACTATATACAAATATCACAGCGGGTATCAACACGAACGATAATGTACATTTAATAACGTTATTTTATTTGTTTTGGGATTCAATTTTTTTGTGAGAGCTTCAAAACATATTATATTATGTTCGTAAAATAATATTTTTTCACTATAAAAAATTAAATTCGTTTTTTCGTTACGGTCCAAAATTGCGTTATTTTTGTTGCAGAAAAATAGGATATGTTTCTCAACCTTTCATCTTTCTTTATCACTGTTATTGCTATTTACTTGTTATAGTCACTCACGTGAACTTTAACCAAAATAGGATAAACACAGTTTATTACAAACATGTGAACATCTTACCATCATGAGTCCCAAGTTAAATTTGAACCCCCAATTTTGACCAGTTCACCTTATCTGTTAGGGCCACTGCTTTTATGAATTAAAATAAATCAGGGAGATATAAAAAATTAGGACAGAAATGGTCAACTATAATAAACAGTTTGGTAAGAGGAAGGGTGGCGTCGCTGTCTGATCACGAATGTTGGTTGAATTTCCAAGTGTTTTGTTGCATGGATTATTGACTTATACCCACCAATATTTACTCAACTAAGTCAAACTATATGTTTATTTTCTCATGTTGAAACATTCAATGCTTCTAATATGATAAGTTCACTAAATATGGGACAATTGTGTACCTTCGGCCCTGTTTACTTTGGCTGATAAACTTGGATTAGGGAAAATAGTCCAGAGTTATCCAGCATTTACTTGTTTGGATATTCTTTTCGGGCCAATCCAGCCGATCCGGGATAAATGATAGAAATTGGGATAAATCGCCGGATAGTAATCCCTCCATGACCCCTGGGATAAAAATTATTCCATCAGATAAAAAATGAAAATTGACTGTTTTACTCTTGTGCACATTCTTAATTACAAAAATGTCCTCATATATAAATCACGTTTTTAAGGTTCAATTATGTATTAAGGGCAATTTTTTAATTTCCGCATTATCTGAGCTAATCCTATGAAGTAAACGTTGGATAGTATAAAATTATATTTTTCTATCCTAATGTTATCCTAGGAAGTAAACGTAGGATAAAAATTTTGAAATAGTTTAATCCCAATTGTTGTCATATCCTGTTCAATCCAGTCAAATCCTAATTAAGGAAGTAAACGCAACCTTCTCATACTATCATCCAAATTACTTGAAAAACTCACACAAATACACATATTCACAATATATGTTTAAATAATATTTACTTACTTATCGTATATTTGATTATTGTAATTTGTTCGTAAATAAAAGTATTGTAAGCCCTACTAAAAAAAATTAAAAAAAAGATTCATAAGTAGGTATATGCATCTTCCATCTGGATTGTTGATTCGTTGTGTAAATTGAATCTATAAAATATAAAATAAAATATGTTTAGAATTAATTTAGGGAGAATCAGAATGGTCCTAACATTGAGAGAGTTAGTTATGGAACAACTTGGATATGAATATAACTCCACCACCAGAGCATATTATATATTTTATTTTCTATTACATTTGAAATTAATATTTTATTTCAACAATAACACATACGAAAGATTAACGTGGAAAATCCACTCTTATTTTTCCAATGTATTGAACTGTAGCATTATACTATTTTTAAATGGATTTGTTGGCATACATGGTTTGTAGATGTCAACATATCATTACAATTTATAATAAGATGCAGATTATAATAAAATTGTGTATTTTCAATATTTTTAATATTGTTGTTACTGTTCTTTAATAACATCTAGAATCGAAATATAATTTAGTCATTAAACTATATATAATAAGTTAAATAATATTATCATAATAAATTAAAATATTAATTTATGTATATGTAATATTATACAAAATTAGTTCAAAAAAATACACAACCTACTTTGAACTTGTTGAAACTCCCTTCGAACGGGATTTGATGCAACTCAAACAAAATAAATTTAATACAAATTTGAATTTAAACTCAATTCATTATCATCTCTATTTATTTCTAAATTATTATATGACCGCAGCTATTCACACTTTAGAATCTCTATATACACCTTAATTTTTTTTTTAAAAAATTATATTATTAAAATAATTAAAATACATTTATATTCAATCTACCCAAGGCTCATTCGGAATATGCAGTCGAACAAGTGAAGTAGTATTTGAAAGATATTGTGAAATACTACATTAATTATTTAGCAGGATGTTTCGAACGAACCTTTGACTAACATCTCGTCCTTGTTTGATAAATAAATTTTGAATACAAGCATATATGTTTGACCAATTCCGTCGAACACAAACAGTTGTGTTCGATAGATGCGGTTTGAATATATACAAGTAGGTGTGCGATGGGATTAAAATAAAATATTGAAAAAAACGAATAAAATACAAGTGTTCTAAACCAAATCTTTCCCCAATGTATATTTTAATCTAAAACTCTTATAGAATACAAAAAAAAAAGGAAAAGAAATCAAGATTTCAAGAATTCTAAAATATTAATTTGAACGACAAATTTATTCACTTATTCTTGTTTGTATAATTATCCAAAATAAAATATTTAATTTAAAATAATAAAAATCAATTTAAAATAAAATGTATTTAAAGAATTTGGAATGCGAATAGCCACACCATTATTATTATTATTATTATTATTATTATTAGTGTCTTATCATCATTATTGTTCCACAAGTAATGTTCCACAAACTAAAAATTCCTTGCTTTTGCTAATTTTAGTACTATAAATTCGATCCCTTTCGGTGCAATTAAGCTCATAATAATCTTTTGTTTTCTTAAACTTGTTCTCGAATATTCTTTTTCTTTAACTTCAACCTGCTTATTTTATAATGGTTAGTTGTTGGAGATATTTTGCTCCTCTCTTATTTTTCTTTTAAATTTCTATAATGATACACGTTCGCAATAATAAACTTTATAATAAAAATCATATTATTACATATAACTTACATTTTAAAATAAAATAAACAGATTTAATAAAATGAATAATCCCAGGACAATTGCGTTATGGGAACTGATACTTTTTGAATGGACTAAAAGTATTATACTTGACCATTGAAATTTTTCAAGTTAGATGCCAATCAAATACTATCGATAAATATTATATAATAATATTAATTCAAGAAAATTATGAAGTGAGGCCTTACCAAAGTAGTACTGTGCGATTACCTGGAAAATTTCCCAGCCAAAACTATGTTAGTTGTGGCAGCTTTTATGTAACAAAGCCTTAGTCCAAGTGTGTATTTGTTTTCAAAGTGTGATACAATTCAATACCATAAAATTATACTTTATTCGTTTATTATTGAGTCGAGCTTGAATCCAACTTATGTTCATCACCCGCATAGATGTCATTACCGCTCAACTTTGCAGAATTTTACATTATCATCATTAAAGTAATCGTCGATTATCATTTTCGCCTAATTTTTGCACCCAGGAATTCAACGTGATATGTTTTTAGGGTATTATTTTACCACCAAGGAAGTGGTGAAAAGGAATAGATACCTTTAACTTTAAAGGAAAAACTGTTAGGGACACAAATCCTGAACAAGACTTTTCCTCCTACATACTTTTATCGAAGGAAACAAATGTCACATTTCCCATTATCACCACCCTCAGATTCATTTCCTCTTCTTTTATTTAAGAATCCAACAATAGTGGTCATATTACCAACGTTGCATATTAGTATTATCAATAACATGTACTAAAAAAGTGCTCAAATAATAGCAGAATGGAAAAAGGGCTGTTTGGGAGCATTTGCCCAGAAAACAGGGGCCCTTTTCCTCAATCCAAGCTGATCAAGAGCATACTTTTCATAGTCCCAGAATCTTGATTAATTGAACATCAAAATTTAATATTGTATGTAGTTGCAAGAAAGCAGACAACTTTTTCAAAGCTGCATTCAAATGCCAATGACAATTGACAACAACTCTTCCTTTTTGCATCACCTCTATTTAGCTACTTATGTAGAAACTATATTCGGCCCACCTCTTTCCACCCAAAATTCTCTCTCTCTCTCTCTCTCTAGTTTCAATGAAGGGTATGTATCTGAATTAAGGTTTCCAAGATTACAGTAGGTGTAATAAATTGGAGGTAAAGGAATCAAGAAGCTGACAGAACAAGATAGATGAACTAGGCCAAGGAAAAAACATGACTCTTCGAAAAGTACAATAATGGAGGGGAGAAAACAAAGAGTACCAAAGATTTTAGCAGAAGATAAAAGGGAGAAACCAACAAAAAGTATGTGACATTTCAGAGAGGGGCTCAAGTTCAACAAACCAATATTTCCAAGAAATGGCCACTCCACATCAACAGGGATATTAAGCAGGGTGTTGGTACAAATCAATGCAATGGAAGACAGTAAAACTCAGAAATAGGATTAAAAATTGAACCAAACTACTTGTTTTTTCATTGGAGTTGTTCGTTGAAAGCTCAACACCCTGCAGTGAAACCGTTCAAGCACGACTCAGATTGAAAATTGAACAAATTCAAACACAATAATTAAAGCTCTGGTAATGATTTAAATAAACTTTAATAGTTGAATGGCAAAGATAACAAGGATTGTATAATCTGGAAGCTGCTAAAAATGGGATGTGGCCAGATAGATTCTGGAAGTCTGACTACAGATGGAAACTAAAGAATCACTAAATTTGGGTATTGCCAAAGAAAAAGAAGCTAAGAATCTCAATTTTGTGTACTAAATCTGTCTACTGCTATTAATCAAGAAGGCTCATATTGCAAATTGCAATATAATCAGAAACAAGAAAATTGCAGAAATAAGGGAAAAGTGATGATATCAAACTAGAAATAATTTACATTGAAGATGGGCTTGTTTACATACCAAAAACAGATGTGACTGCTGCAAAAATGAAAACTTGCTTGCATTTGTATAAGCAAAGAGTGAAATACTAAAGCAACCATTTCCCCCCAATTTCTTCAACCCCAAACACTCCATATCCGCTCCCCAAGAAAACTCACAAACCTCCTCATCGACCCCTTCTCCGATTCTTCCTCCTCCAAATCATTCTCCTCATCGCCGCCACCGCCAGCCTCACAGGCGCTCTCCGCCGCCGTGTTCGACTCGCAAAAACTAAAATCTTCCTTGGTCAAACTCACTTCAGAGTTCTTCAGATCATTCAACCTGATATTTATATTATCTTTGACGTTTTTGCCCTTTCTTCTCTCCTTCTTGTTCTTTTCTTTCTTGCTCTCCTTCAAAAGACTCTCTTCAAAAGCATCTATTACCTCGTGTATGAGTTGGCGGTTCGGTGATGAATCCCACTTCACCCAATAGCTCATATAGCACCGGAAACAGTTACAGTTAAAGCACGCCGTGTGGTCGTCGCCGCCCTTAGAGCCACTGGCTGAGGCGGCTTTCTGGGTGGTTTTGCGGTGGCTATTGGAAAAGTTGGCAGAGGAGCAGGATATTAGGTAAGCCAAGACTTCCCTGTCGCCCGGAGATAGAGCCGCAGTCAAAGTCAGTATCGCCGCCGGCAAGAAAGAGAGGAGGTGTTCTGAGACAACCGACGGCGTTGGATGCACCGTGCTTTTCCGGTAAAGCTTCTTCATGGCTGAATATTTAGTGTTTCCACCAATAGAAAGAGTGGGATAGAGAGAGATGGGGGGCTAAAATGTAGTTCTAGGTTTAGAGATTACAGAAGAGAGAGAGAGAGAGAGAGAGAGAGGCTTTTGATGAAGTCTTGATGCTCGAGGCATAGAAATTGGTGACGTATATTTGGGTTTGCTGGAGAAATTATCACATGCGACGCAGGTGTTTCTGTAGGGTCATTGGTGAACAGTGGTATTGGGAAAAGGATGAGATTTGATTGGTTAGAGTGCAGCGCAGTAGGCAATATGATGAGAGGGCCCCGCAGCGAATCTCTTGGTCATATCTACTTTTCAGAAATTATCACTCTCTGTCTGTTTCAGCGCAACATCTCTGCAAATTTCAAGGACACCCTAAGTTTTTGGGCCTCATTAGCCCAAACTAGTTTTGGGCCTTATTACCCTAAAAGACAGAAGGCATGTTGGAATCAATTGCAATTGCTTGCTTCCATAAAATAAAATAAATTCATTTAGAAAAGGTAATAAATTAAAAATAAAAATAAAAATTTCACTCATTTTTCTTTTGATTGGGGAAAAATATATTTGTGATGATAAGTAATTGGACAAATACACTATGAGAATAAATATGTGATCATAGGTACATTATGAGAACTTACTATTTCTATTATGGTTGAGGTGGGTGGCCCTAATTTTTTAAGACAATTAATACGAATTATGCATTAATTTTCTCTTTGTTTGTAGCACAATTGCTCAATGGACGGATCAATTTGAATAAAGAATGAAAATGCTTTACAAAGTTGGGTTACTAAGCTCGATGGCTAGTCCAAAGTTGGCTTACCACGCCCGATGGCTAATTTGAGTGGTTAACTATTAAAACAGGCCAAAAAATAGATTGTTCAAAATGTATCCGTTTAAGGCAGATCAGTTTGTAGAAGGTACACCAATGCTTCAGTGAGTATTTTTCTCTTCGCGCCAAACACCTTAATAAAACCATATTTTTTTTCCTTCTTTCCTGCGTTGTTATATTCATTTGTTCAATATTTTTCAGTTTTATTATAAGGAGATAATAATAAAAGATATGTTTTGATGTCCTTGAAGATAATTCATAAAATCCCGTACGCTATTAATAAGTGTTAATTTATGGGGAGTTGATTCTAATAACTAAAACTTGAAGTCTTTAAGGTATGTTAGTTTTTGAAGCCTAAGATGTGTTTGTTTTTGAAGCCTAAGATATGTTATAAACAAAAGCATGAGTTAAGAATTAAACCCACTACATAACAATGATTTAAACATCGACTTTGAGCTTTGGTTTAACCAAGCTCCCTCTCAATTTATTAAAATGAACATTTTGGATTCTATATTTATCAATTTTGGAACAAAATTACTAATATTATTGATCTATATCTACAAGATTAAACAAATCATGCTAATATGTTCTTTGACTTAAATTTTTTATAATTTCAGTACAAAAATAAATAAGTTAATCTTAAGTACAAATTTTTTTCCCATAAAATAAGGTTTGAATATATTTATTTTCAATTTCTAATAATTCTAGTACAAAAAGAAATAAGTTGATCTTTAGTCCAAATATTCTTCCATAATAGAACGTTTGAATTTATTTTTAGTATTGATTCTCAATTTTCAACATATTCAGCATAATAAATAAGGGTGGTATTGATATTTTGTATCTATTCTCTACTTTCATTTAAAAATTATTCTCTAATTGTATCAAATTATTTATTTAAATTTTTTCTTTTCATTTTCAACCATTTAATACAATATGTTAATTAGATAATTTCACTTGCCATAAAATTGAAAAAACAAAATACCGGAAAACTTAAATATGTTAATAGTGAATGGAATAAACTACTAAATAAATATAAGGAATAACAAAAATAAAAAGGATCAAATATCATTTTGTATAATAACATTTTTATTTTTATATGAGATCTTCCGTAAATTGTAATAAAGAGTTAGCTCTCATTAGAAAATTAGGAGTCCCTCAACTATTAAAAAGTAAGTTGTAAGTGATGGATGTCGTCGTATTCGTTCATTTAATCGTTTGAAATTTTTACATGTCAGTATTTTTTTAAAAGACTATCTAATATTTGTCACAATTTCAAAGTTTTCATGCCTTTAAATAAAAAATTTGGGTACATCAAAATCAAGTTTAAAAGGCAAAATGCATTTTAAGGTGCTCTGTTATCTATGAATATTTATAAAGGTCTCTCAACAGTGGAAATATGTGTGTACAACCCTTGGTTATCAAAAAGTTATTTCAATTAATTCTTCAAAAATCAAAACTTTGTTTTTTCTTTTTTATTTTTTTAAGATTTAATTTTGATGTGTTTCTAGAATTTTTATTTGAGGTCAAGGAAATAAATAAGGTTCTTTTGATTTCGTTATCGAGCATAAATTTAAAAAAAAAAAAAAACTAAAAGTGGTGTGAAATATTGCATAAACTTTTTTAAAGTAAAAATGATGATATGTGAAAAATTATAAGGGTAGAAGTGATAAATAGAACAACTATCATTACATTTTATCACCTAGAAAATTAATTTTTAACAATAGAGGGGACTTTTTAAAATTATTTTTTAATAATTTGTAGGACGTATAAATTATTCAAACCTTTAAAAATATTCATGAGCCTTAAAATATATTTTTCTAATTAAAAAAAAAAAAAAAAAAAACTTTGATTTCTTAAGGACTTCATGTTGGCTTTGTGTGATGGTATGGTTGAAATAATTGCATGGCCATGCAAAAGTTGGTGAATGAGAGATAGAATGATCAACTCATGTGAGGTTTCCGGTTAATGGCAATGTAATCATGTCTTACAATTCATAATTATCCATTCTTATGCACTTTTATCTTTTGTACAATCATAACTACTACATATAATAATTCTACTCAACTCCACCAAGCTTCTTCAAATCAATGATTTTGACTCAATTCTGAATTTCTCGAATCCACTTCCATCTTTAAAAACCATTTTAATTCACTCTTTTTTCTTTCTATGTTTATCGGTACTAGTGCTCGATATTGCCAAAGATGTGCCCATATTCAACAACATTAATAATTTACATACATTATTTGGCGATTTAATTTACAGTATTATATGTTTAATTAAAAAATTATTTATTTATTTACATACATATTATTAGTAATTTTGTATTTTAAAAAATAAAATTTTTTAATAAATAAAATATATCTTTTAATTATGCAAATAATAATATAAATTAAATATATAATATATCAGATACACAAAAAACTTACTTGAAAATATTTACTACACCTTTTTCAATCTTTCATATTATAACATTCCTCATAATTTGGGAAACATTTATTAGAGAACATAAGGATTTACTACATCTTTGTTCAATCTTGTCATAATATAAAACTAGTGTGAGACCTGTGTGATCCACAAAATATATTTTTATTTATTTTATAATATAAACATATATTCAAGTTATATAATATATTGTAAAAGGTGTGGATTTGTAATTCAGTTCTCGTTCACAAATTGATAAACATGATATCTACGATTTATTGAAGGTTGAATTTAATACGTCTTTGTTCAATCTTGTCATAATATAATATTCCTCACGATTAGGGGACATTTATTAGAGAACATACACAGTACATAGTCGAACACTTTATCCAAAAGCTTCATAAATGATCGTTTGGATCACTTATTAGAGAACGAAAAGAGTGTACAGTCGAACAAACCGATCGAAACAGAGCACACCAAAGTTGCTAATACAAATTTAAAAAACGTGTAAGATATATAATCGATCGGTTGTCAACATACAAGTGCTGGAGTGGAAGTGACGATTTTAGTTAGCCATTAAATAATGATTGGGACCCCTCAGGATGAACTCTGGAGTCGGGATTTAATCCACGATTCTAAATCAGAAAGCTCTTCGTTGTTTATTGAGTGACCAAGACCAGGGTAAGCCTGAAGTTGGAACCAAGCAGCCAAATATTAATATCGGCTTATATTTATAATTTAAGAAAGGCCCCACAATAAATAAAAGAAATTAATATAATTCACACACGGAGCAATGCATGATACATAAATGTGCATTTATATATGTATGCCTGTATAGTTATAAAAAAAAATGGGAATAATTATGCAAGAAATAAGATATTCCCTCCGTCCAACAAAATATTCATGTTTGAAAAATTAAAATTAGCTATTAGTTGAAGTTTCAATAATGTCATTATGATAATGATGTATTTGAGTCAAATAAGGTTGAGAAATCAAACTAACAAATAAACGAAAAAATCATACGTAGAAATTAATTGACTTATAACAAGTTGTCTTTTCATTTAGTAAATCCAAAAAAGAATAATTGTATTTTGGGTTCTTTTTCAGAATAATGCGAAAAAAAATAAAAATTTACGAAATGGGTTGGTTTTGAAACAATTTTTTAAAATAGGTAAAACGTCACCCGGACTGACGATTTAAAAATTAAATTAAAAACCTACGGTGACATTCTTATTTCTTATATATATATATATATATATATATATATACTTTCACACATACATACCCATACATGCATTTATATATATACACACACACACCAAACAACATATATATATATATATATATTTATAAAATATATATATATATATATCCTAAATATATATTTTGAATATGTATATATATATTTTTATTTATTAAGTAAATATATAAAAATATATATTAAATTATAATTTTAAAAAGTAAAATATTATAATCTTATTTAAGATAATAAAAAAAATTATTAAAATTAAAGAATAATTTTTAATTCATATTCTAAAAATAAAATAATATATATATTAATAATATATATATATAATAAATAAAAAAAAGGAAAACAAAAGAATAAACGTCACCTTAATTGACGTTTTAAAAAAATGTCAATTAAGGTGACATTTTTTTTTCTTTTATATAATATTATATATATATATATATATTTATAAAATATATATATTCTAAATATATTTTTTGAATATGTATATATATATATATTTTTATTTATTTATTAAGTAAATATATATTAAATTATAATTTTAAAAAGTAAATTATTATAATTTTATTTGAGATAATAAAAAAATTATTTAAATTAAAGAATAATTTTTAATTATTAATTCATAATCTGAAAATAAAATAATATATATATTAAATTATAATTTTAAAAAGTAAAATATTATAATTTTATTTAAGATAATAAAAAAATTATTTAAATTAAAAAATAATTTTTAATTATTAATTCATATTCTGAAAATAAAATAATATATATATATATTAATAATATATAAATATATATATATATAAGAATAAATAAAAAAAGAAAAACAAAAGAATAAACGTCACCTTAATTGACGTTTTTTATTTTTTTTCTTTTATATAATATATATATTATATATAGATATATATATATATATATTTATAAAAATATATATATAAAAAAAATATATATATATATATATTCTAAATATATATTTTGAATATGTATATATATATTTTTTTATTTATTAAGTAAATATATAAAAATATATATTAAATTATAATTTTAAAAAATAATATATTATAATTTTATTTAAGATAATAAAAAAATTATTTAAAATAAATAATAATTGATATTCTGAAGATAAAATAATATATATATATATATTAATAATATATAAATATATATATAAGAATAAATAAAAAAAGAAAAACAAAATAATAAACGTCACCTTATTTGACGTTATAAAAAAACGTCAATTAAGGTGACGTTTTTTTATTTTTTTCTTTTATATAATATATATATATGTATATATATATATTTATAAAATATATATATTCTAAATATATATTTTAAATATGTATATATATATTTTTTATTTATTAAGTAAATATATAAAAATATATATTAAATTATAATTTTAAAAAGTAAAATATATATAATTTTACAATACCATAACATTATATTGTATTTTTTTATAATAAAATCACCCATATTAAATATTTTTACACTGTATTTATTTATAAATACAATATCTTAATAAAATAAATTTTTTTATATAAATTAAAAACTGTAATTTTAATAAAATAAAACTTATAAAAAATTGTACTCGTATTTATCATTTATATACCATTTGATACATCTTATCACAATTTAAATAAAAATTACACTTGTCATATCACTTACACATTTTGTCAAACATGCATTAAATTTTTGGCATCAATATTGAATACATTATTTTGACAACACAATGTTACATCAACTTTTCAGGCTTTGCTTTGCAGAAATTTGGCGTGGGATGATTAATTTTGCAGGCTTTGCAGAGGAGACGTGGGTTAATTAATTTTGCAGGAAATAAACTTCCTACGTACAAAATTAATTAACCCACGTCTCCTCTACAAAGCTTGCAAAATTAATCAACCCACGCCAAATTTCTGCAAAGCAAAGCCTAAAAAGTTGATGTAACATTGTGTTATCAAAATAATGCATGCAATAATGATGCCAAAAATTTAATGCATGTATGACAAAATGTGTAAGTGATATGACGAGTGTAATTTTTATTTAAATTGTAATAAGATGTATCAAATGGCATATAAATGATAAATACGAGTACAATTTTTTATCAGTTTTATTTTATTAAAATTACAGTTTTTAATCTATATAAAAAATTATTTTATTAAGATAGTGTATTTATAAATAAATACAGTGTAAAAATATTTAATATGTGATATATTTATTATAAAAAAATATAATATAATGTTATGGTATTATAAAATTATATATATTTTACTTTTTAAAATTATAATTTAATATATATTTATAATTAAAAATTATTCTTTAATTTAAATATTTTTTTATTATCTGAAATAAAATTATAATATTTTACTTTTTAAAATTATAATTTAATATATATTTTTATATATTTACATAATAAATAAAAAAATATATATATATACATATTCAAAATATATATTTAGGATATATATATATTTTCTAAATATATATATACATCTATATATAATATATATATTATATAAAAGAAAAAATTAAAAAATGTCATCTTAATTGACTTTTTTTAAAACGTGAATTAAGGTGACGTTTATTCTTTTGTTTTTTTTATTTATTCTTATATATATATTTATATATTATTAATATATATATATATATAATTTTATTTTCAGAATATGAATTAATAATTAAAAATTATTCTTTAATTTAAATAATTTTTTTATTATCTTAAATAAAATTATAATATTTTACTTTTTAAAATTATAATTTAATATATTTTTTTATATATTTACTTAATATATAAAAAAATATATATACATATTCAAAATATATATTTAGAATATATATATATATATATTTTATAAATATATATATATATATCTATATATAATATATATATTATATAAAAGAAAAAAATAAAAAAACGTCACCTTAATTGACGTTTTTTTAAAACGTCAATTAAGGTGACGTTTATTCTTTTGTTTTTCTTTTTTTTATTTATTCTTATATATATATATTATTAATATATATATTATTTTATTTTCAGAATATGAATTAATAATTAAAAATTATTCTTTAAATAATTTTTTATTATCTTAAATAAAATTATAATATTTTACTTTTTAAAATTATAATTTAATATATATTTTTATATATTTACTTAATAAATAAATATATATATACATATTCAACATATATATTTAGAATATATATATTTTTTATATATATATATAATATATGTGTGTGCGAGGATATATATATGTTGTTTGGTGTGTGTATATATATATATATATGAATGCATGTATGGGTATGTATGTGTGAAAATATATATATATATATATATATATATATATAAGAAATAAGAATGTCACCGTAGGTGATGTTTTTAATTTCATTTTTAAATCATCAGCTGACCGTTTTATTAAAAAATCGTCAGCCCGGGTGACGTTTTACCTATTTTAAAAAACTGTTTTAAAACCAACCCATTTCGTAAATTTTTTTTTTTTTCGCATTATTCTGAAAAAAAACCCATTGTATTTTACTCAAGCATGAGACTTATTTTTTAGACCTAGGGGATTGCAATAAATGAGGAGAGTGAATAGTATTATTACCTTGAATTCACAGGTGAAGCCAGCTTTTTGAAGAAAGGGAGGACCAGCTTGCCCCGCTTCGAAGAGTACAGTCCTGTCAGCCATTCCATGGGACCACAAGATAGGTGTCTGCACCCATATTTTATATTTTCCAGACTATCAGAATCTTTATACAAGAAATTACTTCAAGGCCATGTAGAGCTTCTACACTCTCTAGGTTTAGTTTGGAATGAATCCAAAACAATTAAGCAGCATACAACAGGGTGCGTGAGCGTGCTTGTGAGTGTGTTTAGCAGGAAAATTGCATTAAAGTAACAATGAATTGCATATCGTAAACTATTGACAGGGTCAATTTGTTATGGGAAATCAAAAGTAATGTTGTTTGTTCAGAAAATTTCTGATGTTTTAATGCTGTCTTGCCTGGACGTCAACATGTAATGGCTTTCTTGATGAACTAGGAGGGAAAAACGAAAAGGACAGCAGCTAATGCAATATGAGGTGCACAATTTATATGACAATAAAATCCCTTGAAAATGGACTAAAATCAAGAAAAAGTTAAAAGTTTCCAAATCCAGCTAAACTCAATTAAGACCACTACATCGTAAAGAATACAACTTTGGTGAGATGCATAAACGAAATCACTAGTTCTGGTTGAATAGTATCTTCTAAAGATTAAAAGTTTGTGGCAAATGAAAAAGGTCTGGTTTGCATTGCAATTTTCAGTTCAATGAACCTCATAAAATAATTTTATTTTCAGATTAGCCAAAGCATATGACCCATATATAGAGACATCATCCATCAACCCGTAGAATGAAATCAGTATAGGTAAAGGAGGAGTACTTAAATCTAATGAGATGCGAAAAAACTCAAAGTAAAGGAGGAAATAACCTTTTTTGCATCTGGTGTAACCCTTTCTAAAATTGAAGAGTTAAATGGAACCCACCCACTAAACACTGCACCTCCACCCAGAGTTTTTGGATACAGAAGAACGCTGGCCAAAGTCAAGGCACCTAGAGAATTAGATTTCAATTATCAGAAGAATAATACAAATAAGAGTCAGGCATGCTTCATAAGTACAAATAGAAATTGCTTTGGGAGGACGAACACAGACCTCCTTGACTGAATCCACATACAAAGACATTGTTAGGACTGGTTCCTGCAGCTATCTCTTTGTCTATCATCGCATGGACATTCTGAACTGCTTTAAGCACACCGCCTTCATCTTTTGGAGAATCCTGTTGTGTGATTTAAATTTTACTTAATTTAGGACAAGACTTCATTTACAACTTACAAGTAATGACCAAGTGAATAAAGTGGCAGTTCACTGATGAATCTCATATCAGATGTGAACATATGGTAGCAAAAAAGAAGAATCACATATCTAATTATGAAGCCAAGAGTAAGAGATTCCATAAATCATAAACATTTAAACTATTGAATAACCATGAAACATTAAATAATTAGTCACTACTACCATGTAATCCACTTTCAGATATACTAGCTGAAGGAGCCTGGTTAGATTTATTAAAGTTCTAAACTAACAAGAGACGTGGTCAATGGCTGAAACTAAGTGGCTTTGCTATGTGAACAACTCGTCAAGCTCAACTATAGTACAACAAAAGGCAAGATGGGAAATTAAAATTAAACAGATAAAAGAGAGGCAGAACTCACTGCTGTCACCGGTATCTCATGAATGTCAAACCATGAGGGAATCACCGCACCATCTACAAGAAAACTTAAATGGGCATAAGGTAAAAAAAGAAGCATGAAATGAAGAGTTTCAATTGGAAAATGGAATTGGTAATATAAAATAATACCAATCAAGCCAACTCTACCTACAACTACAAGATAATCGTTTCCCTAAATTTTCACCATTCACTGTTAAAATTGTGGGATTTGAAATCATTTACTATAAATTAAGATAAAATACAAGGTTAAAGAAAGCTTAATTACTGATAAAGAGATTTAAAGCATTTTATTGGCAAAGAAACATATTGAATACTGATCATAGGAGAAAAGCAACAGGAGTAGAGTTTCTTTTTTCTTATCAGGGATCTCTGTGCACATTGGACCTAGAATCATCAGGTACTACTGGAGGGCAAAGTATGAAATATCCAAAGCCTAAAGGATATGAAATTCAAGAAACGGATTTAGAGGTAAAAATCAGAAATGACTAAAGGGTATGACAACTTGACAAGAAGCATGATGAATACCGAATAAGCTCAAAATCAATTCCAAACCAATTGAATATACAGTGACCAAAAAACTATTAAAGTAAGCTCAATAGAGTGAAGTTTCTTCACTCTTAAATCAATTGACCCAAATGCGACTTAAGATTCATCCCTTTTTAATCTCCTTGCACTTTTCAAAGTATTTGACCATTTAGAAAAGCGTAAAGGTTTTGAAAGATCAACAAGTAATATAATAGAAGATGCAAAGACTTCACTACATCTGATATAATGCGTCAGTATTTCCAAGGGACATTGAAAATAGCTATCTTTGGTTGCCTTTCCCTGCAGGAACTTTCTTCCCAGTTTCTTTTCCCTAAACACAACAATCTACATTCACGTTTTCCAATATATTTTCTTATTAATATGACATTGGCCACGCTCATATTCTCTTTCTTCTCCCAAAATACCCAAACTCCAATCCATAAAACATCTCAGATAATACTTGAATTATGTTTTAGTATTGATATCAGCCTCCAAATCGCATATATGCACATAAATACACAATGAGTAATTCTTGGGGAGCAATTTTATGAGGCTGAACGAGAAGTTAATAATAACAAAGGAATACTAATCATATCAAGTTATCAGAACAAAATGACAGTACATTGCAATTAGATTGCGAATAACCCTACTGTTTCAACCTTTCAACATATTCTTGTTAGTAACACACCCTCTTAACATCATGCTTGTTCTACTCTCGTTTGCAAATATTCTTCAAAATCACGCATCAGAATCATAGTCAATAGCAGTTGAAACAACAACAAATTGGCACACAAATACATGCGATCACAAAAGGTATAACACAATTTTCATGGAAATACTTACAAATGAACACATTAACTTACAATTGCAAGTGACAGGACTATGAGGGGCAGAGGGGAAGGACCATTTCGTGTTTGCGAACACCGCGGAAGTGAAGAACGTCTTGATAGGCTCGTTGGCGGGGCCCGAATCGCCCAGCCCATGAAGCCACAATACAAAACTCCGCGCCATCGGGTGGGGCTCAGTCGGATGCGGGTTTTCGCGATTGAGAATCACGAATGAAATGGTGATACCGAAAGTGACTGCTGCTAACAGTGTTATTGACTTCGCTGACAGAGCGGTGAACTTCATTTCCCCCCTCCCATGCCCACCGTCATATACAATTTGTATTGGCAGTCTTCCATTTTTTATTTTGTCTTTATAATAATAATAATAATAATAATAATAATAATGATATATTCTCTTTCTATGCGATTTGAGTTTTGTTTTTTTTTTTATTACTTTACTATTACTACTAAGTAACAATAATATTATTTGTTAAGTAAATAAATAATATTTTTTAATTAAATAAATAATAATATAAATTAGACGTACAATAATAATAGTTATGGGTACCAATGCACTCATGAATAAAAATGAATTTTAAAGTAAAATACTATTTAAATATGAGATATACTATTATTTAAATGAGGGGGGAAAAGGCAGCGACCAGAAACGGAGAAGAATAAACAAAGAATTAAAAAAAGGAAAAAGAAAAACCTAATTGGTGGTCCTAGAAACCCATCGGAAACTTATTGAGAATAGTCCGTGGCCCATTAGTGATTGCTTCAACTCAATAGCAGCAGAAAAATTCGCGAGAGAGAGAGAGAATGGCGACATCGAAACTGCAAGCTTTATGGAATCATCCTGCTGGCCCTAAAACGAGTCAGTTATAATTCTTCTCCACTTGTTTTTCAGCGTAGGCTCTGTTTTTATTTATCTCTTTCGTATTACAATAATATGGTAGATTTATCAGGATTTTTTAAATCCAGATCCTAGTTTGCTTTCCGGTCATATACATGTTGATTACGCAGTAAGATTCGCAGAAAATGTCTATTTTTGCGTGATTTATTTCTTTTCTATTTGCGCACTCGTATGTACTCGGATCCTGCCTATTATAACTGCGATCAAAAATTGTATTTTGAAAGTGTTTTTATTGTGTTTCACTTGAATCCTCACCCCCTCGGCATCCTGTGATATTTCTGGTGGTATTACTTTTTGGAGCTATTTAGGGATGGTAATACTATTAAGAGGGAGTGAATATTAAGAGGTAGTGAAGTTGGAAATGGAGATAAAGTTGTTCGAAGGATGAATTACCGATTTTTAGTAATATATGAAGGATGAATTGAGGAAGATTCTGTTGTATACAAAAAATATGATCAGTTGCTCTGCATTATTATCATCACGTCTCCAGCTGAAATGCTGCTACAATAAATAACAGAGGAAATCTTCTCTATTGGGGGAACATCATTCTGAATTGACTCACAGGTGAAGTTTGTGATCTTTGGAATAGAACTTGTATAGCAAAAGAAGTTTCGATCTCGATCTGGAAAATGTGTAGCTTCATGTATAATTGTTCCTGACCTGAAACTGAAAAAGTTTCTGCTTTCCTTCTTTTGGTTTGCACAATTTTACCATCTGTAAATTGAGTTTACATTGTGTTCTTCTCTTGCAAGGTTCACTTTACATTATTGTTTACAGCCTTGGTTGATGTTGCCATTTATACGTAGATAGTTTATGTGCCTATTTTTTGTGTTTTAGTTCATTTTTGGGCACCAACTTTCAAGTGGGGCATTAGCATAGCCAATCTTATGGACTCCGCTAAACCTCCGGAGAAAGTTTCATATCCCCAACAGATTGGTAAGTGATGATTGATGATCTTTCCCCTTGCTCAATTTTTTTAGATGACACTGATGATTGTTCTGTGGCCTTTCAAATATGAGAGCAGCTGCACCTGTAGTGACGTCTGTTTTGGTGGTATATAGCCGGAATGTGTATTTTTGGGTTTTGTGGAGATGATCTCGTTAACTCCAATGAATTTCTCTTGCAGCTGTTACAGCCACTGGAATTATCTGGTCACGCTACAGCACGGTTATTACTCCTGTAAGTTCAATTTCGACATAATATGATGGACTAGTAGTAAATGATGCTTCTTTTTCTGTGTGTAATGCATGATGAGAGCAAGACAAATTGTTCTTTGGTTCTGATAACTTCTTTTTCATTAATTTCTTTAACTGAATGGCTTATCTGCACTTCAATCTCAAGATCTCTTTTTATATGTATGACTAGAAAAAGAACATGTACTTGTGGAAAACCTAATAATATAATGCCATTATATTTGCTTTTGAATCTTAGTTTAGAAGTTTCAGATCCTAATACTGCAAGGAAACTGCAAGAAATAAAATTTTACATGTACATAGACAACATTGATTTATCTTTTGGAATCCTAGAACATCTAAGTACCTTATTGACTTAAAATGCAAGTCTTTGTTAATTACCAAGAGCAACCTTTTCGTTGGATATTTTCCAGTTCTTTAGCCAATCGTCTTGTGTTTAAATGATTAAATATTTTGTAGATATACTGATTCAGAGTTGCAGCTTGCCATGTTTTATATTTTGCTGTTACATGAATTGTGTTCGTTTTTCCGAGCTAAGAATGATGAAGTTGGATAAGAATTCACTTCATATATACTGATTTGTGCTTTACCAAAACTTGTTCAGAGTTTGCACTGCTATGAGTTTGCTCAGACGAAAGGGGACTGCCTCTTTTCCTTTTCTTTCTTGATCTTGTTTTTTGGATGATGCAAGTGCCTCTTTTTCACCTAGTAATCTTCTTATTTTTTTAATGTCGGAAATATTAGGACTAAGTAGCAAAACTTTTTATTGATTGCTAGCAATATGCCTAGAAATTGCTTAAGGTGAGTGCCGAATATTGTTAGCCAAAAGACCAACAATCAGCTATAGATATAGAAAGATGCCCTCTCTCTCTCTCTCTCTCTCTCTCTATATATATATATATATATGCATATGTATATGTATTTTGTTTTTGGTTGCTCCTCATTAATTATTTCTCCTATTGTTCATCCTCAACACTCCCTTTTTCTCTGTGCGCTCACGTGCATGTAGGTGCTCGTTTGTTTGTGAATGGGAATTGAGCATTTGGTTGTCAGCAGAGGGAGAAAGTATTTCTACAGTTTTATTGGTTACACACACACATATATTGTCAGGAGGTAGTGGAGAAAGAGTTTTAGACCTGTTTGAGAGAGAAATTGTGGGAGAGGGAGAGGGAGAGTATTCATATAGTTCTGAATTCACCATATCATACTAAAAGCCCACTCCCACTACTTGCGGGGTTGGCTACATGAATATTTGTTCTCCAAGTTACCTTATAGTTTGGTACAACGACAAAAGAGTTGTTTTGCATGGTTGGGAGTGGAAGTAGCGGATGTAGACAGAAATGTGGAGGGAAAAAGAGTTTCCTGCAAATAGTTTTGCATAATGTGCTTAATATCCTATTGCTAAGGGGCATCACAATTCTGAACCATCTAACAATTGCATTTCTTTTTTTCCTGGTGTATCATATATTGTGAACTGCAGAAGAACTGGAACCTATTTAGCGTCAACATTGTAATGGCTTGTACCGGCATTTACCAGCTTAGCCGAAAAATTAAGTGAGTCAGTTCATATTAGTATGTTAGCATTTTGGTATTGTTGAGGCGTCTTGTTAATATGGTTTGCTAATCCTTTTAACGCCAACAGGCATGACTACTTCAATGAGGAACAAGCTGTTGCGGCCAAAGAATGACTGAAAATCACACCTCAGCTATTCTCCTTTGATGTGCTGCTACACACACTTTATGATCTTGACCTACTACTTGGGCGCCCTGGCTCTTTGTTTCTTCTTCAATTCCTTTTCATATTTTATTGTGAAAGAGTTACCAGTGCTCTTGGATCTTTTAGCGACTTCCCAAAATCATGGATAATAATTTGTATATTTTGGCTTTCTTCAAAATTCCGATTTATAATGTGCCTTCGATCAGAATTTTGATTTTAAATGTTATCTTGAGAATGCCAATATTTTCTGCTGAATTAGAGCCAGCTAGCCATCTCCCTCCCCACCCCCGCACATTAAGTTTCAAGATTAAAGAAGCTACGCTGATCATATATTTTTAGATTTTGTCTTCTGCCCTCACAATATCGCTCTATTACCAAATTACCACTAGCTCGTATGCAGGGCTGAAAACGGGACTCGCCCATTATCGAACAAACTGAACTTCCTGTATCTCATTGAAAAAAAATATGTATTCGACTATTAAACTTTCTTCGAAACAAATTGTATTGAGAAAGATATTCGAAGCGTTCTGAATTGTCCTAAATCAAATAATTGACATTAAAATAAGTATATTTATATATTATAGTCGCTACTTACGGATACCTTAGGTTGTTCTCTAAACTTTTTGTGTGTGTGTGTGTGTGTGTGTATATATTGGAGTAACAACAAAAAACGATCATATTTTAGTAAAAATATAATGACAGATAACACTTTTAAATTTATAACAAACATTAACTAATTTACATGTATAAACGTAATACGTTCAAATATTATAATATCAGACATATCAGAATGTTCTTAAAATATTATTTATATATTAGTTCTATGACGTTTTGGAATTAATAGATGCCCTTAGCAGAAAAGGTTATTGATTACCTAATGTCATTCTAACATTATATAAAGCTTATGCTTCAATTAAAAAAACTATAACCTATATATAAAGTGGGAAGCAACAAATGAATCTCCGAATACTGGAATCTATTGAGTACAGACCATTTGGTACAACATATTTTCATAAAGCGTCCAACATTGCCAAAACTCCAAAATGCAGCATCATTTTTAAATTGTCATTACAATAAAAAAATAGCGATTGCATTTCCCAGGAGAAGGAATCGGTACAAACTCGATCATCTCCACATGGGTAGCAACAAATGAAGCTAAAGTTACAACAATAAGATCGCTTGATTTGCTTGTAATATCACCACTATCGTAAAAATAAGGCAACACCAATCACTCGGAGGCCCGAGGGCACCAATTGCTAACCTTTTATCTCTTTGGCTTCACAACCAACTCTTGTGCTCAACTATGATGGAGCCCATTCATTCAAGATGATCGTCTTTATCTAGATCAGCTTTCACGCCAGGTTTGTTCTTTCCCTCGTGAGATTTCAAGCCCAAACTTAAATCCAATGTGCTTTCATTTAAATCATGCCGTTCGACAGGATTATTCTCTGCTTCCTCCTGCTACAAGATTATAGCTCAATTATTTACAGATGATATTAATCCACACGCCTAGAGCTGATTATGATCAGCAAATTCAAGAAAATTGAAGGAGATATTTAATGGTAATGGTAGGCATCTTTCTGAAACGGTCATATTATACCCCACTAGTATCTCTCCCACAAGCCATTCAGGAGAGATGATAAATAGACACGGCCTCTTTCCAAATTTGTAAAAAGATAAAAGAAGGAGAAAAATTATCATAATTGTAGATCAATCGACCCCTATGGAAAAGAAAAATTCCAGGGATATGTCAGTGAAAAGAAACAATGGCTGTTAAGAGGCAGATCCATCAACTAAAAATCCAATTAATAGAAATGGCTGGATATAAGAGTTTAAAATATGAGAATATTCATCTTATTTAACTTTTAAACCTCTTATTAGTTATTAGAACTCAAATACCTCACAAATTTTTCTAGGATGTATGATAATCACCTGAGTTTCATCCATTGGTACATCATTGATGTCAGGCTTTTCATCAGACCCATCACTCTTGGAGGTTGCCTCACCTGAGCTTGCACCAGTGTCCATTGGTTTAGCTTCATCCTCAATCTGTTCCGATTCCTCGTTCTTTTGCTCTTCAAGGACAACAATCTACCAAACCAATCCAGAAATAAAATATTGAACTAATTACACTCACGATTGTAACCTAAAAAACAAGGAACTCGGGACCAAAGGAGACGGAACAAACCTATTAATTGATGGAGTACTTCATACTTATAAACAGTAAAATTAAATTTCAGCGGACCAAGTTTAAATACATACCATAATGTCCAAAGAACAAAAGATTCATGCTTTAAATTGTTAAATATGCAGAAATGAAGACATGTAAATAGAAAGACAGTTCTTTGTATGCAATTCGAAACTCAAATATAGGACCTTGTCCAGTCAACACCGGACCATAGGAATATATGTTAGTGTGAGTGTGTGTATAGAGAGAGAGAGAGAGAGAGAGAGAGAGAGAGAGAGAGGGGAATGGGGATGTACAGGTTAACCCGATACAATGGCCATAAATCAGTCACATAAAGCAGGAGTGGGACCAAAATTGAAATATTCTGGGAGGAGCATCATCTGAGTCGGTCCAGTTGATATTGCATTTCTAGATTTTGATCTGATACTATTTGGTTTCTACCCTAAATTTCCCTTCATGTTCCTCTGTCTTTCTATGTAGCAGGTGGCATTGTTATCCTTCCACAAACATAAACATTAAATTAGCTCATGAGATGCCACCCACCTGGGTGTTAGAAATATAAGGCAGCATACCATTAGATCTCACATGATATTGAACGGCTCAGATATCAGAATTTTTACTTTATTGCATCATATCCAAGTCAAAATTCAAAGGGCTCACAATACCCAAATCAGGTCAGTCCACCCCACCAAAAAAGGAAATTAGAGGAAAGGAATATACCCACAGCAATGAGCACAATACCAACAGAACTGAATTAAGTGGCTGGAACTCTTTAATCGAAGTTCCCAAACACCTTGGTCAATGAATTCAAATCGATCCCCAATTCCAAACTTTTAAACCCTAAACCACCATACAATCAGGAAACCTAAGTCGAAGCTCTGCACTGGAAAATTCTATTGAATATTTCCCAATTCAATTCAAGGCTTTCCTCGATAAGGAATCATAAAACACAACACCACGCAACTATGCGTGCGCAAACGCGCACCCAAAAAACAAAAATAAAAAAGGGGAAAACATACCAATTTGGATAAAGTAAAATCACAAAAAATTACCGGAATATACTTGAATTTTCTCCTTGGAGGCTCCTCTACGGCGACGGCGTCGTCTTTATTTGAAACAGTGGAGTCAGCATTGCCACTATTACTATCATTGCTGCCGTTATTATTATTACTGTCCTTGTTTTGGCTGGGTGTGATCGGCGTCCACTTATAGAACACAAGGTGGGAGGATCCGTTACTTCCGTTGACGGTTCCGTTTGCCGCCGCAGGATGGTGGTGGTTGGAGTTTGACGGCGGCACGTTAACCCACTTCTTCTTCCACTTGCGAACCGGACCGGTGAAGACGGTCGCGGGGCCGTAACGAGTCGAGGACCGTCCAAGTCTGGCCCCTACTCCCTCCATAAAATAAATACGGTCTCGACGGCGGCAATTCCGGTGGCGGATTTGCTGATTGATTATAAACAGCGAAAAGCTATGCGATTATACGCTGAAAAAACAGAGTGCAGTTATTTAAAGGTTAGTATGAGTAAAGTGCTACGCGGTTTACTGCGGTACAGTGCGTACCGATTTATTTTTTACAGAAGGTAGAAATTTATTTTGCGTAGTAACACGTTTTCAAAATAGTAATAATAGCTAAACTTTATCCTAAATAATAATAATAATAATGATAATAATAATAATGATAGTAAAAATAATAATAATAATAATATGATGATAATGTTGATAGTTTGTAAACACATTAAGTAAATTAATTAAGTATCTGTACGGACAAATTCAATAATTTTAGGGATTAATAATAAGAATTTAGTAAAACAAAAATTTATGCAAAAAAATATTTTTAATGTTCATAAAATTGTATCTAGATTGGACATGGGCACGGTTCTCCGATTTCGGTTCCGGAACCGGCCGTTCCCCCGGTTCCGTTTCCATGGCTCCACGGTTCCGGTTCGAAACCGACGGTTCCTAACGGTTATTCCATCTCACCTGTTGAAGATCAACTACTATTTAATCTCAGCCGTTGATTTTCCAACGGCTATAATTTTTAAATTTAATATGGAATCGAACCGGCGGTTCCAGTTCTGAAAAACTGAGAACTGGTACCGAACCGTTACTCCGACGGTTTCGTTTCCAGTTTGGAACCGGAACCGGGTCAACGGTTGAACCGAACCGTTGACCGGCGGTTCGAACTAGCGGTTCCAATTCCAAACCGGAACCGTACCCATGTCTAATCTAGATGAAACTTTAAAGTTTAAATATAAATTTTATCAATAAATGAATCTATATTTTTCTATTAGCAAAATCATGCACAATGTAGAGCATAGACAATTAATTGAATTTCAAATTTAAATGAGACCACGTGAGAAATCAACACAGTAAACATGTAAATCTTATTTAGGTGAAGTTTTTAACAAGAGTTTAAGATTTGATGGTAAACAATATTAATTAAAGGATAATAATATGTAAATATGAGAGTAAATTAATTGTTATTAAAATTTAATTTAAGGGTAACTTCATAATTAATTTTTTTATTCAATATTAAATTGGTTATACTTGATAGTACAGCCATAACAACTTATATCTCTTTGTTGGATAACCAGGATGCAATCGTTGATTCTTTCTCTTGTCAATAAATAATTATAGATATGATTATAGAATTTAATCTACCAACAATTTTGAAATGAGAGAGACCATAAATTATAATCAACAAACTGACATGTAAGTTTATTTAAGCTATATCATATATCTCCATAACATAAATTGAGTACATTTATGTAATCAATCATGTTATTGTGCCACATGCATTAGAATATTGAGCAATTACATATTTAACATTTTAATTGATAATATATTATTTCAACAATTGAAAGGTTTACCATATCAATTCAATCATCTAAACAATAATATCATCACATATAAAAAATTTACGAATAATGTATAAATCAAAGAACAAGTGAAAATTTATTAAATGTCACAATTTCGAAGAATCAAATCTTTGGTATTATTTAGCTCGAAAATGAAGTTTTAACCTTACATGAAGAATACCGTCTTTCTTTATCCTCCACTAAGTTTATCAACAACTATAATCATAAATTAAAACTAACAGTCATCACTTAAGAGAATAATGAACTGTTGTATTTATTTTCATAACTGGATGTTTCAGGGTTAAGACATGCCCACGACTTATTTAACAATCTTGGAGTCTAACTTCTTTGAAAGTAAAGCATGCCCAACCCTATGTAAAAACTTTTTTTGATTTTCTATTTGATTGAACATCCTTTAATTTCATCAAATACACAATAACTTCATCTTTTTCTATTTTATTATGCAAATATTAAAGAGAAACGTAAATTATATTAATAATTGAACAAAAAAGTGCTCTCCTTAAAAAAGCAGGCAAACTAATGATTATATTCACGAACTCTCACAATAAAAATTAACCAATCAATTAAATTACATAAATTCGTTTTTACTATTTTTATTTTTATTTTTGAACACCCTTAAAAGTATTTATATATATATATTTATGTATTATTAATATATATATATACATATATTTTTTTTCAAAAAATAAAATTATACATATTAATAATTAAAAATTATTCTTTAATTTAAATAAATTTTTATTATGTTAAATAACATTATATTATTTTACTTTTTAAAATTATATTTTATTATATATATTTTAAAAATATATATACATAAATTTATACATATATATAAATATAATATTATATTTTTACTGAACATAAATATAAAAAAATAATTTTTAATAATACAAATAATTAAAAAAAAATATATATAGATAGATATATATTGTATATATAATATATGTGCTGCTTTTATTATATATATATATTGTATTTGCTGTGTGTGTATATATGTATATGATGCATGTATGCTTTATGCGTGTGTATATATATATGTGGATGCATGTGTATGTATATAATGTAAAGAAGGGAGGTGCATATATATATATATATTTGAAATTAAAAACATCAGCGGGACTGATATTTTTAATTTTAAATTTAAATCGTCAGTTTCCGTGATGTTTTATCTAAAAAACATCACCCGCACCGACGTTTTACTTATTTTATAAAACTGTTCTAAATTATAATTATTTTGTAATTTTTTTTGCATTATTTAAAAAAAAAAAACCCTAACAATTGATAACAGTGTTTTTTTTTTTTCGTCAAAGAGCATAAACGGTAAGACCCCACTGTCGAAAGCAAAAAGCCCCACTGTCGAAAGCAAAAAACCCCACTTCAGCAGCAGCTCTTTCTTCTGCCAAACTCGGTTCCAATGGACGCGCAAAATGTTGTTCTGCGGGGCTATGTTAATGGAGCCGTTTCTGCAGTGCAAACCGCAAGATCCATGTATCAACAAGGCTGCCAACAGCTTTTTCACCGGAAATCGGTTCTTCCAGCAGGGTTTTTGTGAAAAATCATCATTCTTTTCATTCAAATCTTTTAATCGCTAATAGACACTTCCGGTGTAGAAATAGTGTCGAGAAATGTGAAAACAGAGGGTTTCCTGATGTAGAAGAAGATAACCCAAAAGAAAAAATCAGAAGGGAATTTGGCAGTGTTTGTCTCCGGCGGAGGCTCCAATTTCCGGTCGATTTATGAGGCCGCTCTTAATGGTTCTGTACTTGGTGATGTTGTCTCCCTCATCACCAATAAACATGGTCTTTATTCTATTTTGTGCTTTTAGCTGTGTTAGGATCATTGATTGTCGAAATTTGAATATGAGTTATTAATTTCGCGATCTATCAACAATGCATATTTATCCTTCCTATTTATTGACTCCAGTTCTGTATTTCAACATTAATATATGATGCAGATTGTGGAGGTGCCGAGTATGCACGCGAAAAGGGTATTCCTGTTATTGTGTTTCCTAAAACAAAAAACACTCAAGAGGTGTTTTCTGCTGAAGAACTTGTAATTGCATTGAGGTTAAACTTTTATATTTAAAACAATTGTCTAAAATGTGTTGATTCTGTATAATTGTTTAACAAGGCTCTAAATGCCTCTGTTACCAGTGCTTCTAATCCGCAAGTACTTGTAATCCTGTAATATTCTTGATTGTCACTGCTCTGAATGCTGAAGCTTACTCCAAATACAACAGTTTAAAATTTATATTTGTTTGTTTGGTATGCATTCCAAGGAAATACTATTGGGAACCCCTGACAAGTAATTTTCCGTTTATCTGCTAATTTTATTTTCTGATATTTCATATTTCCTTACCGTCTGTATTCCCATTTTGTGGCGTAATGGAACTTGGTTTATGCTGCACATATTGTATCCTGACATTCATGGGACTAGAAGTAGAATCTGTTTTGGGACTTAGTTGGTTTGATTGATTAATTGTCTTTAAGAAAGTATGAATCTGTTCTTGTACTTATGCTGGACTCACAAAGATCCTTTTCTGCTTCTTTTTTTATTTTATTTATTTATATTCTTCTTTTTCTTTAGTTTCTCCCTGCAAAATGCCAAGTACGGCTTCTTGTGCCAATTTATCTCCGCCGGTTTCAGCATAATACTGCACATATCCTACAAGGTTGACTTCATTCTTTTAGCTGGTTATCTCAGGCTTATTCCTGCTGAATTGATCCAAGCTTATCCGAGGGCCATACTGAATATACACCCGTCGCTTCTTCCAGCATTTGGGGGAAATGGGTATTATGGTATGAAGGTGCATAAAGCAGTAATTGCTTCAGGAGAAAGGTATGAAAAACTTAGTATCCTTCCTGTTTCACTATTATATGATTTTTGTCCTTTTAATTTTAACAAATCTGCTTAAGTTATTTGCAATGGCAAGATAAGGATTGTGCTCTCATCTGTGCTTTCTGTTTTCTTGTTGTGCCAATCGTAACCATTTCATTGCTGGGGAGAAGCATGGATTTTATTGAAATATCTACCACAGCAAAAACTTCCTAATATTCTGTAACAAATTTAGGAATTTTTTCACTGACCAAATTGCTTAAGGTAAAAGAGAAATCAGATGAATAAAATATTTAGCAAACTGATGTCTAGGATGAACTTTAGGCAAATCCTTGATACCACTTAGGAGGTGAATTACAACAACAATAAAGCCTTTGTGCAAATATGTGGGGCTGGCTATATGACTTGTGTTTCGCAAGTAATATCTCCCGCCAAAGCTTAAGCTTTTCTGGTAATGATTGTTAGATTTGACTTGCATGCATCTAACTTGTTCTGGACAATAATAGCTTTTAATTGCAATTACTGGCTTATAAAACCTCTAGTGGACACTTGAGCTGATATTATCATATATTATTGTGTGAATACTTACCCGTTTATACCTAAGCATTTATTTCATTTTTGGTGCCACCTCCACTTAATAATGGTAAGCACATCTAGTGTTCTGAATTCAAATGTTTATATGCATGCACTCAGAGTGTCAGTTTGAGCATTTGGTGTTTGGATAACTTTTGAATATAAATTCACTCTTGTCATCATTGCTGTATGTAAACTTGGATTACTCCAACTTGATCTCCGAATGTAACAGAGTTCTATATTTCTCATGAAGCAAATCTTCTTTTGTGTCCTTACAAAGATACACCTTAGTAATTATATTCTCTGTGTGCATAGGTACTCTGGGCCAACAATCCACTATGTTGACGAGCACTATGACACTGGCCGTATACTTGCTCAGAGGGTGGTGCCCGTGATTGCAAAGGACACAGCCGAAGAGCTGGCTGCAAGAGTTCTTCATGAGGTCTTCTCCACACATGCTTAACTATTACTTATCTCATATCTTTGTTGTGAAATCTTTTATTTAGGTGAAAAGACGTCTACTTAGACTTTGTTTTCCCTGACCATATATTTTGTTCCTAATTTGACATGCTATGCTGATCTCTACCAGGAACATAAATTGTATGTGGAGACATGCGCAGCATTATGTGAAGAGCGAATTGTTTGGCGGGACAATGGGGTCCCACTCATCCAGAGCAAAGAAAATCCCAATGACTATTGCTAGCAACAACTTTAAAAAGTTTGCACCAGAACTTGGGTTGGGTTACCCGTTTTGCCTTAGAAGAGTGTAGCACTGTTTTTATATCAATGGCAAGACATTAGAGATTGAGGCTTATGAGTAAATCCCTTTTGACCCATTCTAGTTGTTGGAAAAGCCATAGATCATGTATTATTGTTATGCCTTTGTATTGTCTGCTCCAGCTGGTGGCTCACTGTTATCTGGAGCTCCATTTTTTTAGCTAAATTTTTAGATTATGAAATTATACACAAACATTTTTGTATGGATATTCATTCTCGAAACAATTGGATGTCTTTATATGTTAAAAGTTATATTTAAAGTTATTTTTAAATATTTTTAATTTTAAGTATTCTGGTAAAGGTGTTTTATTTATTAATATATAATTCAGAATATTTTGAAAATAAGTTGTGAAATGTTCGGGCACGAAAAATAGTCATCTTCACAGAAAATCCGGAATGAGATAGAGAGAGGTCTAAGTATGTCGGCCCAATAATCTGGCCCAATAATCAAGCCTTTTCAATTATTCTGGCCCAATAATTAAAACCAAATTAGGCCCAATTGGAAAACGAGAGATTGGGCTTAATTGGGGCTTTTGTGGGCTATTTCAAAGGGCTCTAGGGCTTCCCCTTGCTGGCTGTTTATAATGACTCAGATCATGTTCCAGCTCTACGGAAACTCACCTCCACCTTCATCGGTATGCCCAAAAGATTAAGCTATCTTTTCCTGTAATTTTATTTTTTCATTTATGTTGCTAATTTCTTCTCCAAAGTGTTTTTCTGAAATGTGAGGAAGGGTAATTTCTTCTCCGAACTGTGTTTTTTCGAAATCTGAAGAAGGCTACACGTACTCCAAGGAAGGGTGAAAGCATATACCCTTTGATCTTGATTTGCCGAAATCGGCTGTAGCTATATTTAATGGAGAAGTTATCTGGCCGGTTGTTGTTTCTCTGATTCTCAGTCGTCGACATATCTGCTTACCGAACTTCTCACATGTTTTCTTAATTTTACTCGCCAGGAGCTAGATCCGCATCTGGATCGGTAGACAACATAGAGGAAGGAAGAATGAAGGGATGTCATATTGCTTTTGGTAAATATGCACTCCAGGCAGTGGAGCCCGCTTGGATCAAAGCAAAAACTATCGAAGCAGGTAGACGGGCAATATCACGATATGCGCGTGGTGGTGGGAAGATGTGGGTGCGGATGATTCCGGACAAGCCAGTGTCAATGAAACCCCCCGAAACACGTATGGGCAAGGGGAAAGGTGCCGTTGCATATAACGTAGCTGTTGTTCATGCGGGTCGGATACTCTATGAGTTGGGTGGAGTTTCCGAAAGTATAGCTAGAAGGGCTATTGCATTAGCAGCTTCCAAAATGCCCACGCGAACTCGGTTTATTAAAGTGGATTGAAAACGTTGAATCAGCTCGAATAAAATCGCGATGTAAAATAATTTTGTTTTTCTTATTCTTGTAATTTTGAATCAGACTTTCTATGTAATCAATCTTCCGTTGCAGTTGCACTTCTCCGTTTGCTAACTGCTCTAATTCTTAATTCCATGATTTTATTTTGCCTTTAAAATATAAATTTCTGCTTCCTTCTCGTCTTCTCCTGTTCTGGATTGAATGAGCCTAAGAACTCTGAAGCTCTGAAGATTTAAGTCACTGTGGCGGAGGGCTGCTGTGAGACTGGCTGCTGCGGCTGAATGAGCATATAATCTGGAGGAGGAAGAACCGGAGAAGGGGAGAGGCTATGGAGTGTTTTTGGGGTTATGGAAAATAGATGAAAATTGAAGATAAAGTAAGAGGTTGGTTCGCTTTCTTCTTTCCTTGTACATGTTCATGCTTCTTGTGATTTCAAATATTGCACTGTTCATGCTTCTTGTGATTAAACTTTCGGCAAAGATTATAACCTTTGCGAAAGATTTCACTATATTGTGATCCGTCTATTGCCTCTGTGCCATCTAAACTACATTCTTGCTGCTCTATTTGTCTACTGAATTCGTGTCTGCGTTAGCAAGATACATGAAAAATTGATTCCATTAAAAAGAATTCTCTACTTTGCAATAAGGGATCCATCAGGTTAAATTGAATTGATTGAATTGCACGGTAGCCTGGACTTATCAAGAAAATATTAAATGGAAGCAGCTCGCTCTAAACAACACTGGCATGGTGAAGGGAATTTTACCACACTTCTTCCATGCTTTTTGATAATAAGAGAAGGGAAATCAATCATACTGCCAATCTCAAGAATTCTGCCGGTGATGCATACTTCTGTGGATGATTAGAGCATATTATTCTGGAGTTACTACAACGATCTTTTTGACTCTACAGATAATTCTACTCATTGGTTATGTCTAGCTCTCAACCGATTGCAGTCAATGATAACACCTGTAATAAATCAACAATTGGAAATATTGCGCTAAAAAGGAGAAAAAAGTCAATAATCTAAATAAAGATCTTACACGCCCCTTTGTCATTTTTATAGTTGGTCATGACCTCTTTCATTTTGTGAAAAAAGATCTTACACAACCAACTTTGCTTGTTACATACTATCTCCCATCCACTTCGAGTAGTTTATTCCCGTTCGTGTCCGGAAGTGTACTCAAGGCTATTCTAGTATCAATTTAAAGACAATTGTTGATCTTCAAAATTTCATCTTGAACTCGTCATTCTTCTAATAGTTAGGTTATGTTTATATAACCATAGAAATACTATAAGTGAAGAATTAATTGTACAAACTTCTATGTATTTTGAAAATTATACGCAAAATTTTCTTTGTAGATTGTGAAAATGTTTTCTTTTTTTGTGCTTTAATAAGGTTGAAATGGCCGATATACCCTCAATACATGTATAAAACAAACATAAAACAAACATTCTCTTTATTGTTTTTTTTAAAAAAAAATTATTCAAGACTTCCATTAGAGAGATTAAGGCTTCTGAGTAAATCCTTTTTGGCCCATTCTAGTTGTTGGAAAGGCAATAGATCGTGTATTATTGTTATCCCTTTGTATTGTCTGCTACAGATGGTGGCTCACTGTTATCTGGAGCTCCATTTTTTGAGCTAAAATTTTGGATTATGAAATTATACATATACATTTTTGTATGGATATTCATTACCGAAACAATTGAATGTAAGTTATATTTAAAATTATTTTTAATTTTAAGTATTCTGGTAAAGGTGTTTTATTTATTAATATATAATTCAGAATATTTTGAAAATAAGTTGTGAAATGCTCGTGCACCAAAAAGAGTCATCGTCTCAGAAAATCCGGAATGAGATAGAGAGAGGTCTAAGTATGTCGGCCCAATAATCAAACCCTTTCAATTATTATGGCCCAATAACTAAAACCAAATTAGGCCCAATAGGAAAACGAAAGATTGGGCTTAATTTGGGCTTTTGTGGGCTATTTCAAAGGGCTCTAGGGCTTCCGCTGCTGGCTGTTATAATGACTAACATCATGTTCTAGCTCTACGGAATCTCACCTCCACCTTCATCCGTATGCCCAAAAGATTAAGCTATTTTTTCCTGTAATTTTATTTTTTCATTTATGTTGACTAATTTCTTCTCCAAAGTGTTTTTTTCTGAAATGTGAGGAAGGGTAACTTCTTCTCCGAACTGTGTTTTTTTCGAAATCTGAAGATGGCTACAAGTACTCCAAGGAAGGGTGAAAAGCATACCCTTTGTTTTGGAGAAGTTATCTGGCCGGTTGTTGCTTCTCTGATTCTCAGTCGTCGACATATCTGCTTACCGAACTTCTCACATTTTTTCTAAATTTTACTCGCCGGGAGCTAGACCCGCATCTATCAGTAAACTGACTGAGAATTGTCCGTGGCCCATTAGTGATTGCTTCAACTCAATAGCAGCAGAAAAATTCGCGAGAGAGAGAATGGCGACATCGAAACTGCAAGCTTTATGGAATCATCCTGCTGGCCCTAAAACGAGTCAGTTATAATTCTTCTCCACTTGTTTTTCAGCGTAGGCTCTGTTTTTATTTTATTTATCTCTTTCGTATTACAATAATATGGTAGATTTATCAGGATTTCTTAAATCCAGATCCTAGTTTGCTTTCCGGTCATATACATGTTGATTACGCTGTAAGATTCGCAGAAAATGTCTATTTTTGCGTGATTTATTTCTTTTCTATTTGCGCACTCGTATGTACTCGGATCCTGCCTATTATAACTGCGATCAAAAATTGTATTTTGAAAGTGTTTTTATTGTGTTCACTTGAATCCTCACCCCTTCGGCCTCCTGTGATATTTCTGGTGGTATTACTTTTTGGAGCTATTTAGGGATGGTAATACTATTAAGAGGGAGTGAATATTAAGAGGTAGTCTACTTGGAAATGGAGATAAAGTTGTTCGAAGGATGAATTATTGATTTTTAGTAATTTATGAAGGTTAAATTGAGGAAGATTCCAATCATGTGTGTGTTTTGAGAAACAACTTTCTGTTGTACACAACAAATATATTCAGTTGCTTTGCATTATTATCATCATTCTGAGGAACTCTTCACTATAAATAACAGAGGAAATCTTCACTATTGTGGGAACATCATTCTGAATTGACTCACTGGTGAAATTTGTGATCTTTGGAATAGAACTTGTATAGCAAAAGAAGTTTCAAACTTTCTCTATCTGAAAAATGTTGTAGCTTCATATATAGTTGTTCCTGACATGTAACTTGAAAAGTTTCTGCTTTCCTTCTTTTGGTTTGCTCAATTTTAACTTCTGTAAATTGAGTTTACATTGTGTTATTCTCTTGCAAGGTTATGATGAGTTTCTGCAAAATATTGTTCTACGGGGCTATGTTAATGGAGCCGTTTCTTCCGTGCAAACCCGCAAAACCTATGTATCAACAAGGCTGCCCACAGCTTTTTCACCGGAAATCGGTTCTTCCAGCAGGGTTTCTCTGAAAAACCATTGTTCTTTTCATTCAAATCTTTTAATCGTTAATAGAAACGTCCGGTGTAGAAATAGTGTTGAGAAAACTGAAAACAGGGGGTTTCCTGATGTAGAAGAAGATAACCCAAAAGCAGAAATCAGAAGGAAAAATTTGGCGGTGTTTGTCTCCGGCGGAGGCTCCAATTTCCGGTCCATTTATGAGGCCACTCTTAATGGTTCTGTACTTGGTGATGTTGTTGCCCTCATCACCAATAAACATGGTATTTATTTTATTTTGTGTTTTTAGCTGTGTTAGGATTATTGATTGGCAAAATTTGAATATGAGTTATTAATTTCACGAACTATCAAGAATGCATATTTATCCTTCCGATTTATTGACTCCAGTTCGGCATTAATATATGATGCAGATTGTGGAGGTGCCGAGTATGCACGCGAAAAGAGTATTCCTGTTATTGTTTTTCCTAAAACGAAAAACACTCAAGAGGGGTTTTCTGCTGAAGAACTTGTAATTGCATTGAGGTTAGACTTTTATATTTAAGTCAATTGTCTAAAATGTGTTGATTCTTTATAATTGTTTTGCCATCAAGGCTCTAAATGCCTCTGTCACCAGTGCTTCTAATCCTCAAGTACTTGTAATCCTGTAATATTCTTGATTGTCACTGCTCTGAATGCTGAATCGTACTCCAAAAGCAATAGATTAAAACTTATATTCCAAGGAAATACTATTGGGGACCCTAGAAAAGTAATTTCCGTTTATCTGCTAATTTTTTATTCTGATAATTTCTATTTCCTTTCCGTTTGTATTCCCATTATGTGGAGTAATGGAACTTTGTTTATACTGCTCATATTGTATCTTGACATTCATGCGACTAGATGTAGAATCTGTTTTGGCTCTTAGTTGGTTTGATTGATTAAAGTTCTTTAAGAAAGGATCTTCTGTTCTTGTACTTATGCTGGACTCAACAAAATCCTTTTCTGCCTTTTTTTTTTTTTTTTAATTCTTCTTTTTCTTTATCTTCTTCCTGCAAGCTGCCAACTTTGGCTTCTTGTGCCAATTTATCTCTGTCAGTTTCAGTTTAATACTACATTATGCACAGATCCTACGAGGTTGACTTCATTCTTTTAGCTGGTTATCTCAAGCTTATTCCTGCTGAATTGATCCAAGCTTATCCAAGGGCCATACTGAATATACACCCTTCGCTTCTTCCAGCATTTGGTGGAAAAGGGTATTATGGTATGAAGGTGCATAAAGCAGTAATTGCTTCTGGAGCAAGGTATGAAAAACTTACTATCCTTCCTGTTTCACTATCATATGATTTTTGTCCTTCTATTTCAACAAATCTGCTTAAGTTATTTGCAATGGCAAGATAAGGATTGTGCTCTCATCTGTCTTTCTGTTTTCTTGTTGTGCCAATCTGAACCATTTCATTTCTGTGGAGAAGCATGGATTTTATAGAAATAACTACCAGTGCAAAAACATCCTAATATCTTGTAACAAATTAGGAATTTTTTCACTGATCGAATTGGAAAATGCTTGACTCCACTTAGGATGTGAATTACAACAGCAATAAAGCCTTTGTGCAAATATGTGGGGCTGGCTATATGACTTGTGTTTCGCAAGTAATATCACCTGCCAAAGCTTATGCTTTTCTGGTAGTGATTGTTAGATTTGACTTACATGCATCTAACTTGTTCTGGACAAGAATAGCTTTTAATATCGCAATCACTGGCATATACAACCTCTTGTGGACACATGAGCTTATATTATCTCACATTCCCGTGTGAAAACTTATCTGTTTATGCCTAAGCACTTACTCCATTTTTGGTGCCACCTCCATTTAATAATGGTAAACACATCTAGTGTCTGAGTTCAAATGTCTATATGCATACATTCAGAGTGTCAGTTTGAGCATTCGGTGTTTTGGATAACTTTTGAATATAAATTCACTCTTGTTGTCAATGCTGTATTTAAACTTGGATTTACTCCAACTTGATCTCCGAATGTAACAGAGTTCTACATTTCTCATGAACGAATCTTCTTTTGTGTCCTTACGAATATACACCTTAATAATTATATTCTCTGTGTGCATAGGTACTCTGGGCCAACAATCCACTATGTTGACGAGCACTATGACACTGGCCATATACTTGCTCAGAGGGTGGTGCCTGTGCTTGCAAAGGACACAGCCGAAGAGCTGGCTGCAAGAGTTCTTCATGAGGTCTTCTACACACATGCTTAACTATTATTATCTCATATCTTTGTCGTGAAAATCTTTATTTAGGTGAAAAAATATCTACTTAGACTTTGTTTTCCCTGATTATATTTTTTGTTACTAATTTGACATGCTATGCTGATCACTACCAGGAGCATAAATTGTATGTGGATGCATGCGCAGCATTATGTGATGAGCGAATTGTTTGGCGAGAGGATGGGGTCCCACTCATCCGGAGCAAAGAAAATAACAATGACTATTGCTAACAACAACGTTAAAAAGGCTACATGTACTCCAAGGAAGGGTGAAAAGCATACCCTTTGATCAAAGTAAAAACTATCAAAGCAGGTAGACGGAAAATATCACGATATGCTCGTGGTGGTGGGAAGATGTGGGTGCGGATGATTCCGGACAAGCCAGTCTCAATGAAACCCCCCGAAACACGTATGGAAAAGGGGAAAGGTGCCGTAGCTGTTGTTCATGCGGGTCGGATACTCTATGAGTTGGGTGGAGTTTCTGAAAGTATAGCTAGAAGGGCTATTGCATTAGCAGTTTCTAAAATGCCCACGCGAACTCGGTTTATTAAAGTGGATTGAAAACGTTGAACCAGCTCGAATAAATTGCCATGTAAAATAAATTTTTTTTTTCGTATTCTTTGTAATTTTGAACCAGATTTTCTTAATTCCATGATTTTATTTTGCCTTAAAAATATAAATTTCTTCTTTCTTCTCGTCTTCTCTCGTTCTGGATTGAATTACATATTAATTTTATAATCACAATTTCTTAAGACACCACACAATTTCTATGTTACTATTCTAATTAATAAAAAAGGGAGAAGCTGCTGTTCATCTTTCCCAGTGTCAAATTAGATGGTCGAAAACTCAGATCCATCTCGGTGCAAAACATCTCTCCTCAACCTGTTGGAAACCTTGGCCACTAGCGGATCCCATCCAGCGAACATTATCTGAAATCCCTCTACGATATCCAGGGCCGTCTCAAACAATTTTGAGACCCTGGGCTAATTATTAAAATTAGATCTCTATATAAAATTTAAATTGAACAAGTCGAATTTCAGTGTCTTTCTATCAAAAGATTATCAGTTTTTAATCTTTCTTTCAACATCTTCCTCTCAATATAAATTGAAGATTAGAATTTCTGTTTTTATTTTATCCAACTGATACATACAAAATAGAATAAATAAAATTTATTTTATTAGATTTGCTGCTTAAATTTTTTTATGGGTTATGTATATAATATTTTTTTTTTTGGTGTGGGGCCTCAAATGTGGGGTGCCCGGTGCCTGTGATGAGTATGAAGCCTTGTGGATAGACGGGCCTGATGATATCCGGAGTCTAGTCCCATGTTGGAAAACAATGGCCAAACTTCTCACTCCCACCGGCCTCAGTTTACAGCACCAGACATTCAAAGGAAAATGAGAGAGAAGGTTGCGGCTCTGTGGAGGATAAAAAAGTAATGACATTTTTGTAATTTCATTATGTATATTATCCATTTTATCTCTGTGGCGTGTAGAGAAAAAAGGGTAAGAGCTCCAAAGAAAGAAAAGAAATTGAAGCCTTGTGTTACAATATTTTATTATGTCTTAGTTTTAGTAGTATAATCATTTTTATTTATAATCTTTGTTAAATTAATTTGTGTTTTGTTAGAATATTATATTAAAATATTATAGAAATATATATATATATATATTAACTTATTAATTTGTGGAAAAATATCAATTTTCAGGCATCTGAGTTTATTAATAATCGAATGTGCTTGAATCTTCATTAATTGCCTAATATTAGTTTATGACCACAAAAAATTCAATGATAATTTTTATTCCACTCTAAATTTTAATATAAATTTCTTGAATTTTATTTCATTAATAACTTTAAAATAAATATTTTAAAAAGGCTTTATATATCTGAATCTTCGAATTTAACCACATCGTCCTTTTAATTTATTTTCCGAAGCTTGCCCCTCACATCAACGACAGTCCTATTTATTCTATTCATGCTTTAGACATGAAACCTAAGGTACAAGCCTTTATAGGGCAAATCAAGATATTGAAATCAACCCTTATGGTCCTGTGAGTGCAACTCCTTACAGCCCAAAACTTATCACATGATTATCATGGTTACAAACTTACTTTAAGAAAAGATCAGCTTTGGCACAATTATAGCCTCCTGTCACATGAGCATATACTTATTACAATATAAACGCTAGTACTAAGCTGTTAATATATAAAGTGCAATTATTCTGAGAAGTAAACATTATTATTACAAAAGATAAAATATTTGTACATGATAGTATTGTATATTTCATTTTAATCACTATTCATCGATTAAATTTGGGTTCTTGAATTTTAAAATTTTGTTATTTCGAAAACAAGAAAGATTACAAAAAAATTGTGCCCTCCTTTCTTTTTCTTGCTCTTCCTACAAATAATACCATTTTCTTTTTTAGGGTGAATATAAATTGCTATCTGTAATTAGATCTGTAAATTAAAATTATTACTATAATGAATTATCTCAAAATTATGGATGATTCAATAATATGATTTATTAGTTTCAGTTAGAATGATAAAAACATTTTTGGACGTCCGATTTAATCAAATTCTAAAAATTTTAAGATCCCAATCCATATAATGTGCTCACTCCTAAAGGTTTTGTTTTCTTATGTTGTGACGGACATTGTATTATTCAAAATTATATTTATTTTTATTTTATTGTATTTAAATATTTGTATACTTTCTTTTATACGTCAAAAAGTATTTGCTCAATTAATTAAAAAATATATTTATTTTTAAATAAATTATAAAATGAATAGGGCCTATTGGGGATGGAGCTGGATTAGTATTTTTGTAGCCCAGCAAAATTGACCCCGTAGGGCAACCCAAATATACCTAATGGACCGGTTGTACGGATCCGAACTTGCTTGATCTGAACCATATTTACAGATTATATGGGAAGTATTTGTGAAAAAGACTAGGCCCAAGAGAATAATTAATTATAATCCAGGCCCAATTATTTCAAATCTAGAGCCCAAAGAAGAATAGCGTATTCATAAACAATAACTAGCCCAAGAAAAAAAGCCCAATATTCTGGATAAATAATTGGGCCGGATAACAGCTAGCCCTAATTCATTTCGTGGAGTCTTTATAAGAGCTAGGGTTCTCCTCCTTTCTCAACATCATCAGATGCATCCATTGGTTTTTCAATTTTGCTTCCCCAATTTATTGCTGATTTCACGTTGTTTTCGTTTTTCATAAAATCTGTTATAAAGAGAATAGGGCTACATGTACTCCAAGGAAGGGTGAACAATATACCCTTTAATCTTGATTTGCCGTAATCGGCTGTAGCCATATGTACCGGAGAAGTTTTCTGGCCGGTTGTTGTTTTTGGGAGTCTTTGATTCCCAGCCGTCGACATATCTGCTTACCGAACTTCTCATATTCTTTCTCATTTTCTCCTCATTTTCTTAACTACTTTTTCTTCAGTTCTTCTTTGTCACCAATCTTTTTGGGATATTTTTCTTTTTGGATTTTAATTCGGAACTATTTTCTGTTTTTTATTTGCGATGCGCAAAACAATGCAATTCATTAAGAAAGTGATTAGATTTAATTTATTATTATATTGTTTTATGAAATTTATTATTTTTATTTTGTTGTACGTTTTTTTAATTATTCAGAAGGAAGTATTGAAATATACCTGTAGATTTAGTAAATGAGATAAAAACCAATTCCTTCTCCGCTAATTTCAGAATAATATATTTTGTAAATTATTTATTTATTATTTGGGAGAAATATAAAAGAATAAATTAAACATCTAACAACGAAATTTATATAATGTACATTAATTTAGTTTTGTCAAATTTATATATTGATACAATCTATTGTGTAGTTGCTATTGAAAATATAAATAAAAAAAATTCTAATAAATTGAACATTAGGAAGGCAAAATTGTTAAATTATAGCAAAAAAAAAAATTTAATAAAATATAATAAAAAAATTAAAAAGTAAGTAAAGTTGCCCGGCCGGAGGCGACGCGACAAGTAATATAATTTTTTTTTTAATTCTCAAAAAAAGAGAAGAAGCAGCCACTCGGTTGGGTCACTCAGTCGAGTCACCACTCGGCGGTACCTGTAACTCGGCCCAAACAAGGTGTATAAATACAAGGTATATAAATACAAGGGGAGAGTGTAGGAGACTCTCAAACGTAAACAATGTGGGACATGCTCCTAATACTCCTAATATCTCAAACGTAAACAATGTGGGACAAGAATACAAATACACATATATTCTTGTCCCACATTGTTTACGTTTGAGATATTAGGAGTATTAAGAGCATATATATTTGTATTTATTTTTGTCCCACATTGTTTACGTTTGAGATATTAAGAGTGTTAGGAGCATATATATATTTGTATTTATTCTTGTCTCACATTGGTTACGTTTGAGAGTCTCCTACACTCTCCCCTTGTATTTATACACCTTGTATATTTCTGAATAAATATCTTAAAAATATTCTCATCACATTCCTCGAACTCGATCGGCCGAGTATTGTTGAGACCGAGCCACTCGACCGGCCGAGTGGTGATTCGACCGAGTGACCCAACCGAGTGGCTGCTTCTTCCTTTTTTTGTGAATTAAAAAAAAAAAAATAAAGTATGGGCGACATTAAAGTCGCCTCCGGCCAGAATAACTTTACTTACTTTTTTAAATTTTTTTATTTTATTATATATATATTTTTTTTTGCGATAATTTAACAATTCTGCCCATTAGGAAGATCACTGCTTATGGGCTATGTTAAAAAGATTGCTGGACCTAACCTGGGACCTCAATTTTAAATTTGAATTTTTGGTACAAATTCATAGAGAGCTCCTTTCACTCTGACTCCGGCACAGAACCCAAGAGTGGCGGTATATTTAGAGGTTTCAATTTACACGTAATATTTTATTTCTATTTGCAAGAAATATCAATTCTAATATTCGACTCACGTTTATAAATGAATTGGGGTTTAAATTGCTTTTCCAGAGGAACAATCCTACGGTAAGTAATTTGTATGTTAACACTGGATCAACTACTGTTGCAATCCGAATTTAAGGCCCAACAGAACACATTCTTGAGGAAGCTATAGGAAAGTGGGCCAAAGCCCACTTATTGACTAGCCTGTGTTATAAGTGCTTTGACCCAAATTGGAGTGGAAAAGGGTGCTTCTCATGGATACGGGTGTAAAGTCGGCGAGAGAGAGAGAGAGAGGGAGAGATGAATTCCAGAAAATGAATACAGAGAGATAAAGCGACGTACGAGACTTTTTTGGTGTATTACTGATATTTGTTCGTAATTTGCACAAATTTACAAATTAAAGATAATAAGCGTTCTACCTTTTACAGAGAAAAAAAATTCAATTTTTTTTCTTGTAATTTCTCCATCTATTACAAAATGAAATAAAAAAGGTTCTTTTTGAAATTAAAAAAATAATATAAATTTAGGTTCACCACCAGAATATGGTGATACCTGACACAAATGGAAAGACATTGCTTGGCAGTTAATAAAATCAAGTTTGAAAATATAACATTTAAAGAATAATATTAAATGTGTTTTGCTTATCCAGTTTGGTTTTTGCGGTTTCAGATTTTGGAGTCGAATATCAAGAAAGTTATGAATCTGCAATTCCAACTTATCTGTATTGAAGAAATAGGAAAAAGAAGAAGACAAGATGGAATTTAACTTATTTATATCTAATTTTGTCATAATTATTATAGGGTATATTTAGAGATTTTTGGAAGTACGAATATGTTGAAGCAGTACACTTGCATATTGTTTAATTATTTGTGTGATAATTTCTCAAATTTATTATTGAATTAATTGTCATACTCTTTTGATTATTAAATTAATTTTTGTTTATAAGTCGTGTTAATTAATTTTCATTGGTAGCTTTTAGTGATTTATTTGTTAGGAATAACATAATTAGTGATTTAATTGAATCGAGCTTGTGTATTTAATAATTTTTTTACTTTTTTGTTCTAGTTTAAATATGTTTACTGAATTAAATACAAATAGTTTGTTTTGAGTTGTTCAATTAAATAGGTCAACATAAAAGATTATTTAAGTTAATTTAATTTAATGAACAATACAAATTAATTGAGCTTGTTATTAATTTGGGGTTAATTAGTTTATAATTTAATTAGAAGGACCGTCACAATAATTTGATAGTAATCAACACTAGAGTGATGACTGAACTAAAAGATGGATCATGTTTATTAATTCTAAAGACTCGTTTCATTTTATTTATCTATGTTTACAATAACCTTTTTTAGGATTAGTTAAAATGAATTAAAACCCCCTTTATTTTTGCTCATAAATTAATATATGAAATTTACAAATAAATTTGTTATTCATGTGATCAACCTTTACTCTTTACTAATAGTAATTGTAGAGAAGAAACGAAGAAAAAAAAATAATTTTTACAGTGTCACGATAACAAGATGATTAACTCAATCCAAATATTTATATATGTAAAGGTACATCAACCCAATAAACAAAATTGAAAGTATCTATACTTAGACTTAAGGGTTAATTATAAAAACAAATCACAACATTGAGTCCAATTTTCAATTGGAAAGTCTACCTTTTAAAACATTTGTCATATTCTTTTTGAGTTTTTTTAGTTACAACATAATCTCTTTATACTGACACTCAAATCGATGCTCGTTCATTCAAACGACATTATACATTTATTAAATTATGTCTTAAGTCATGTTGTAATTGAATTGAAGCAAATATCACGATTTCTTTGCAATTTGGATCAATTATCTAGATTCAATGACATCGTTTAAATTGCTACACCATCCACATCTGCAATTAGATGCCAAAATGAACGATGATGTTATAATTAAAAAAAAAAAAAATATATATATATATAATAAATATTTATAATTTTAAAAGTCACATGATAATTTAAAGAGGTTAGATCAAATATCATATATTTTTTTATTTATAATTAAGCTTAAATTTAAGGTCTTCAAATACAAGCATAGTAACTTTCTTCTTCCGATAGAATATATTTACTATACTGATTATATGTTATGAAATTATATTAGTATCATTATATAACTATATATAAGCCATAATTTATATAAAAATATTTGTATAAATATGAGTCGATTTAAATTGTTGTTTCTTTATGTTATATTGCATCACAAATATTCTCTCAACAAATATTCTGACTAAGAATAAAATGCATTCTATTTTGAAGTGATAAAGTGTCACAGCAATTCCTCAAGCTCAATACAAATATTTCAACTCAATAAAAACTATTAAAGTGAAATAAAAAATTTGATGAATTAAATAGTATACTATTTTATTTTTATAGAAAATACTTAATATTTTTTTATACATGTAACTCGAATTCATATAAAAAGTTTAATCCACAAATTATCAAGTACAGCACCTATATCAAATACAAACAAATCATTCAAACCATAAAAACTATATTCCATATTTATATATAATACAACGTTCTAATATATTACAAATGTCAAATTTAAAATCATAAAAATAATTAATTTGATAATTATATATTAAAAACACTTAAAACGAGAAGGTTGTCTGAAATTATAAAATTTTAGTACATAAAAAACCAAAAAAAATTGAAGGCCTAGAAACTTTTTTATTTTTAAAATTTACAAAAAAATTGTAATGGAGGCATGTGTTATTTTTCATTTTTTTATATTAAAGAATTAATAATAATAATGATTATAATAATATCTATTAATAATAATGATTTACTACTACTACTACTATGGATATTTGTTCTTTCCTAATTTTCTAATTTTTGACAGTGTATTATTATTATTATTATTATTATTATTATTATTTTTACAATCTTTGAAATTAAAGAATCCGCAATTTAGCTACGATATATATTTGTTGATCCCTAATTTCCAATTTGTTAGAGTGTGTATGGACAAACACGTGCGATATCCACATATACATATGTAAATCAACATGAATACTATATTACCATGTGCAATGTCAATCCAAATAAAATATAATTATATTTAAGTAGTAATAATAATTTGAACAACAATAATAAGATGACACTTTTTTTTTTTTTTTTTTGAAAAGACAATCTAACAATATTTCTAAACCTCCCAGGTTTAACCTCTGGCTCCAAATCCTTTTTCGGAATGCACATCCAGAGATAAAAGAAAAGGATAAAATATCAATCCTATTAAAAATTATCAATAAAATAAAATGAAAATGACAATAATGTCCCCTATTTACACCGACATAATGCTCCATAGAAACCAATGCTTGTAGCAGCCAACACTTCTTCAGACATCTGGTTTAAGACATCTTCTTGATTGTTGGGAAGCTGTTTATCTCTAGAAATTTGTAAAACCACTGCCTGAATCAGCACAAATATAATTCAGAGGAGCACTTCCTTTTGATTCAAAACCACACTCAAATTTCCAACTCTTACGCCATTTTTCCCTGTTAAATCCCGCCTGCAAGACAGCGGCGCAGCCCCGGCTTTCCCCGGAGCGAAACCCACCGACCGATTGCCGGCCAACCCTTTGAACGACTCTGCGCTCGGAATTTCATTTGCGGTTCGTTTATACGGGCCAAACCACTTTGACTGCATGTACCCCAGGCGGCGCCATGGCGGCACGTTCAAGTCAGCGCTCTTCAACGACTTTCTGATGGCCCTCGACATTCGCCTCACCACCTGCTTCAGCTCCCCTGGTTTTCCGACGAAAATCGCCGGGAATACATTGAGCAATGAGGCATAGCAGCCCGTAGGACGTGCAATTGTGAATTCTCCGGCGAGAAAAACTTCAATTATGTAACGGTCGCCGGCGGCGTTCACGTCGACGTATTCGTAATTCCCCGACGGGTTGCTGCCGTTCTTCTCCCACTTTGATTTGCAAAGGCCTGTATATTGGTAGGAATTAATTAATGCTTAAGCCTTTCATGAAAAGACGTAATTTGTATTATTGATCGATCACACCTTCAACAATAATGAGCCGAAATTGATTAAAATGCAGAAACTCACCGGCATCAAAGCCACCGCTACGCAACCGGACCATAAGCCGCCGGTTGAATTCCGGCAAATTGTTGTCGCCGCCGATAACAACCAACGCCTTCTCCACCTCGGCATAAATGCTGCTTTTGACGTCGTCATTCTCCCGATCAAACAATTGCCTCAAAGAATCTTGCAATTCAAAGTCAGGAGAGGTGCTTTCATCAGATTCATCATCAATCTCGTTCTCATCTCTATCTTGATCATCGTCTTCACCCCTTATTTGCTCTCTAATCTCTCTCTCCAAAAACGAATTCACCAGATCAGACAAGTCCGCCGAGTGATCGCTGCCGCTGCTCTCGCATGACCTAGCCCTAGACATCTCATCGAAGGCCGCAGCCATTCTTTTGAACCTCACCGGGATATTCACCATTCTGGTATTTTACCTGGTACTCCAAAATCTTCACAACTTTAGATTGAGAATGATAGAATGGAAGACGACCCTTATAGATGCTTATATAGAGAGAGAAAGTGTTTTGTTTTGTGATCGGCCGATTGGCGCAGTTATGTCGAGAATATGGCAGGAAGATGTTGACAGCAGTTTTATCAACTGTTGGGAGATGGAGTAATTTGGTGTGTAGATGAAGACACACTGTCGATATATATATGCAGTTTTACGTACGCGAGAAAATCATTTTCTAGCTTATCGTCTATTACAAACAGGCGCCAATGTACCTGGAGCGCAAATCTGACCAGGTTCAGTGGGCAGTTCAAAAAGCTTTTATTTAATATTTAATATTTTAATTTTTTTATTTCAATTATCCAAATTAAAATTAAATCAAGTTTTTTAAAATTATATGATGTGTAATTTAAATAATAATAAAAATATAATTTAAATAAGTATATGAGATTTGAAATATTATATACAAATTTAAATAGAATTGCATAACATTACCCGATATTCAATTTTATATATATATTTTTTGAATATCATAGTTTAAAAATATAAGTAAAATAAATATTATCTCATAATTTAATGTTAAATAAAATTACATATATAATGTTTTTAACAAATATTTAATAATAAAAATAAATATTAAAAATAAAAAAAATAAAGATTATTGTGTAATATTATTTTTTAGTGGAGAAAATAGTGCAAACTGTTGGAGAGAGTATGTAAATTTTATGTTAAAATGGTGCATACTTTGCACTAGAATAATGAACACTGCTGGAAATGGTCGAATGCTTTCTCAGCAGGAGGAAAAAATGCAAGAATCCTGCTTTTTCTATAACTAAGTGATACTTTAAATGTACATAAATCATATCTTGTAAATTATTTTCTTTTTGTCAAAAGACCTTTTTTTATCCTTCCATTTGTGTTCTTTACTACCCAATAAAATAAATAGTGGGTTTTCTATATAATGATAACTGGCTCATTTCTGTCTTGTTTTGACGCTCATTTTTTTTATCATCACAATATCTTTCTCTCAATTATTCTATTCTTGACTATGGGGAATCGTTGGAATTTTTTCAAAATATTGGATATTTTAATAGAAGGGGAATTTTTGCGTCTCAAAATCTCAATAATATTGATTCCTTAAAGGACTTCTTTTGGTCATTCATCGAAAGGAGACACTTGTTTGAAATTTAATGAATCGAGATATTAAGTGGATAAATTGATTCAATAGTTCTTTTGTTACATTGTGTAACAAAATATAATATGAAACTAAGTATAAAGTAAAATTAAATAAAAAAATTAGAAAAAAAAATATATGGATGACTCACTTGTGCCTTACAAGAATATTGTGGGACGTTCGACTCAGATTATATTGGTGTTGGTAAATATGCATAAATATCAAATGCAAAATATATAATTAAGAATTAAAAATCAAAGGAGTAAGAAGTAGGTGTGTGTATGGGGAAGTCTAAAAACAATATTAATTACGAGCTCTTATATATAATTAGGTCTTAGATTGGAGAATGCTTAGATAATTTAATCTTAAATTAGCAATGCTTTACGTGAATGGACCAATAGTATTATTTTAATGCTCCAATAATACTTATATTAATAATGCGTGTAATAAAAAATGTAATAATTAAGCTACTTTTAGAGTCTCAATAGTGATAGGATGATTTGTCCACGAATACTAATAAGATTAATTATTTTGTTAACATTAGATGAATTGTAATATTCTCATTTTCTCAGTAAGAATTCTCATTTAACGCACACCTATTACGCTTGTACGTGCATTTGTGCACCTGCTAATTTATTTTTTATAAATAAATATAAATATTAGCTTTGAATTTAAAAACTGAAAAAAAACATAATTTTACTATTATAAACTATTATGGTATTATATTAGTTTAGGTAAAAATATGGATTTATTTTAAAATATAATTAATATTTTGGAAATGATTATTGTATAAAAATGAATTTTAATAATTATTTATATTTTTTATAATTATATTTAATAAATTTTATTCAACCCAAGTCAATACAAAGTAATCTCACGATAAATATACAAATATAACCTAAATAATAAAAGAATTAATTGCATTTTAAAATTTAATATCTTGTTTTAAAATATGCATTATGACTTTCAAATTAAAGATCGTGAAGAGAAAATTAACTTAATATATTATACGAAAAAATATTAGAATTTTAATTTCAAAGTAAAAAAAGAAAATAAATCAGAAGCATTCAAGTTGCCACCAATAATTTTTTTTTAAAACTAAAAATTGTCAAAAAAAAGTTTCGGAATTTCGAAACTGATTTTTGACAGGTTATTATTAATTATAGGTGATTTTGTTATTATATTAGTATAGATATGATTGAAAAAGTCACTCCGACAAATAAATAAAGAAATTTATTTATAAATTGTTGACTTAAAAACTTATTTTTATTTGATTAACATAATATAAAAAGTGTCTTTGACTTATTTTGTAATGAAGGAATAAATGCATATTATAATCACTGTTTATATATTTAATGTGCATAAAATAAATGATAAATGCTTTGATGAATATAGGAAATGGATTCATTAGATAGATACAGGCGAAGGTATTTCTTTGATTGGCGTCTATGACATTGTTAATATTTGTTTTTGTCTATATTTGGGATAAGGTATGTGGAAACTCGAGGCCGCACCTCAATGCAGTTGCTAAGTTCATGAGTGGATATAAATTATGTCTACATTCATTGAATCTTAGAGAATCAAAACCTACCGCGGAGGTATGGAACTCGTAATGAAGTATAAGCCTTTAGGGGGATAAAAGAAACGAAGGAGAATGAATGAGTAATGTCCTCTATTTTCATTTGGCCTTGTTTACGGGCAGATGCATTCTGATTGCATTTTAGTAGCAGCATTAGCAATATCCATACACTCGGAAATAGGATAAAATGTACAACATACATTTTTTGTTGTATTGGGGTATGAACCTGGCCATGATATAGTCTACGTACAGCCATGTGCCCCCATCCCCATCCTCCACACGCGATACCGCAGCCTAAGTAAGTCGTAATATTCTCAACGTACATTCTTCATGGTACTGGTCAATGTTGGACGGTCAAACTTAATATCTATGTATGGTCATTATGTCATGGGTAATTAGATGTACGTAATGATATTGTAGATACTATAAGTAGTAATTATATATATAATGTAGATATTATATATATACTATGTAAAGTTATTATAAATTAATATTATATGTGAAGATACTCAAGAAAGTTAGAGAGACCTCTATCAGAAAAGAGAGATAAATCTCATATGCATGAGTTGAACGAATTTAAAATTGTCCATTTAAATCATATTGAACATCAAGGCCTAACTCAATACTTAAAACTCAGGTTATAAGTGAGAGGATTGCCCATGCTTATAAGCATGTAACATCCTCCCTCACTGCGAGCCCTTCCCTCACTGCGAGCCCTCACGTCTTACTCGTGCAGTGTTGGCTCGGGAAGAGCGAGGCATCGAGTTAAGGAAGACTCTGATACCATATTGAACATCAAGGCCTAACTCAACACTTAAAACCCAGGTTATAAGTGAGAGGATTGCCCATGCTTATAAGCCTACCCAAGACACTTACCTTAACCGATGTGGGATACTTAACAAATCCATCAAATACATCGAGAAGCCAAAATAAAATAAAATAAAATAAATAAAGAAAAACAAAGAAACACAAAATCAGATTTAAGAATCTTGCTAAACTTAAAATAGTTAAAATTTCACGTCTTGCTCGCACCGAATGATTTTGGGTTTCTTTACAAGCAGAAGTTATATTTTTTAGCTAAATTATAAATTTCTTTTAGTGAAATAATTATTATTTTTTAATTAAACAAGTAGTGCTAAATGATTTTGAATTCATTTTCTCCTAAGTGTGATAATATCTTTTTGGTAGACAAAAAATTTGTTTTAAGTAAATTAATAATATAATTTTAGTTAAACAAATATTATTACTACTTTTTAAATAAATAACTAATAATATAAGGAAACAAGTTATACTATTAACCACTAAATCTAATACTTCTTTCTTACCAAAACAAGTGACATATTTAAAAATATTTTTTATCCGAAAAATAGTTATGGTTCAAAAGTAAATGTTCATTTTATTAGTAAGAATCAATGTATTACTATTTAATCTTAATGGATAAATGTTTAACTATAGAAATATTATCCAGTGTCGAAATCTATTAATAGTTAATCGTAAAATTATTTTTGTCTAACTTTAAAGAAATTACTGTGAATTTTTAATTTTTTGGTTGTTTTCAACCAAAAATTACATGTAATTAATTGCAAGTTTTATTGAAATCATCAAAGAAACAGATTTGCAGGTTAAACGAAATTTAAGAAAGAAAAAGTAAATTTTAGAGTGTAAGAAGCTTCTTCCTGGAGACGACAGTATACGTACCCCATTGACTTACCCTCATGAACCTTCTAACTGGACAAATTTCCATACAATATATTAATTTTACTGGAACCAAGAGAGAAGAAGCAGCAGGTGGACAAGGAGCAGTTGTAGCCTTGCAGGTCGAGTGCAAGAAAAGGAACTGCAGCATGCGACGAGTTGAATTGAGTCGGGTCGAGTTGAACCGATCAAACTCGTGCGTACAAGTTTTTGTAATTAAGTTGAGTCAACTCTGAGGTCGATCGATTTCGCCAGCTCTTCAGGCCCAATGAATGGATTTAAATTTTCTTTTCATTAGCAGACTTCGGTTGTGAGAAACAAGAATTACCACGCTGTGTGTGCTGCTGTTAATTAGATATTACTGTTAAGTTTTGAATTAGTCAAAGGTGTTTCTATTTACACCACAATAATCTCTTTTCATACCACAAATATTTTTTAAATAAAAATAATCTTATATTAAATGTCTAATTTATCCTTCTTCTCAAATCACTTCTTTACCCAGGGACTGTTCTATATTTGTTTTCTCAATTTTCTTCCGCACAAATTTGCTGCCAACATTACCTTCACCAATCCATAAAATTACGAACAACTCTTAACAAAAAGTTACCATAAATTTTCTGGGGTTCTTCTTCTTCCTTCTTTTTTTGCAAATTCAAAATTATATTTAAAATATATTTCCTGCTGTTCTTCTTCTTCCTTCTTTTATCTCAGGCTAAATATATGAATTTGAAAATTCTTAGCAACAAATAATAAAAGAAAAGAAATTCAAATTCACGAGTTAGGATTTGGGAGCAAATGGGTTTTTAATAGAAGAAATTATTTCGACTTTTTTGTGTTTGTTCAAGGGTGAGATTTCGTAATTTCATGGATTGGTGAAGGTGATATGATAAATTTTCTGCGGTTCTTCTTCTTCCTTCTTTTGCTGCAAATTCAAAATTATTCAAAATCATATTTAAAATATATTTTCTGCGGGTTCTTCTTCTTCGTTCTTTTATCTCAGGCTAAATATATGAATTTGAAAATTCTTAACAACAAATAATAAAAGAAAAGAAATTCAGATTCACAAGTTAGGATTTGGGAGCAAATGCGTTTTTAATAGAAGAAATTATTTCGACTTTTTGTGTTTGTTTAAGGGTGAGATTTCGTAATTTCATGGATTGGTGAAGGTGATGTTAACAGCAAATTTGTGCGGAAGAAGATTGAGAAAACAAATGTAGAACAGTGGCTAGGTAAAGAAGAAGGTTAATGAAAAAAAGTCGCTGGGTAAAGAAGAAGGTTAATGAAAAAATGGAGAATTCTCCTGATTTGAGAAGAAGGATAAATTAGACATTTAATATAAAATTATTTTTGTTTAAAAGATATTTGTGGTGTGAAAAGAGGTTATTGTGGTGTAAGTAAATAAAAACACCCTTAGTCAAACTTTTTAAGAAGATATGTTTTGCCGGTTTCTTCCTTGATAAAAGATCAGATAAGGTTCTCAAACTTGGGCATCAAGTAATATCCCCCAGAATAGGGAAACACTCTATCCTGGTAGAGAAACGGTTGAGGAAAGCAAGGAGAAGTGGAGAAACCATTCCATGAACGTGGGGCAGTGGAAGAAGGAGAGAAAGGAAACTGAAGCGCTCTATAAATACAACGAAGGAAGAAAGCAGAAAATGTACTGAACGAGATTACATCTGTCTGTATAACAGAGACGTATGTTGCTAAGAAAGTTGTCGTCATTCTGACTCCAACATCCTGCACTGTTAATCGACGGATTTTCCTAATCTGTTGCTGTCGATTCATAGACTGAGAGTTTGAGTGATACTTTGTTTCACTTAGTTTACTTTCTTAGCTAGTTTAGTCGTGACAGAATATGTACAGCACATAATTGAGAATTGAGAGAAGATTGAAAAAATCACCGTGAGAACTGGTGAGGGTATATTCACATATATATATACACGTATGTGTAGTTACAACAATATCCTATAATTAAGGAAAGGATATGGTCAAGGTATACCTAAAATACAGGATAGACACAAATCAAATCAAATCAAATCAAATCAATATTTACAACTAATTCAAATCAATTGGTATTATCTCTATTACCCTCCGTCAAGCGCTGCGTGGGGTGAAGACACACGCAAAGCTTGGACCGTAGAAACTCAAAGGCCGGACGAGGAAGACTCTTCATGAAAATATCCGCAAGCTGAAGATAAGAGGGAACGAACTCAGTGGAAATGCGCCCAGATGAGACCAATTCACGAACAAAGTGATAATCCAAATCAATGTGTTTAGCTCGCTTGTGTGCAACAGGATTCTGATTCAAGAAAATGGCACTCTTGTTATCACACAACAGAACTGGCCGAGTAGGAGGAAGAGCCCGCAATTCCCGAAGAAGATTAATAATCCAAACAAGTTCAGCAGCTGCATTGGCCAGGGCCCGATACTCAGACTCACAGCTAGAACGAACAACAGTTGGTTGTTTCTTTGCACTCCAAGAAAAAAGATTACCCCCAAGAAATATAGAATACCCATAAGTTGAGCGACGGGTCTCAACACAACGAGCCCAATCCGCATCAGAGTATCCCAAGATGGAAGAGTCAGGACGCTTAGTGAACGAGAGACCAAAATGGAGAGTACCCTTCACATAGCGAAGGATACGCTTAACAGCCAAAAAATGATCTTCAGTAGGCGACTGAAGAAACTGACTAACAGAGCTGACATCATAGGATAAATCTGGTCTAGTGATGGTCAAGTACTGCAAAGCACCAACCAGAGATCTGTATAATGTGGGGTCCTTGAAAGCAGGACCTGTACTGACAAGAGATTCACCTGTCGCCAATGGGGTGGAAACAGGTTTCGCCTCAACCAAGTCTGCACGCTCAAGAATATCAAGTGCATACTTGGTCTGACCAACAAACAACCCAGTATCTGTGTGAGAGACCTCAAGACCAAGAAAATAGCTCAAGGAGCCCAGATCCTTGATGGCAAACTCATCTCCAGTATTAGCTATGAACTGGCGAAGGGCAGCAAGATCATTGCCTGTGACAATAATATCGTCAACATACAAAAGAAGATATATAATGGTCTTACCCTGATGCAGATGAAATAGAGACGAATCAGAACGACTCTGTGAAAAACCTAGACTGAAGAGAAACAAGCTGAAACGCTGGTACCAGGCAAGGGGTGCCTGGCGAAGACCATAAAGTGCCTTCTTCAGTCGACAGACATGATCAGGGTACCGAGGATCAACAAAGCCAGGGGGCTGGGCCATGAAGACAGGCTTGTGAAGAACCCCATTCAGGAAGGCATTCTTAACATCAAGCTAGTGAAGAGGCCAGCCACGCTGAACAGATAAGGTCAGAACAACCCTAACTGTGGCCGCCTTCACAACAGGGCTGAATGTATGATGGAAATCCAAATCAGGAACCTGAGTAAAACCCTGAGCCACTAAACGAGCTTTGTGACGTACGATTGACCCATCTGCAAGAAACTTTGTTCGAAAGACCCACTTGGAGCCAACAATATTAGTGCCAGAAGGTCGAGGCACTAAATCCCAAGTCGAGTTTGAGCGAAGAGCATCAATCTCTTCTTGCATGGCAGTAAGCCACTGAGGAAGCTTAACAACAGACTTGAAGCCACGGGGCTCAGAGGTGACAACAAGAGCTGAGAGAAGGGCAGAAGATGCTAAATCAACCGGATAGCGCGGCTTGAAAATACCAGCACGAGCTCGAGTGATCATATGATGAGTGGGCTGAGGAGCCTGAGGTGGTTCTGGAGCTGGAGGCTCAATGTCCTGGGGTGGTTCTGGAGCTGGAGGCTCAATGTCGGGAACAGGAAGCACGACAGGATCAATAGTAGGCGGCTCCAAAGGAGGTTCATCGAGAACCAAGGACGGTGAACGAGCATCGTTATCAACCGAAAAATGATGTGGAGGACGAACAGGAGCCGAGACAGGAGCCAGAGAAGAGTCAGATGAGATATCGAGAAATGTCGAGATATCTAGATCAGTGACTTTCGTAACAGACGGTACCCGTGAGAAAGGGAAGTGGAGCTCATCAAACTGAGCATGGCGAGTGATAAAAACTCGAGAAGAGTCCGAATCAAAACAACAAAAACCCTTCTGCGTGCTGCTATAACCCAGAAAGATGCAAGGCCGACTGCGAGGTTCCAATTTATTAGCTGCATAGTCACGAAGATACGGATAGACACGGCAACCAAAGGGCTTAAAAGTATCATAACTAGGCGGATAACCAAATAACACCTGAAGGGAGAAATGTTATCAAGTATCACAGAGGGTAGCCTATTAATGACATAAACGGCAGTGGCAAAAGCATCAAACCAAAGGGAAGCTGGCGCCTGAGCATGAAATAACATAGATAAACCAGATTCAGAGATATGACGATGTTTACGTTCAGCCCTGCCATTTTGCTGTGGTGTATAAACACAAGAAATCCGGTGATGTATACCATGCAGATGCATAAAATCACGAACCCTTCCATTTATAAACTCAGTACCCCTATCAGACTGAAATGTTTTAATAGTTCGAGAAAATTGATTGCAGACGAAAGCATGAAACCGAACAAACACATCATAAAACTCGAACTTAGCACGCAAAGGATATATCCACGAAAATCGAGAAAAATCATCCACAAAAGCCACATAATATTTAAACCCATCAGAAGTGGAAACGGGTGCAGGACCCCACAAATCACAATGAATTAAGTCAAGAACAGCAGTAGCACGTTTGTCATTCAATGAAAATGGTAAACGCTTGCTCTTGGCCAACTGGCAAGAAGAGCAGAGGCTAGGGTTTGGTAAAACTGAAGTAACAGATAAACAACCCTGCTTATTTAACAATGAAATAACAGAAAATGGGACATGCCCCAGGCGTAAATGCCACAAATCAAAGCTTGCTTTCAACCTCTTGACCCGAATAGCTGCAACCAAAGCTGGAATACCCCGATCAAGTAAATAAAGTCTCTGATTACACCTTCCCTGAGCCAGGATTTTCTTTGTGAGCCGGTTCTGAATGGCGAAGAACTTATCAGAAAAAATAACATCCACAGGATAATCCGCAGTTAATTTACTTATAGACAGAAGGTTCTTTGTGATATGAGGGACGACAAGTACATCTAACAATTTAACATCCTCAGAAATTTTAGTATTGCCAATATGCGAGATATTTAAAACATTGTCATTACCAACTATAACAGAACCGTTACCAGAATATGACTTATGAGTGTCAAGAGCTGAAAGTTGGTTCGTCATATGAGCCGAGGCGCCCGAATCAAGATACCAATCAGGAGTTTGATCCGAGACATTGCAAGTGGACGTGAACGCCTGAGCAAGGTGGGCAGCTGAGTTGGAGTTGAGAGCATTCAAGTATTTAGAGCACTTATCAGCGTAGTACTCCCCACGGCATATTTGGCATCCAGGCATACGACGAAACCCACCTCCACCAGAATTGTCACGACGACCAGAATTAATTGAAGCACCTAAACCTGAACCATTGTTACCATAATTAAAATTACCTCCTGAGCGAGAAGAGTGCTGCTGTTGAGAGGTGCGAGACGATGGTCGAGGCGACAGCTTAGGAGCAGCCGTCTGAAAATTCTGGCGAACGGCGGAGAAGGCAGGAGAGGGAGACGAACCCTCCATGGATTTAAGCATCATATCAAATTGTACAGCCTGGTGGAGGAGATCACGGAGAGGCGGAACTGGAGAGATAGCCATCCTAGTGTCGGCAAAACCTGCAAATTGAACCCCCAACCCGCGGAGGAACCAGTGCCGTTTATCGTCGGCGTCAATGGGACGGCCGATGGCCTGCAGCTGATAACAGAGATGTTTAAACTTCTTGCCATAGTCTTCAACGGACATATCTCCTCGGCGAAGTGATAACAACTCCTCCCGGAGTTGATGAGAACAGGTCGCAGAGGCATAGACACTCTCAAGCGCGTCCCACGCTTGATTGGCGGATGTGCAATCGATGACCTCCGAGGCCGCGTCGGCAGAGAGAGAGGTATATATGACACTGAGAAGGCGTTTATCCTTCAGACGCCACGTCGTGTAAGCCGGGTTTGCAGTGGCAGCGCCGCTCTCCGGCGTGATCGTGGAAGACGGCGCTGGAGTCGTACCGTTGAAATGGCCCAAAATATCAAAACACTCAGCCATGTGTATTGTTTGGCGGCGCCACATCAAATATGTGGAGGCTTCAAGTTTAATTTGCATCATATTTATCATTGTGGTAACAGGGAGAGGATCATTAGCAGAGTTCGACATGGTGATGACGAAACTGAGATTTGGCGATGGTGTATACCGACCAATATCACCGAAACACGAGAAGAGGAGAGCCGGATGTAAACACCGGCGAGGTAGAGAAGGAGGACGGCGGAAGAAGTTAGGGTTTAGGAACGAGTTAGGCTGATACCATGACAGAATATGTACAGCACATAATTGAGAAATGAGAGAAGATTGGAAAAATCACCGTGAGAACTGGTGAGGGTATATTCACATATATATACACGTATGTGTAGTTACAACAATATCCTATAATTAAGGAAAGGATATGGTCAAGGTATACCTAAAATACACGATAGACACAAATCAAATCAAATCAAATTGGTAGGATCTCTATTAAGTCGAATATGGATTTCAAGTACTTAAGGATCGTAGGAAGTATTATTCGATCCCTTTTTGTAATTCACTTTTATTAGTGGATAATTTTCGCCCTTTTGACTTCACAAGTCATTCTTAACTTATGAATATTTTATTTCGGGTTACTCTCATTTATTTCAGCACCGTACTTTCAATTACAACATAGTAAATATGAAAAAAGATCAGTAATTACTTGAAAACTGGCAACTGGATATAGGTAGGATCTCATTTTCTAATCAACACGTGGCAAATATGCAGCACTATGAAAGTGAAACCAGTGATAGCAATGCAGAAATGACAACTTTTATGGTAAAAATAGACAATACAGGGTGGATCACTTGTGGTGAACATGACGAATACGTCGTCGTACTTGTCTAAATCATATCCCTTATCTACAAGGCCAGGTTCCAGGTTTATAAATTTCATTAGCTCCGTACTAATATTAAATTAATCAATAAAACCATCCCTTCAATTCTTCATAAACGCCACCAAAAAAAAAAAACATCTATACAAAAGTAGGATATTAAAAAAATAAATGTTGATTTCATGTCTAAAATAAAAAATGGGTTTACAAAAATATACATCGATCTGTGTAGTGCACATACTCGGTGCAAGTAGGATATTTGGCTCTGAGTTTCCAGCCAATTAGATTTTCTAATTTTCGTTTATATTTTCCACCCATATTATTAAAATTTATAATTTTTCATCTCAACTACGTTTTTTTATGAAAAAATTAAGTAAATACACTTTACATGATTTTCAATTTAACATTCATATTGCAGACACATAATAAACATATATTTTTTTTGTAATGTTTATAATGATATATTTTTATATTTAAATTGTTTTTATATGTAACAAAAATGTGAGATTATTTGAGAACATAATATTTTATTTAGAAAATTATATTATCTAATTTACTTTTACCTATTTGTTATCTAAATATTTGATAGTTGTTTGAATTGTTTTAAATATTTTTATTGTCTTATGTCTTAACATTTGGTTAAATACACAGTCTTGCTTCTAGTTCGTTACATTAAAACATGAAGATATAAATAGTTGTTAAGATCTATTTATATGGATAACCTGCATTAATATAATAAAAACAATTAAAGTAATGATTTTTAAGAAGAAAATGAAGCTGGGAAAATCAACTTTCTTTTCACACTTTTTTGTTTTCTCATATTGAAAATGTGTTCTAAAGTTTATGTTGGATCTAAGCACTCTTCCAATTCACAAGTTAGATAATATATAGGCCTGGTAAATCAGATTTGAAATGTCGAACACATGATGATCGAAACACACTTGAAGTTAATGACTTAGAAAGGTCGATCCCTGATTTAGTGTGTAAGTAAGGTCAGCAACTACGCGATGCTACACTGATATCAATGTTGAGAACTGTGTAGTAATATCGCACAACAAATAATGCATCTTGTGTAAATTTTTAGAACCGTATAGTCTTTTGTAAGTTAGACATGTCCTTTTGTCAAAACGAATTTTATCATATATTAGAAATTTATGTTTAACTTAAGTACAAGTTAAAGAAAAAGTTGACACTATGGATTTGAGCTAATGAATCTTGATAATTGAAACTTACCTAAGAACAAAACTTTGGTGGTCTCCTCAATGGATTAATAACTTGCATAAGACTTTGTTACTTTTAAGAGTATCCAAATTACTGGGTTGTGTCTTAGGGTTTATTGCCCATTTTTTTTAGGTTTAAATGACTAAATTACCCTCCTAAGGCGAGGTAGGTATAGATACCATATTATTCAATCAATCATTGTATTATACTCATCGGTTTTCTTTAACTCACTAAATTATTTTTGTCTCCTTTTCTAATTGCTTGTCCAACACTTTTAGAGATTTTTATTGGATTATTGTGTGAACTAAGTATCAAAGTGTGGACATTGGACCTCCTTTGTCTGTATACATGGCGTTGTTGGAAATTGATTTTATATAAACATTGACGTTGATCAATATTAAGCAATTTAAATTTTATATTTTATTTGAGATAAATGAAAATAGCTTACAAAATTGGAAGCTACATTTCGAACAGATAAATTTAGCGTATTTATTTTCTCAAATCCAATTTTACATAAATGAGAAATTAACGTTTAAAGTTGTTAATTTAAACTTTTAAAAAAGAATTAAAGATAAGCACTTTTATGTTGAAAGTTATTCCACATAAAAAAAAAAGTAATATTTATTCATTATATTAGTAGAAACACTTTAATAAAGAGTAATTAATTATATTTTTCTCACCGTGAAGCTAGTGGTGTTGTGTGCTAGCCTTCTAGTTAATCCAATTGGCTATGATTTCGAGCTTTTTTCTTCAATTTCATGATCACTGCTCTCTCCACACTACTAGTTGACCTAATTGTTCGTGGTTACTAAATGAGATGCTTCCAAATTTATAATAAATTATATTTATTTTTCAAATAAACTTGTCAAAAGTTCTGAGTTATATAAGATTATTGAGTTTACTCCATAAGTTGTTTAATTCACAACATAAATAGACTTTTCAGATCTTTGATTCTACAATATTAACACTTTATTTGAATAGATATCTAAATTAAAAAAGTTTTGGCAATATTAATTCTTAAGCAAACTTGTAAATACCGCCCTTTTTGTCATGTTTCATATTCAGATTTAGCAAAATTTCATTGTCACATCTGACTGTTTACATGATTAAAAAACACTGCAAATTTTGTCATTTACGAGCAACATTATCAATTATACTATGAACTTGAAAGTGAGTTCCAACATCCAAATTCTTCTCCTGCAGAAAGATAAAGAATCTTAATAGCAATTTAGTTTCTTCCGAACACTAAGACAACAAATAAACTTAGTATCAACACGCAAGTAGATCCACATTATCCATGGATTCCATCGTCGGAACTTAGCTTTATAATCCACTCCATAACATCTCCGAAAAACCATTTCCAACCTCCTCAATTCATTCTTCCATATTAGCAGCCAACCCTTTTCGATTTATTTTTCTTATTTCGATCGATCGATGATCAAATTATGGGGCAAAAGCTGTGTTGCTTTAGGCCACCAACTACAGAAAACCAGCCACAGAGTGCCCCCAGAAACCCTAACCCTAAGGAAACAACCTCTTTATCAGGTGATGACACATTCTTTGGTGTTGAAAGTACTATAATGACCCTGGAGGATTATCTCATCAGTTCACCTGCACTGAATCCTCATCACTGTATCAGGGCTGGAGAAATTTCAGTTTTGAAGCAACCTAACAAAAGGGTTTATCCTTCTTCCCCGGACTTCGATAATACTATCTTTCATACGCCGGCATTGAGCTTTTCCTCCGGGAAGCTGGAAAAGATTGATGAATTTGGTGAACATGATCGTCATGAGGAAGAAATATCGATGAAATCGATACTGAGTAGAAGCGGGGGGAAGTCTCTGAAAAAGAAGGTGAGTTTTAAGCTGCCTGAGGAAGCTGATGTGATCATATTCTACTCACCGGAAGAAACATTTGGTTCAATAATTGATGCTTGATTGATTTCAATAATTAGATCCATCTTATTTTTGTTCTGTCATGATATCTTCTGTTTCATTTCGTATTTTATTCTTTCATACTGTGTAAATGATAGATATCATTTATTTTTATCAATGAATCAAATACGAGATTGAAATAATTAAGGTATGTAATGAATTGCTTCCTGATTCGATCCCTTATTTTGCCATATTTTCTTTAGATACGAAGCACTACTTTAGAGAGGTATACATGGAAGGACGAGTAATCCCTAGCTAGCTAGTAGTGTTTTGTTAATTTTTCATCGTATATTCATCATATTGTCAATAAAAAAATTAAAATAATCAAGAATTATTGTTCAGTCTTGTTTGAATTGTTAGTTATTTTAAATATTTATTCGAGCGTGTTCATTAATTGAATCAAACCTTAAAATATTCTCTAAGTTGTGAGATCTCAATTTTCAAATTTCAGTGGTTTAATTATAAAAAATAAAAAAATAAAAAGTAGTTCAAAGTTTAACTAATTTTACATTTTAATTTCAATAGAAAATTATATCAAAGTTCCAAGTTTAATAGAAAAAGGAGCCCAAACATACGAAGTGAGCCCAACTAAGTAATTGGCAGATAAGTCCAATTGTATCGACCCAAAGCCCTGCCCCTGCCCCTGCCCCTGCCCCTGCTTAGGCCCAATCATATTATAATAGAGTCGTATTTATTTCAAATTTTAATTAGTGTAAGACATTATTAACTTTCTTTATATTTTAATAAGGCTACAAAATGCAGTAGCAATCAATAACTAGCATTAATTAGGATGCCAAATATATTGAATCATAGGCTTGTGGGATCCATGGGTACGATACCACTTTTACAAATTTGCATCAACTCTAATATACCTTGTTTAATTTTCTATATCAAGAATTTATATTTTGATTTGATTAGACTTTAAGAAATAGAAAAATATCATAAAATTTATAAAAATAAATTAATTTTGTTATATATTTATATATATATCAATATACCATCTTATAAACTTATAAAATAATACCCGACATTCACAGTTTATATATATATATAAAAAATCACACATATTATTTTTATAATAATAATAATAATAATAATAATAATAATAATACAACTTAATTTTATTTTAACCGATAGAAATTTAAGTATATTTTTTATTTGTGATCAATTTGTATGGAATTATCAAATCGTATTGTGATTTCTAACTTTAACGTTTTATTCACACTTAAAAAATAAGATTAGTTAAAGTGGGTGGTTTTGCATTTAATTGGAAGAAAAAGGTGAAAGAAATTCATCAGTTTTAGAAGATGTTCTATAAATATTGTCGCGTGGAGAAAATTAAGGAGGATAATTAAGCTCTAGTACTGAAGATAGACACGTGGTTACAAAATCTATTTCAAGAAAAAAAAAAAAAAAAAGGATAATAATAAATGAAATTGTGAAAAAGATTGTGGATACAGACTTCACACGGCTAAAGTGCCAAAACTTGTTTCGGTCCAAAAGAAAATGTGTCCGGTAAAATGTCAAACTGGGAATTTAAGAAGATGAAACACGTGTCGGTAACTGACTATGTTGTTAATTACATCACTTTATGTGTATCTTTGGTCCGATTTTATTTTGTCCACTTCTAATTATTTTGTCCACTTCTAATTTTGTACGCGCTTCATAAAGAAGATTCCACACTGGTAAATAACTATAAATAATAATATGGAATTATCATAAATCAATTTATGGGTCCGACAAGGTATTATCCACTACAGCCCGACAGACTAATTTGTTGGTTCGTAATGCCTACTCATCTTACTCTTATCTTTAATTCTATACATACATTTTTATGTTTTTTATTTAATATACGAGGGAATTATCTATTATATCCATCTAAAATAATAAGTCTTTATTTATAATTGAAATTATATAAATATTTTCTCTACCACTTTAATAATAAATAAATAAATATCTCATTTATTTCATTATTTTTTATCAAATCATGAACTTAACCGTCCGCCCCTACCCCTACCCCTACCCCTACCCTAATTTTTTGCTATCCTAATATCCGCGATTCAAAGTGCTAAATGTTAAAAATAAAAAAGAATAAAAATATCACACATAATTTACACGATTTAAGTGTTTATTTTTTTTACTATTACATTTTAGAATACATGATTGATTTTTTTCATTTATTTTATAAAGCTTATGCTATTGATAATGTAAACTTATGTGATTAATTAAGAGCTTAAATGATTTTATTAAGTATTGTTTACACAATTAAAGAGTCAAAATTAATAAAGATTGTAAATTGTAAGTAAATACATATGCTTAAAACTTTTAGTTAAAAAGAGTGTCCACTAAATAGAATCGACCTCTTATTATATTGTTATTATTAAATTATGTATCTTAATTAAAGTAATATATTTATCCTAAATAATTCAATTGAAGACAGTTCATTACATATTTATTTTTGTTTTATTGTCACTGATATCCAATTTCTCTTGCCATTTTTGTTTCTTATTAGTCAAGCCCTAGCACCCCTATAGAATCCGTTTTTCTGCTATCAAAGAAAGACAAAAAACTGGTGCCTTTCGTATTGTATAGATCGAGACTTGTAGCTTGATTCTTTACTCATTCCATACCGGAAAGAATTGCAGGAAATCGTTCGTTTTTCCTATTTATTTCTCATGATATTCTACGATCAAGGCAATTCCAGTGAAACTCTTTCATTTCATAGAAGAATGAACTTAATTAGACTCTTGTACTTTTCAAAAGAGTTACTTCTAAGTTCTTAAAGTCAGCCTTCTGTAAAATGGTTGCACGTGTGATACGATTTAAAATATTATTTGTATAATTATAAAGTATTACTTATTTAATTATAAAATATCACTATTTTTTAAAGTAATTAATCAGCAGTAATACAATTAAAAAAATAATGATACTTTATACTTAAACAAGTAATACCTTAAATCGTGTCACACCTGCAACCGTTTCACAAGAATTTTTGCGAAGTTCTTATCGTAATGTCATTCAAAAAAAAATACATATATGTAGTTTATTATTTATGCATGTCATAAATATATCCCTTCAAAAAATATCCTAAGTATGATTTTCTTGAAATTTTATTTAAATTTATCAATTAAAGTTTGTTATTATACTTTTTTCAAACTTTTATGGTAAAATTACAATTTTTAGTTGCCTTTTCAATGTTTTTAGTATTTTATTAAAATCTATATTGATAAATTATATTTTTGTAAAATTAAAAATATCATTGTTCTATTAAGACCAATTTGTTCATCCTTAATTATATTTTATGTTGAAAAAAAAATATATTTTGAGGTTTTATATATCTGTACTTCTATTCAAAGATTTCATCTTTTATATTTTCATGTATATTAAAATTATATATTAATATTTTAGAGAAGGAAATTGATCTTTATGTTAAGCACATACCTTTTTTCACTCCCCTAGCTAATGTTTATAACCAAAAGTCCCACTTATATTCTTGCCTACTAAAATAATTATGATTTAACCATTTAATTATTATTTATACTATTTTTATAAAATAAAATTAAACGAGCTCTACTAAATTCTAATAAATTATCTAAAATCAATAAAATATTTCAAAATAATTTATATGTGTTTTAGTTAACAAAATCGAATAATAATCTTGACGGATATATCATATAAGATAAATACTCATACACAGTTCAATTAAAAAAAATTATTTTATGAATAATATACTTTTCTTAAATTCTAAAAATACAGAAAATTTATTTTTATGAATAATATAATTTTTTGAATATTCTAAAAATGATAAATTCATGTGTATACAATTTTAATTAATAAAATCAAAATTTATTTTTGAAACATTATTTTAAGAAATATATATTTCCCAAATTGAATTTCGGAATGGATAATAATATTTTTCCGTATAATTAGAATGATTTGATGACAGCGTGGGGAAAGAATTAATGTACCATTATTTAAAAAAAATAAAAAATAGTGTAAGGTGAAAAAAAATGGAAGGGTAGGTGAAATAAGTGGAGGCCAGCACGTGGCTACGTAGCAAAGTGAAAATGCATGAAATACAGGTGCATTCATTTGGACCGGTGACTCATTCTTTACTCTATTTATGGGAAACTTCGCCCCAACACCACCTAGTGCTACTGTCTTCTCAAACTGAGAGAAACCTTCCCCCTCAGTGCTGCTCCCTTAAACTTGAAGCTGGAGCTTTAATACTCTGGGTGCGTGCGTACTGCAGTTAATATGGCCCTTTTGCCTGATGTCGTGAAGGCGTTCATCGCTCTGGCTGCGGTGGTTCTGGCTGTCAGCGTGGCTAGGGTTTCGGCCCAGACCCACCACGTCGCCGGCGGTTGGGGACCTGATTTGGATGCCGCCTCTTGGTTATCGGGTCGGGTCTTCAGTGTTGGTGACAAAATATGTAAGCTCCCCTGAACTTATCTTCCACCTTATGCGTGTTCTTATATTTCTTTCCTCTCTATTTACTTTATTTTATTTTATTTTTTTTGGGAGTGTTTGTAAAAAGCTGAAACTGAAAGATTTTTTCTGCTGTTGGTTGCGAGATTTTTTTTTCTTTTTTTGTGTGTAATTTATTTATTGCTAATTATTTGTTATTTGGGTTTCTTTGAAAAAAAATTACTCTTTTTTTTTTTCCAGATTATCCATATCACTATTTCCAACATATCTGGCTAGAAAATTTCTTCATTTTTAAATTACCATAAATTATTTTAATAATTAATGATATTTTTGTCTATTGAAATTCTTAATTTTTTCTTGAATTTTTTCTTCAAACTCAGAAATATCTTATCAACGTAATCAGAGTATTTAACTGATACATTAGAGGATATAAAAAACAAAATTTTCCAATAAGGGAAAAAGAAACAGAAGATCTTGGATAGAAAAATTGGATATTATGATTAATTGTTTGTGTAAATTAATTCTGTATTTTTATATTTTTTTAAAATAATTTCTTGATTGATGGGCAGGGTTCAAGTATTCAGGAACAGAGGAGAGCATGGTGGAGCTTCCGGGCCTGGAAGAATTGGTATCATGCAATCTCACAAACCCGATTAAGATGTACACTGATCCAGCCAGCCACGTCCTTCTGGACAAGGAAGGGCCCAGATACTTCACCAGTGGAGACCCAGAGAGATGCAAAAATGGGCTGAAGCTACCCATTAATGTCCGGCCCACTCCTGGGTTCGACCCGAGTTCCCATGACGAGCCTTCTGAGTTCGACCCGCCTTTCCCCGACGTCCCACCATCTCCACACAAACCATTTCCGCCGGTTGAGCCCACTCCTCCGTATGACCCTCCAATTCATGAACGCCCACCACCACCGCCTCCTCCGCACGAGCCCCCAGTACCTGTTCGCCCTCCGCCACCGCCGCACGAGCCCTCCGCCGCGGCGCACCTGAATGTGCTGTCTCTTGTGGTAGCTTGTGGGCTGTTGATGTGTGCTGTGTAGGTATCAAGACGCTCCTTTTAGCAGCGGCGATGCCTACTTTGTTATTGAATAAGTTGTTGCATTAGCACAATAGGGTTTGTGGGTAGAAGTAGAGACGTGTAGGGTTTGTGGGCCTTTCATTCCTTTTCTGTGTCATACTCTGGATATTAATTTGCTTGTAATTGTCTCTTTGATTCCATGTTATATCACTTCGTCTGGTTATTTATTACAGTTCTCTCCTACAGTGATTATGTTTACCTTATTCGAACTATTGGCATGTCTGTATGCACCATCAAACAAATACCTGTATATAATAATATTTAATATGTATGTATTAAATATTTCAGAAAAACTGTATGGAATGCTCTCAGTTCTTTAGATGCTTCGAGATCCATATCCTACCATTTGCTTCAAAACGACATAGTCAACCATCGTTTTGAGAAATTCAATACATAAATAGGGGGACAACGCACGGATGGTTTTAAGGTTTGTCAATGGGCCCGAATGTGACGTTAAAATTTGTCTACTTTTACGGATAATTACAATAGGTATATATATATATACACGCACACATAAATATATATTTTTTTAATTGTAGCATAATTTTTATAATTTATCAAAAAAAATTGTTTTGATGTCAATTTAATATATATGTCTCAACAAAATTGTCTTAAATTTATTCCTGATTTTGCAATTTGTTGATGGGGCTATTGTAAAATGTGTCAACCATAAGTTTGAAGTTTGAATTGTTATGGTGGTAGCAACAAATGATAAGATTGGTGATAGATGTATGATAAGGTCGTTGAAGGGCATTCAATGATAGTGGTGAACATGTAATTTAAGTGTTGGATAAAACATAAATGTTACCATAAAATAATTAAAATAATATTATACATTTATTAGTTTTAAAAATTATGTCACAAATTAAAAAATTAACTCAAATATCATAATTTTTTCAATAATAAATTCGTATTTATATTTTATTTTATTTGGTGCAAAAGTTATCCTAGAGTTGTCAGTTAAGTGCACCAATTTGTAAAGATTACTTTTTTTTTGTTGAATTTTTAGACCATGTCCTAAGAGTAAGAAAGCAACTTGAAATTGAATATAAATTTCGCCTTTAACACCTCTTGATTTGTCTTGGTACACAATTTATATCCACCGACAACCGTTACCCCCATTTTCTCAGAAGTGGGCAATATAGACTATTTTGTCATCAGTCATGAGAGAAGATGTGTCTTTAAATGAATTTGTGTCCACGTAAAGATTAGTTTAGCTCCGTTTGTTTGGCCTTAATTAAACATATACACTAGATGTACTTTCATATCACGCACATGATAGAATATCATTTGTTAAATTAGTGATATATAATAAAATTATATTATTGTTATTATAAAAATTTATCACACTGTATATAAATATTATTCAATCAAAAATATAATTTCTCTTTGTTATACTACATTGTCATTTAAAAAAACTTATTTATAAACATTAATAAATTATTAGACATTTGAAGTGAGTTTTAGAACAAATTTGTCCAATCCACTGTAGTTTTAAACTCAATACAAATATGACTTATTAAAATATATTAAAGTAAAACAATGAATTATATAAATTAAATAGTATTATTTAATATTTTTATATTAGTATCTCATATCTATATTACAATTCAATCTACTGATAATTGAACTTACTAAAGATTATATTTTATATTTTAAATATAGTAATTTTGTTTTGATATACAATATTACTGACAAAATCCCATCACAATAAAATAATTAAATTGATATATTAAGCCTCAAAAGCAAATTTAAAACAAACAGAAAAAATGTTGAAATTGAGATTTTAGTAAAATATAATAAAAAAATAAAAATAAAAACAGGCAAAAAGGAGCCTTACCTGCAGTGCAATTCAAGCATGCACCAGTTTTTCTTATTCTCCGTGTCATTAACATATGTAGCATGTCTTTAAAACATTACGATCCTTCTGTAGTATAATAGAAAGATTTGGACGCCAACACAAACCTTAGCATCATTTCACTTCTTAAACCAAAAAATCCAAGCATTCTGAAACCCAATAAGAAAACACTTAAATATTGTCCATTTACATATTAAAAGATCATATAGAAACTTCAATACATAAAATGCACAATAAGCTCAGAAACAAAAATCGTGTAGATTAGATTATTACAAGCTTTAAGACACTCAACAAGCATGTTAGTATTGTATAAGGCCAGTTTTTCCTCTGGGAGAATCAACAAGTATGAACCACAGTAAAATTATACAAACCGTCTGATTCAAGACAGGATTTCCAGCTCAGCATGCTATGCCACATCTGATGCTGACACTGCTATCTTTCTTCTTCTTCGTTCTTTCTTTCCCCTTTTATTTACCTTCCCCCTCCAGTCCTGTTCTACTCATATTCTTTTCCCCTCTGCTCATTTTACTCTTGCTTCTTCTAGAGGTAAAGAGGTTAAGGCTTCTGAATGTATCCTAGTCTAACTCTCCTTTCTACTGTGAAGCAAATACTACCTGTATTGTCTTCGTCAGGAGAATCAAATGCAAAGTCAGAAAGTTCAAAGTCTCGCAATCCGATTATACATAGAAGCAATGGGGTAGGGTGGGTACGATCAAATTATCTCTCCCTCAAAACTACGAAGTTTGCTCCATTGGTCTTCTGAATCTTTGATATCCTTCTCAATATAGCTGCAAAAGCATCCTTGTCCTGTATTCACAAGAGTTCATTTAGTATCTTGGAGGGGAAAAGGCTGATTCAGTAAATATTACACAGAAACAATAAACTACTAAATTATTCCATATTTGAGATGCATTTCCTCTAGCTCCCGAAAAAGTAGATTTAAAAAGAGTGCTTGATAATAGCTGCAATTTTTATGCAGAACATGTTAAGATATGACAGTGGTAAGTCCAGCCATTTTTTGGGATAACTATATTCCCCCACCGCGACCTAAATAACATATAAGCAGAATTTTGACAGGATGTCCAGCCAGGGTCATGCAAGACTACATTTGAATTCAGAACCAATATAGGCAGCTTATTTAATCAGAGCAGCAGCAGCAAATAACAGCCATAAACATGTACTCATTCAAACCCACTGACCTGGTGTGCGTGTGTGCGTGTGGGGGGGGGGGGTTACATAAAGAGGAGGGAGATTTAATAGGAAGCTAGGAGCTTTCACTAATATTAAGAAGGTAATACATTTTAGCTAACAGACAAGGCATATAAACTCATAAAAAGGACAAGCATTATTTCAAAAAATAAGACTTTATTATATTTAATCCACAAATCCTTAGACGCCTGCCTACCCACCCAACCCAAAAAATGAAATGAAAAATATGAACAGTCCAGTATCTCATAATAATGAGTCGACCTATGACAAAATCTCCATTCTCCAATAATATTTAACTAGTGAAAGAGGGAAACTAGAACCGCACTTTAGAATAAATATATGAAATATGCATTGAAAGGAACGGCTGAAGGGAACAGAATATGATAAAAGCAGAATCCCATACTTCTTTTAACTTTAATCTAGATTTGAATTTGGCCACAAGATCCTGTGTAGTGACTGGTGTCTTCTGTAATAGAACAGCCCTGATTTCATCTTCAGTAACTGGTCCAGTCGGTGGTGCTGGTACACTTTTTGATGATGCTGGAGGTGTTGCACCTTTAGTAGGTGCACTGTTTTTTAAGGACGAAGGAGTCTCCTCTTTCACGGATTTTACATCCTGAATCCCAACGAAAATTTGTAATAAGTAAAAAATAGGGACTTAGAATATCAACCCACAGATAACATAGAAGATTCAAAAGGAAAAAGGAAGTATGAACTGGCTGTTAAATAAACAGAATCGATCTCACATTCTCTGTTTTCACTTTCTTCACAGGTGCACCATTAGGTGTTCTTGATTCCTCGCCTTTTCTTTTCGCCTTTGAAGACTTTGAAGCGGATGGTGTGCCACGACCAGCTGCTGAAGTTGTTGATTTAAGAGGACTGCTATTATCAACTGGCTCTTCTTTTGGAGCCTCCTTCTTCGGGGCCAGTACAGGAGATACATCATCTTCAGTCTAACACAGAGAAAATTGCACCTTTATGACGAGCTTGTAGAGAAAACTCAATGAATATGAATAAATAAAAATAGTTTCAAAAATACGTACATGTGGCACAATTTTTCTCAATATTGTAGCGTAGAAGTTTTCACACCTAGTAAGTAGGTAATTTCTTAAACCAGTACTACATAGACCTTTATCAGGTAATCAGGTATTATATAGTATCAGAAGTTAATATGCAGAGATTCCCGCTGAGTTTTCTTAAATGGTCTCTAAGAAGTTTGGATATGCGAGTTTCTTGAGGGAATTTCCTAGGGCGAGGAATTTGAAGAGACTGGTATTTAAGAAACTATATTGGAAAATAAGAATGTGTTTGGTTGTGGTTTAGGAGATGGGATCAGGAAGGGATAGCTTTTCGGGGAAGTCCCTCAAACAATGCCTTAAAAAATCCACATTACTATGGCAAAAACAAATCAATTTGTGATTTCTAAAAAGTAGGAATTGGCATCAGGGAACATACATCATCATCGTCATCGTCGTCCTCTGCATCAGATTCATTTAATCCATTAGCTCGCCCAAGCAGCTTCTTCAGCTCTTTCCCAGATTTGCTAAGCCCCCCCTCCTCTTCCTCACCTTCATCCTCATCCTCATCATCCTGAAATAAATGAATACAGGACGACAATTGCATTGAGATAGTGGCTTCACATCAACAAGGCCAAATGAAATGATGTGATGGAACATGCAGAATTTAATCAGCATAACCAGCATATTTTGAATCTCCAATCAATATATGATTATAAAAGGGCGACTGACAATAATTTCTCCTCCCAAAACAAGAGGAAGAGAAAGAATGCAAAAAATGGTCCTATTACATTTCACGGACAAGAAAACTCCAAAAGCGATAAATGATAAAGAAGATAAAAACTGGTTGACTAGAGTTACTTTCTCAAAATTCAAAAACATTTCATTATGTTATCCCCTTGAGCAGATGTGCTTTTCTTGGAGGTGGCTGCCAAAGACAAGGGCGAAGAGCTATAACCCTCCAGGTTCTCTAGGTTCGACACAATGAGAAGCTATAATCCCGCCAACTAAATTCTCTCAAAGACTTCAAGTACCACATAGCCAATATCTACTAAGGAAACTTCCAGCTAACAATGTGATACAATTATTTCTAGTTGTATATAACACATCAACAGATACACTCTAGAAAACTCACCATGAGGTTAATGCAATATCAAAATCTTTGTAAACTATGGAACATTCAAATACGTGTTTTAGAAATCTCCCATCATACGTTCTCTGTTCATCAATTTCAATGCTGTGTGCTGGGAATTTCAGATATTATAAGAGAATTATACCCACAGATGAAAAGGCTTCAGGCTTTAGCTACATCATAGTACATTAGAAGTTTTGAAGTAACATATTATAATTTGGCATGGAATGTGAACAGCAGTACAAATGTATAAAATGACCTGCTTAATTTCTGGGGGTGCAGGAATTTCAGGGGCCAAATCGTCCCGCTCCTCAGGATCATTTCCAACAGCTTCATCATCATCGGTGAAAATCTCTTCATGCTCCCAATCATCACCTGAAGTGGGAAGATTCACTATCATGTGAAAACCGAATTTGGCTAAAACCAAGTCGCTATTATGCAGCCAATCTACTCAGCAAGGAGGTTCAAATAAGAGTGGAAAAGGCGAGAGCTTTGACAGTCTTAGAAACCAGGAAAATAGTAGTTGACAGGTAAATGAAAAAACATAGATTGGAATGACATAAAATAGCATTCCTAACAATAACACGGTGGAGAAAATAGGTAGAATAATTGACCATAGCGACCATCAACAACTAATAATCATCAAGGAAAGACAAAAGTTCCTGATAGGCGCTAAATCAATGGAACATAACATATATGTACAATCACATAATAGAGACTCAAGCCAAAATAAGTGGATTCACCAAATAAATGCTAACTAAATAAGTTATCGCTCTAAAACCCCAACTGAAAAAATAGTAGATAAATTTCTCACCCTTCTCTATATCATCATCATCAAAGTCAAGGTCACCACCTCTTGGACCTTCTTCATCATCATCCCCATTTTTCTTGTTGAGCCCTAACCTATTTTTCCTTGCTGTCTCTTCTTCTTCATCTTCATCTCCTTTATCTGAAGCATTGGCTTCATCTTCGTCCCCTGAAGTTTTCTTACGCCCCCTCCCACTACCAGCTGCACTTTCCCGATCATCAGGCTTCTCAACTTCACCAAAGGCTGCAGCTCCATTGTGTGCTGCTTTCATCATCCACCTCTCATATCCATCAGCAGTTTTCCTTCTATTTTTCATTTTTTCTTCAGCTTCCTCCAAAGTGAGTTGCTTATATTGTGCTGCTTTGTTAAAATTGTACCTAAAATCAACAAAATTATAAAGCAGATATTGGCATATTGCAAAGTAGCAATAATATGAATGAAGCAACAGTAATTACCAGGAACCAGCAGGAATAGCAACAAATTCCTTCCCTTGAAGCATTAGAAGGTAGTATGTAGCTGAATTTGAGCCCTCCAGATGCCCATGGTACTTAAATTGTCCTGTTTCATCTTCCATCAGCCAAGGTTTATTCTTGAACTTATCCTGCACAATGATATCATGTAATCGTGTGATTATAGCAAAAAGTTAAAAAATACAAACACTGATTTGCTAATCACTGCTGCCAAAATAGAGTAACTCAACTATAGTTTTATAATTGCAACAATCCTTTATTTAAATGAACATCAGTCGAAGGAAAAGGGACTTATATAGAAACATGCTTTCTTCAGTTGGACATCACAAAGTGGAGTGATTATAACCTAACAGGCTTCCATAACAGAGTACTAACCTAGTATATCTTAATCTCTAGTCACAATAATGCATGGGAACTCCATCCCATATCAAAAATGAATTTCAAGTATTTTGACTGGAGAATATATTAGATTACATGATGCCTTGTCTTTCTATCGAGAGAAATATCATGCATTCAGCAATTGTGGAAAATGAGAACCGAAGATAAAATTAGGTCAGATCAGTACCCGTAAGGCATCAGTAACCTGGCGCCCCTGCAGACCTTCTTTCTGTAATGACCATTTATTCTCATTCTTCTTCTTAAAATTCGGTAATCCTGAAGAAAATCTTCCAATAAAGTAATTTTTGTCACTGCTGGAACTGGCCCGGACATTGTATTCCTATATATGACAAATAATAACCACTTCGAAGTCAGCTAGAAAACAGAAAGTCCATGCATTAGAACATACTTTTAAGTGTGTTTAGATTGGTAGAACATATCACAGATATCCCACCTTCCCCACTGAACATTTAGCAAAAATTGTATTTTTAGCATCTCGGATATCTCACAGGCATTGCATTCATTAATATCCACTCAAATACTTCTACCTACGGTTACATAACTACAGGTCTCAAATCACTACTACCTGACAGCCTAAACCAGGTTGATGGGAGAAACCGGCCAAAAAAATCCTTTTTTGAGTTCAGCTGCAAAAGCAGACTGCTTACAGGGCAAAGTCAACCAATTTGCTATAGTCCATCACAAGTAATCAAAATAATTTGACCTACAACCTAAAGCAAGAAACTTCACCGAATCACCAAATGAATACAATTGCTAAATATTCTCCCAGTTGGTGCTCTACTTTAAGCAAGAGGACCAAGAATTTTATTTCGAGGGTTACACATGCAGAATAAGCTCGGACTTAATCAGCTAACAACCTCAAACTTGGTTATCTGCAATTATCTTAAACGTTTTGAGCCATAGAAATCACAATTCATAAGTCCTATTTATCTGTAACTGCAGGGAACCATTAAAATTTCTATCAAAGTTTTGCAGTCAAATTGAAATCAAAGTAGAGATATTCAGCTTATGTAGCTGATATTCTCTTCGAGATAGAAATATAGGCGATTGCATGTGTGTCCACATCACATTGTTCACAATAAATATCAATTGAAACATTCACTCGTGAAGTAACTTCGAACCCTAATCAGATGAGTGATGGGGGTGCCACACTCGTAGCACTTGGAACGTTTCTCAGCCATAGATTTGCCACAATTCACACAAAGCGTCAGGTGCTTGCACGTGCTGCCATACAGCTCCACCGTCGATCCACAACCGCTGCACGACGGCTTCAGTATCAAATCTACCGACATTTTTTGTTTACTTTCTCTTTCGTCTGTCCCCAACTTCCCTGCATCACATACACGAGTTGTTTTTACTATTAAAACCCACAATTAGGAATGAAATCAAATGCCGAGATCCTAGGGTTTCGACAAATTGGTGAAGAAAGTCAAATTGGGGCTAAAATCTTCAAATTGAACCTTGACGATCACCGATAAACGTTCCCCTAACGGCGATAAATCTTTGTTTGGATTTTGGTGTCTTGATTCTCTCTCGATCGCGTATTGTTCGTGCAATTTTGTAGAGAACCCTGCGTGTTATATTACCACACCTTCGACCCTGATAAATGCTAATAATTGTCACAAGGCCGCGACTCGAGTATGCTGGTCGCTGGGCCTTCGGTGTGGGCCTAATAAAGCAACTATTACACCTGATGTGTGGGGTGAGATATATATGAGTGATATTAATTCCTCAACTTTTACTTTGGTTCGTCCATTAAAAAATATTTATTTTATATATTATTTTATGAGTTTTTACATTATTAATTTTGATTAAATTTGTCATTTAATTATAACAATATTTAAATTTTAAAATTTACGGTTTAATTAATAATTTTTAAAACGGCTAAAATTTCTAAATTATGTAATTTCAAAACCAAAGGATAGCCATCTAGTCCGCATCCCATTTCACTAGTTTTAAAGTCCAAGTTTATGAAAAAAATCAACAACTAACAATAATTTAATAAATCTTTACTTTAAACGATAAGATTGAATAGTAAAACATTATACAACTTTATATTTATTTTTACGAATAAAAAAATATTTTATCCCGTACATTCAAAGTACACATAAAATTCAAAAAATAATAGACTATAGTTTAACCTCATTTAAATAGAATAATCCAATTTTCTCATTTTCTTTAAATGTCGACCCTAACTTTAGGGTGTTTGTAAACTTTTCATTGTACTTAAAATTACTTCTAAAAAAACTATGAGCATTTAATTGTCATAATCAATTTCGAGTTGATTTTTTTGAAGCAACCAAAGGTCTCCTTCAGAAAAGATTAAAATAATTATAAGATTTTTTTGTTAATAAATTGGTGAAAACGTTATTATTTAACATATTTTAAATCAAAATCATAAATTTTAAAAATATCTGTAAAAATTAATTTGGATTATTTCCTTTAAAACGTAATCAATTTACAAACACCCTTTATCAGGATAGGTCCAGAGATTCCTCTGTCTATTTTGAATCCCTCTTTTCATGACCTCTGATTTTTTCACTTTTCTGGTGTTCTTCCTACTTCCTTTTTTATTTTCCATTTCATCTACTTTTGTCCTTGTTCCTTTATTCTTTTTTTTTTCTTTCTCTACGGCGGTATATGTGATCTAATCTTGTTTCCCCCTCTAGTGGACTTAGACGCGGGCACGGTTCCGGTTTCAAATCGGAATCGCCGGTTCGAACCGTCGGTCAACGGTTCAGTTTGAACAGTTGATTAGTTCCGGTTTCGGTTCCAAACTGAAACCATATTTGGGACGGTTCGGTTTCGGTTTTCATTTTTTTGGAACCGGAACCGGCGGTTTGAACCGACGGTTCCGGTTGCCGGTTCAGTTCTGCCCATTTGAAACAACGGCTGAGATTAAATAGTCGTTGATGATCAACGGTTCAGATCTTATAACTGTTGGGTGGCGGTTCGATTCCGGTTCTTTCCTCCACGGTTCCAAAAACCGACGTTCCGAAACCGAAACCAAAACCGTGGAACCGTGCCCATGTCTAAGTGGACTGATGGTAAATTTTGACAACCATGGTTGTCAAATAGCATGAATTTTCTTATTAAGTTTCTATTGATTTGTCTAATCATAATAGATAAATAAGTAGGTTTTGTTTGGGAATTTTTTGCAATATAATATATATATATATATAATATGTGAGTTTGGGATCATGTGGATCCACCATTGGAACGTGCGTTATATAAAGTTGTTTATAATTAATTATTTTTAAAATAAGTAATTCGAATTGATTATTGCACAAAAATCAGATTTATGTAGTACTTGAAATTATAAATAATTTTGATTAAATTTTGAAAAGTTGAATCTTTTTAAAATAATCAAAATTTCATTAATTAGTTAACAAAAAAATCTAGAAACAATTTTAATCGGTTGAAGTAGATATTTGGTTGATTTAAAAATTAAACAAACTCTTTAAAATTGTTTTTTAAATCATAACTATTAGTTCGATATATATATATATATATATAGGCAAATACCCCAATAAAGCATTTTCACATTAGATTGGACTTTCGTGTCACAATTGCTTTTTTGGGGATCTCATTGGAATGACATGTGCCTAATATTACTCGTAATGGTTATGCATGCACATTATTTCCAAAATGTTTAGGACCTGATTTACTGAAATTTTGTTGGTTTGGGATACTACCGTCCGGCTTTAGTCCCCACTTTTGTCCTGCTTTAATAGAAATTAGATGGCCGCATATGTAATGCACATGACATAATATATATTTTTATATCAATAATATATGATAAAATTATATTATTATTATTTATAAAAATTATATAATAATTATTTGTTTTAATTATATTTATATAAATATTATGTGATTTTATTATTTTTGTGAAACTAAAAACGAATCAACCGATTTCTTATTTTGATTTTGATTTAATACCGAATCAATAATTAAATCGAGCTGTTGATTCACAATTTGAATTGTCTGTTTTGAATCTACAGATAAAAATTATTTTACAATAAATAACTTAAATTAATATAATGAAAATATAAATTTATATTTTGCAACTTCTTTCAATTTTTATTATCTTAATCATTTCCCCTCATTTAAATTTTTCTATTCTACTAATTCATCATTTTAAATATAATTAATTATTTTAAATATAATTTTTTTATCTTTCAATTCCGTGTGTGTATATATATATATTAATTACAACGAAAAAATTATTTGAATGTTTTAATTTTTGTATAAAAATTAAAATAGAAAAAAAAGAAAGTAACAGATAAAAAAAAATCTCTAATGTACAACATTACAGAAAAATATTGAGAATTATTAATAAAATGACAAGGGGCAAAAACATTTCAACTCCCCCTTTTATAAAAGAAGGACTATCCTTCAATGATTAAAAAAATACATTTTTGATGTACTTGTAATTATATAAAAAAAATTATTCTTAAAACAAGTAAAAAAATCATGTGACAACTTGGTACTTGATGAAATTAGGAATGATAATGAACTTATCAGACGAATACTTAAGAATCCAACATGGCTCCATGCCAATTCACTATGAATCTCCCCGGGTTCATACCTCACCTTGGATCACTAAAAGTAACCCATGCCTCAACATATTTTTTTCAAGAAACCTATTGAAAATCAAAGAAAATAAACATATAATTAATATATTTTAAAAATCTATATCTATAATCTATAATTATATAAAAGTACGACAGTTGATAAAATTGACAAAAATATCATTTTTACGCTAAAAATGTATTTCTATTTTTAAAGAGTATAATGTTCAATCACATTTTTTTCCTTTTCTTGGCTTTTCACTTTAATGTTCAAAGACTTATAATTTTTTCATCTCAATTTCGTTTTCTATGAAAAATATATCAAATTAATCATCTTTTCAAATCTTAAATTTAATATCCCTATTGCACAAATAAGAATAAAATATTATTTTTTAAATATAAATATTTTTTCATATACATTGTGCTACATATATTTTAATATTTAATTTATTTTTATATTATGAGAACTTTTTATTTTAAATAAGTTTTATTAGAAATATATTTTAAATAATTATGTATTTATTTTAAAAACTTATATTACTATTTTAATAATAATTTATTATATTATCATAGTTATAAAATGTGCATTAAAAATTAAACATAGAAAAACATTACTACTTACACATAACTATTTATTAAAATATGAAATAACCTAAATTACTGGAAAAACAAAAAGAACTTCAAGTAAAATCACTTTTAATTGTAATAACAAAATACAGAGTTTAATAGCATATAACTATCTATTTATAATTATATATAAAATTTATATACAATTATATGTATGAAATTTGCACGTTAAGTTGGAACGGATAAACAGTAGGACATATACCCATCTACCCCATATATGGATTGAATCCAACATACCCGAAAGTCTCAAGTAAGAGCGTCATCCCCAACGAACCTTTTATTTAATATTAAAAATAACCTAGTATTACTCTTCTACGATACATAATTTATAATATATTTAAAATTAAAATATATTTATAATAAAAAATTGAGTTAATAAAATAAAATATATTTATTAATATTTATTTGTAATTTAAATTTAACATAAATAATCAAATATAAAATAAATATTTAATTTAATTTAATATCAACCAAAATTAATTATATTTTTTAATCTTCATATTCTTTTTAAATACTCAAAATTATTTTAAAAACTCTGAAAAATTATTTTTTAAAACATTGGGATGGATCCCAATCCACACATACCCTCAAAATCGTCGGAAACCACTTACCTTTCTTTCATCATACACGATAGCTGCGAAACAACCACAGAAACAGCGGTAAATGACTTCATAGCTGCCCGATACCATCTCCAACTACTCGTCATTCCCTACTTCACTTTCCACAAATACCTTTCGTCTTTCTTTCTTCTGCTACTCCCAACGGTTCGCTCTCAGTCTTCATAGTTCACTCCTCCACGTCTCCAGAGTCCAGAGCTCTGCCCTTGCTCTTAACGACGCCGTTTCACCCGTGGGAGCTTAGCCATGGTGCTGAAGTCGTTCATTGAAGTACATCCGGACTCGCACTTCCCAATTCAGAACTTGCCGTACGGCGTGTTCAAGAGAGGACAGGGTTTGGAGCCCAGGCCGGGCGTTGCGATCGGAGACTATGTGCTTGACTTGTCCCTCGTAGCATTGGCCGGTCTCTTCGACGGTCCATACCTCGGAAAGTCCGATTGCTTCAATCAGGTCCGTTTTCTTTCCCTTTCGAATTCTTCAAGGAAGATATAATTTGAGCGTTGATTGAAATTAGAAATTGCGAAGCATGAGATTTTTTATTTTTCAAGTTGATGTGTAATTGCTGCGTCCTAAAACACATGTTTCGTTTAAGGTTGCGTGGGGGGTATTTGCCTATTCTCATGTGACCACTGTTAGTATATCACACAAGGGGAAGCTCTCAGAGGAGAATTAATCGAATTATTTTTATTATTTTTATTTTTTTTAAAGATACAGGACTGATAGTGGAAATTAATTTCTCTGGGGAGTGGCACTGTTTTTGTTTTGACTATAAATTCTAGCATAATATTTGTTGTTATTGCTGTCGATGTCCAATAAGGTCTAAGGCAGTGATGGAAGTTAAACTATTAAAAAATAATTATAGATCATCTTCGAGTTATTGAGCTAAATCACTTGTTCCGATTTTGAAAGGATGTGTTTCCTTTTTTTGTAAATTCCTTTCTGTCTATAAGTAAACTAAGAGTATAAAAGAAACAATATAAAGAAGTCTACTAATTGCTGGATAAATGACATATTATACAGCCTAATCTCAATAAATTCTTGGAATTGGGACGTCCGGCATGGAAGGAAGCTCGTGCAACATTGCAAAAGCTATTATCAGGTTGGCTGCTTATATTGCTCCCTTTGTGCATAAAATGGATTCCCAGTCTTTCTAATCACTGTCTTTATTTAGGAATAGTTTATTTGTTGCATCTGGTCACTTTATTTCACTAAATGTCATTTTAACTTGCTTTTATTATATCTAGTGACATTTGTCATAATGCAGATGCAGAACCTACATTGCGAGATAATGCAAGTTTAAGGGAGAAAGCAATTGTGCCTATGGTATCCCTGTATACACTTTTGGATTTGCATAATTGATCTAAGTTTGGTTTTACTGCTTTTGATCCATGTTAATGTGCCAGGGCAACGTTCAAATGCTTGTTCCTATGACAATAGGGGATTACACCGACTTCTTTGCATCAAAGCATCATGCAAAGAATTGTGGACTTATGTTTCGAGGCCCAGAAAATCCCATTAACCCAAACTGGTTCGCAATTTAGAATAGCGTTGGACAGCTGAACCACCTCCCTTCTTTCTCGCACAAATTCTCATACATCTTTCTGGCTGCATATTTTTCAGGTTTCACCTTCCTATTGCTTACCATGGGCGTTCATCATCTATTGTCATCTCTGGCACTGATATAATCAGACCAAGGTTACGAAACTGAGTCTTTTTTTTCTAAAAGTCATGTCTATTGTCATCTCTGGCACTGATATAATCAGACCAAGGTTATGAAACTGAGTCTTTTTTTCTAAAAGTCAAACTCTTATCAATTTTAGAAGGCCAATGGCCTCCGCTAATCGTAGTGTATCTGTCATTTCAAGAGGAACACTTGCATATTAATTATGTGCATATAGTAATACCAACAGTTGTTTCCTTGAGAGCGAATTTTATAATGAAGAACAATGCTAGACTCATGAATCATAAAGGATGTTTTTGTTATAAGAAAAGAGGTAATGGTCTTCTGGATATACCGTTCCATACTGAATGGGAATCCCAAAACTGATTTAATATTGTTCTTCTGGTTCCATGTCTGCTGATAAAGTTGATGCAGCAAAACCATGTTTACTTGCCACTGCCTCGATTAAAATGAGAAGTATATTGCGCCACTTATGGGATGTTGTTTATTACAGAGGGCAAGGCCATCCAACTGACAAGTCTCTTCCTTATTTTGGACCTTCTCGTAAATTGGACTTTGAACTGGAAATGGTAAGACATCAGACAAAAATAAGAAAGTTTATATTAGGTCAAGTCACTTACTAGATCCATCCTTCATTTTATTTATTTTCTGTGATGGATATATTTACCACAGTTTACTTGTTTTTAAATTGAATCCCATGTTTGGTTCCTGGTGCAAAATGTACTTAGGCTGCTGTAGTTGGTCCTGGAAATGAATTGGGGAAGCCTGTGAATGTCAATGAGGCTGCAGATCATATCTTTGGACTTGTATTGATGAATGATTGGAGTGGTATGGATAAACATTTCATATCATACTAATTTATCAGAATGAATCACATAGAATTATGCTGATTTGTTATGCTGGCACTGGTTTTGGCAGCAAGAGATATTCAGGCATGGGAGTATGTCCCTCTTGGTCCTTTCTTGGGCAAAAGTTTTGGTAAGAAATCATCTTCGTTGCTTATGGTGAACTCTGCTGAAAATGTTGTCAAAGTTTCCTAAGATAGCCCAAAGAAGGAAATCTATTTATGCTGTGGTGGGAGTCACCTGGTGCAATTTGGGTCTTGATAAAAACACATTATAATCAGATGAAACTTGTTTTTCTCTGATTGATAGTAGCAGAACCTTAAATTTCTGTTTTAATTTTCTTAAATCCATTGCAGGCACTACTTTATCCCCATGGATTGTGACTTTAGATGCTTTAGAACAATTTGCATCAGATGCTCCAGAGCAGGTACATAATCTGCTCATGAGTTATGGATTGCAATGTTTGCTGGTCTTTCCGTAAACATAATTCTTTGCATTATTTTATTGCAGAATCCTCCTCCACTTCCGTATCTTGCTGAGAAGGCATCCAGAAACTACAATATTTCCTTGCAGGTGTTCAGCTCCTCTTTATAACTCTGCAAAAGATTCTCCTCCTCCTCCTCCTCCTCCTCCTCCTTCCTCTTTCACACACATCCACACATCCACACTCACACGATGCAAAGTATGAGAATGTGCTTCTCATGCTCATGGAACCCTCTCAAGTCTTTGCTCTAATTGAAGAATATGGATTTTCCACCATCAGGCTTCCATTGTACCATCTGGTCAAGAAGATGCATGTGTTGTCTCAAGAAGTAACTTCAAACACCTGTATGAGTTTTTTCTTCTTACTCATTTGGTTGATGAAAATAAACTTTTTGAGATTGGATAATGAAAATGTGTTTGGTTTTCGCGGGTACAGATATTGGACGATAACCCAACAACTAGCCCATCATACTATCAACGGTTGCAACTTAAGGCCCGGTGACCTCCTTGGGACCGGAACTATAAGTGGCCCTGTAAGATTTTATTGTAACTTTCCATTGGGAGTGGTTACGAGTTGTGTTCTACAGGTTGACAATTCTCTTTACTGCCTTAATTCATCTGCAGGAACCCGAATCTTATGGATGCTTACTAGAACTAACCTGGAACGGACAGAAGCCTTTATCTATAGGTGGAACTACTCGTACATTTCTGGAAGATGGGGATGAAGTCATTTTCACCGGTTACTGCAAGGTAGAGTTTCTAATAAATTACTGTTACATTGCTTTTTTCTAGATCCAATTCAACAATGACTTGTCTGATTTAATTGCAGGGAGATGGTTACAACGTCGGATTTGGGAAGTGCTCTGGGAAAATTCTTCCTTCGCTACCTTGAAAACATGTTTTTTTTTGTTTCCTGGTATTGAGATTTCTCATTCACATCCGTGTTGGTCGGGCTTTTGCTGTTTGGGAAAATATTTCGTGCGTCAATCTTTGTATTGCAAATAAACTCGGATCTGCCGATATTGGATTTTGTTGCATCAGTAGTAGTGGATAAAAAACCCGGTTCTTATGTTACTATGCAAAATGCACTCCTCAACTCCAAGAGATTTAATCTACTAGAATTATGGGTTGCCGACATTATTCGTTCGTTTGGTAACTTTTGGATTTTAATTAATTCACATAAAATACAATTACTCTTTTTTTGAACTCACACTTTGTTGCAAAAAAATGCCCACAAAATTTTCTTTTTAATTTTATGTTTTATCTCATATTTTGATAAAACAATTTTTTTTATTTTTTTTATTTTGTGTTCCATCTAATGTCCCAATTAAAGAAACACATCAAGTTGTTTTTATTTTGCAACTCATTATCATTCGTTTTTATGCCTATTGTGAGGGAACTCATGAAACCAGTGATGAGAATAAACCCATATACCATTTTAGCTTCTGTTTGTTCATATGAAAGTCTAACATCAAATTCTACATGCTGATGACATTTATATACGTCATATGTTTTTTTAATAATATTTTGAAATAACATGTGATAGTTTGTTGATCAAAATATTATATTGTGATTTTATATTGTATTTAAAATGGTTCACATTTGTTTTTTTTTTAACATTTTTAAAGAATGATTTACCACTATTGCAATATTTTAAGTAAATTTTTGTAATAGGTGTTTTTTCCCTTCCTTTTTTTTTTTAAAGAGTCAATTTATTTTTATGTTATTATATTTTCAGTTTCAAAATAAAGTAATTAAAATATTATTAACATTTTGATTTGAAAGAACCCTAATATGATTTTTAAAAATGTTATGGAATATTTTATTGAAAATAAAAGGGAAAAGGTACATCCATGACCCTAAACTATTGTTCTCGGTACAACCAGGACCCTAAACTATTTTTTGGTTCAAATAGGCCATCGAACTATGGGAAAAGGTACATCCATGACCCTAAACTATTGCTCTCGGTATAACCAGGACCCTAAACTATTTTTTGGTTCAAATAGGCCCTCGAACTATGGGAAAAGGTACATCCATGACCCTAAACTATTGCTCTCGGTACAACCAGGACCCTAAACTATTTTTTGGTTCAAATAGGCCCTCGAACTATTATTTATAGAACATCTAAGCCCTCCTGTTAAAAAAGCTAACGGATTCAAACGGAAGATAATTAAACAAATTTACTTGGGTTGACTAATTTGACTAATTCTAATTAAATGACCCTAATCCCTACTTTAATTCATAATTAGTGGAATTTTATTTTTTAAATTAAGTAAATTAATTCATAATTAAATGAGAAGACTAAAATTAAGCAAATTAATTTATAATTAAAGAAACTTTATCTATTAAATTTCATAAATTAAGCAAATTAATATTTAAATAATATATTACAAGGAAGATAAAAATATGACACTAATTACTTGTGACCTGAGAAGTCGCACTATATAGACAAGTCGCACTATATAGACAATCTTATATAGACAATCTTCATATTTTTATCTTCCTTGTAATATATTATTTAAATATTAATTTGCTTAATTTATGAAATTTAATAGATAAAGTTTCTTTAATTATAAATTAATTTGCTTAATTTTAGTCTTCTCATTTAATTATGAATTAATTTACTTAATTTAAAAAATAAAATTCCACTAATTATGAATTAAAGTAGGGATTATGGTCATTTAATTAGAATTAGTCAAATTAGTCAACCCAAGTAAATTTGTTTAATTATCTTCCGTTTGAATCCGTTAGCTTTTTTAACAGGAGGGCTTAGATGTTCTCTAAATAATAGTTCGAGGGCCTATTTGAACCAAAAAATAGTTTAGGGTCCTGGTTGTACCGAGAGCAATAGTTTAGGGTTATGGATGTACCTTTTCCCATAGTTCGAGGGTCTATTTGAACCAAAAAATAGTTTAGGGTCCTAATTGTACCGAGAGCAATAGTTTAGGGGCATGGATGTACCTTTTCCCAAAATAAAACCAATAATTTTCAACAAATACGCCACCGACCCAACCTATGGGCTGCCAACAAAAGTATGTGGGTCCCACAATAACGGGACATTGCTCAAGCCAATGCCTGCCTAAAACGCGCGAAGATAAAATTTTAGAAACGTCCACATTCGGCAACGTCACTCTCTCATCCTTTACTCTTTCCTTCTTTTTCAGTCTGCTCCGGTAAAAATGAAGTCCTCCCGCAGGTCTCGATTTTTCTCCTCCGCCGCCGCCGCTTCCACCACAGTTATATACACCTTCCAGAATGAATTGTCTGCTCCTCACCCCGATTCCAAAATTATCGAAATCCCCATCGTGTCCGCTCCTGATGGGAAACCAACCTCAAAACCCATCCCGATAACTGTTCACCTTCCCGCTCATCCCCAATCCGGCGATTCATCGGCGGCTGTTAAGATACAGTCGGCCTATAGATCTCACGTGGTCCGCACACTAGTCAGGAGGATCTCCGCCGTCAATTCTGAAGCCAATTACTGGCAGAGAATCATCCAACGGCAGGCATGATTTCAAATTCTTAACTCTAATTATCGCTATACCACTCTCGATTGCAAGTATTTACACTCAGTTAGTTAAAATTCATGATTGCTTTCAGTAATCGCGTCTTAGAGTGACCCATAAAATTATTCTAAAATGCTGGAAGACGGTTAAATGTGTCAACATCACTGTCCACCACCATTTTTTGTTTCTTTCCAATTAGTTAGCGATGGACTGCTATGTTGAAATCTGGGGCAGGAAATATACTTTCAGCTTCCACAGGCTGATTATTTTGATATCGCTTACAAGTGATTCAAATTAGAGACAGTTGGAACAAAATCTTTATAGTGAAACTTTTGACTAAAATCAAAAGTTTTGAGCATTCAGTAAAAATCACATTTCGAGGTTGGAATGTCAAAAAAACTTGCACATATTTACGGTATTGCCATAATCACCTAGAAGCAACCCGTTATAGCAGCTTGACTTTGAAGAACCAAGATCATCAAAGACTGAAATTTTAAGAAGCTAAAAGTTTAAGTACAGGCGTTTTATGATCTTGGTTTAGAGTGTTTGATGAACTTTGTTCAGAGTGTACGACTTTTAAGCATGCATTTTCCACACAATTTATCCTTTATTTTGAAACAGGAATATATCTTTATCATAATCATAAATGACAGGACACAGTTGATGCTGTACGTTCCAATGAGCGAGAGAGGATTAAGATCAACGAGGCCTTGATGGGCTTGTTATTCAGGCTCGACTCTGTTCCTGGGGTTGATCCAAACGTAAGGGAGCTGAGGCGGCATGTAAGCCGCAAGATTGTGGGCTTGCAAGAGATACTGGATGCAGTTACGGATACTAGAGTCGAGCATTGGGATGGATTTTTGAGGGATTGGGATGAGGTTATTGCTGGGATTGAAAAGGAGGTTTGCAGAGACAAAGGAGGTGGGCAGGAAATGGAGAGGTTCTGTGCTGAGCATTTGGGTTTCCAGTGTCTGCAGAGGTTTCTTCGAGATCAATAATCTTAGGTACACTTACATATATTACACGTCTTTTGTTTAATTGTAAATTTATAAATGAAATGATATTTACTAATATTTTGCTATTTCTCTCTTCATTCTGAAATACTAAATTGCTGTTTAATTCTCTCCTATACCACTTCTGCTTTTCCTCGTTACACATGATTTGAGTTTGTAAATGTCAGTGAGATGCTATAGACTACATTATGTTGTTTGGGGCCTTTGGGCCTCCCACTCAGAAGTTAAGAGGGAAACAAAATCCAGAACTTACTTTCAGTATCATTTGGTGTTGTATTCTCATATTAATGAGTCAAATATAGTTGTGAATAATCTCATAACGTAACATAGTGAGATATTTTAAAATCATATTTTATTTAACTATGCATGTAACCATACGTCTTGGATAATTGTTGAAGTGAAACCTATTGAATTATATGTAACAAATGATACAAAAATTAAAACATAAAATGTAACATACTTTTGAATGGGAGGTGGTCTTAATCGTTTTGACGTTTTGTATGATATGATGGACATGTTCCCTAAGTTTTTTATAATCTTTTACAGGAGTTTCTTTGAGATTATTGCACAGGAAAGCTTTTTTTCTTTTGGGAACTAAAGATTAATGAATGATGAAGCTCATCACAATTGGAATTAATTAAGGCGGTGAACGATTGGGGATTGGTCTACGAACACATGGACATGTCAAAGTATCAATCTTTTATGTTAAAATATCAACAACATTTTTTCTCATTTAGAAATGTGACGGACCAAAAATGACTTGTTTTGATAAAGAAAGTATTTGATAGGGCAAAATTAGACAAACAATTTATGCATACAACTAAAGTATCATTTTAAAAGGTAAATTAAGATCAAATAATTAAAAAACAATTGAAATTTTGGTTTCACGAAAATTGCACCAACAATTATCTTGGAGATTTGAAGTCAAGCTTGATGGTAACATTTTAAAAATAAGAACCTTAGGGAGTGACTTAATAAAAAATATAATACGTACATATATACTTTTGTAAATATTTGTTGATGTGATGATAATGTAATGATTAAATTTAATTGTCACGATATTCATAAAATACTTCCATACTTTTACCGAATATTATTTCTTGTTAGAAAGAATTATACAAAAGAGCATATTGGATATATATATATATATGTGAACATTAATAAATGGAATAGAAAAAAGTAATTTCTACATTCATATATAAATAGGGGTCAAAACCCTTTGAAGGAATTGAAGGAAAATAGCCGATAAAATAAATTGGGGTCAAAAGCCCTTCGAGAGAATTGAAGGAAAATAGACATAAAACTCATATATGGATTTCCTCCGGAGCTGGATAGATACTACGATAAATATATCATCTGAAAACATGAATCAAGTGTCGCCCAAGATTGAAGCAAGAAAACCAGGCCAAAAGAAAACAAAAAGAAGATAAAGACAGCGTAACGTAGAATTGACTTTTGCCAGGACAAAAGGGCCAAAAGTACAGAGCAATACACCGACACGAAATTTCACGTTCATCCCCACCTCTTCCTTGTCTACTCATGGTGATGTCATGGTCCCGAAAATAATAGCAGAGAACAAGCAGAAGACAAAGAAACGGTGTGTGCTGCAGGGAATTCTCGACTGTTAGCAGTCATCGAACCAGAAGCGCTATGGACTCACAATGGAGGCAGACAAAGTTGTACCCGATTCTTGGCATCTTTGCCATTTTCTGCTTCTTATATCTCAACTTCTACGGTGACCTCAGATTCGAATTTCCTGTTGTGTTTTGGAGCCTGCCGAAGATGGGTTTTGTGGGGGTGAATCACACCAGATTTGTGCTCCTGGAGAAGGGGAGTCAAGGATTAGACGAGGAAGTGAAAGAAGTGTATGTGAATGGGTGGAACTCGTACTGGTTAATGGACGAGAGCATCGGGGGCCCGTCAAGGCGCAGGGTTTCTGAGATGCTGAAGAGAGGGGCTGAAATGGGGTTGACCGTTTGTAGGACTTGGGCTTTTAGTGATGGACCCGGCCCGAACACTCTTCAGCTTCGTCCTGGTGTCTTTAATGAAAGGGTCTTCAAGGTTCTGTTCTGTCTCTCTGTTTGTGTGTGTGTGTGTTTTTTGACGAGTACAGATTAACATCATAATTTATTGAGTTTGGACTAATGAACTGTGTTTTTTGAGGTTTTGTCTGAAAAACTGAGGTTTTAAACATCATTTTTTAGTTTAATCCTGGATTGGTTTTTTTTTTTTTTTTTTTGGTTTGGGGGGGCGGGAGGGGACGTAAAGAGGGAACAGTTAATGTAGTACTTCGTCAAAGTTAAGGGTATTGCTTGCATAAGCATCCTTTCTGTCTAGACATTGAAAGTTATTTTTGTTCATCATTTTAGTTTGCTTGTTGATGGTTCTTGGATCTTAACAACTCCATGAATTCTATGTGCATTCTTCCTTAATTTTTATTGATTTCTTTACTCAATCCTTTTTAAGTTTTAATCTAATGTAACAGTTTCATTTCGTCAGGCATTAGACTATGTAATAGTCGAAGCCAGAAAACATCGGATAAGATTAATCCTCAGCCTTGTGAATAATTTGAATGCGTATGGTGGAAAAGCGCAGTATGTGCGTTGGGCAAAAGAAGCTGGAGTTAATGTTTCTTCTTCTAGTGATGCATTTTTCTCCAATCCAGTTATAAAAGGTTACTACAGAGATTATGTTAAGGTGTTCTCATCCTTACCTCAAACAAAATTTCATTGTGTGTGGGATATAATACACCATACAATAAATATTTCATAGTTATGCTTCAAATAATACCTGTTTTGATGGCCAGTAACATTAAATATGTAGATACATCAATACTTTGTTTGGTTTTGATGTTGCTATTTCAGAATCCTTAATATTGTTTGGCCATGTTCTTTGATCAACTATTGCAGGCTATTTTAGGTAGGAAGAATTCGTACACTGGAGTCAAGTACTCTGAAGAACCATCCATATTTGCGTGGGAACTCATCAATGAGCCTCGGTGTGAATCCATTTCATCTGCTTCTGCTCTTCAGGTAATGCCAAAGATTGAGTTTCCTTCTATTTTTCGCTTTTTCTGACAGATTAATCTTATAGTGTCTAATCAAAACTTAGAAAGTGATACTCCCTCCTTCGAAAAAAAGAGTTGTTTGTATAACTGTTTAGCTGTACAAACACAACTTTTTTTTGGGGTGGAGAGAGTAATTGATTAAGCAGCAAGTGTAATGCAAAAATAATGAATTGATTAAGTTATCTTGATCAGCATAAATTAGTTACTGGCCGAGATAAATGCTCACAAACAAAGTTCATTGTCCTTTAGCTAATATTTTAATGCCATTGCATGACTTGGATATTTCTTGATGGCATTGGCTTACAGGCTTGGATTGCAGAGATGGCTGCCTTTGTGAAAAGTTTGGACCAGAAACATCTCACAACAGTCGGACTTGAAGGGTTTTATGGTTCGAAATCAACTGATAATTACGGAGCAAATCCAGGGGACTGGGCTGCATTACTTGGATCAGACTTCATAAACAATTCAGCTGTAAAAGACATAGATTTTGCTTCGGTCCATGCTTACCCCCACAGCTGGTTCGTAAACACACTACCCATCATTTATTTTAGTTTTTGGCCCTGTCCTGCACAGACATGTATTTCTGGGGTTAGTTTTCCTCACATCAAAGATAAATTAAATATAGAGAAAACGACGGAAAACTATCTCTTGTTCAAGGTTGTGGCAAATTGATGTATGTGTCTGTGTGTGTTTTCTACACAAAAAAGGCATGTCACCATCTTTAAGTTAGGTCTAAGTCAAATGAGTTATAGCTATAAACTTAATTTATCAACGAATGGTAGCACAAGGCGTAAAAGGTTTCGAATTGTAGGCAAAAATTGCATAATTTTTTGCAAATTTGTTATCAAAATTTCAAAAACTTATAAGGGTTTAAATACCTTGTATTTATGGTTTGTGGTTGTATGCTGTAGGATACCACAGGTGGATTTGCAAGAAAAAGTTAAGTACCTTTCAAGCTGGGTGGATGCTCATATAAGTGATGGTGAAAATGTGTTGAAGAAGCCGGTTCTTTTTACAGAAATTGGTTCCCCTTTGACTGTTCAGACAGGAGGATTATATGATAGAGACATTTTATTGAAGATTGTCTATGACAAAATCTTCAAGTCTGCAAAAGAAAAAGGAGCAGGTGCTGGAGTTCTCATTTGGCAGTTGTTGGTCGAGGGAGTCGAAGAATATAGGGACCGATTTTCCTTAGTAGCCTGGAAATATCCTTCAACGTATAAACTGATCTTGGAGCAATCATGCAGGCTGAGAAATACGTCTTCTGATGACCAAACAGGGAATAACGTTCATAACAAAGATATTTGTTTCAGACGGACTGGTAAGTAAGAGCACTCGATTTGGATACAAGAAACAAGAACACTGATGATTCCATGAATCAGGCAAGTTCTAAAGTTCAGTTTATTTGTTGTACATAACATGTCTTGTTTGCATAGAAGTAATGATTCCCCATTTGTTATTCTTTAGGTTGTCGATGCTATGTTGTGCTTGATACAATACTTGTTGAGGACGTTAATTTATTTAATAATTATTTTTGACGTCTTCTGGCCGAAAGGGACCAAGAACTTGATCTCTAATATATCTATGTTTACTCGTTAAGCATCAGCATCTAGTAACCTTAGGCAGTGTTTACTTTAGGGGATAAGGTTGGATAGGGATATATTATCAAACCTTATCCCTCGTCTACTTAGAATGATAAAAAAGTTGTTTTATCCCGGATACCCGGAATAGACACGAATTTCAAAAAATTTGAGCTGATTAGGGTGGATTATGTATCCTCCCATTTTTTGTGGGATTAGTTATCGTTCCTTAGTATATGTTTCAAAATGACAAAAATACCTCCACTTAAACCTACTTCCTTTCTTCACCCTATTATTGTTATTGTTATTGTTATTGTTATTGTTATTGTTATTTATTAATAATATTATTATTATCGTTATATTATTATTATTCATTATTATTATTTTTATTATTATTATAATAATTATTAATATTTTTATTATTATCGTTATTATTATTATTATTATTTATTATTATTCTTCTTTTTATTATTGTAATTATTATTAATATTAATATTTTTATTATTATTGTTATTATTATTATTATTTATTATTATTCTTCTTATTATTATAATTATTTATTAATATTATTATTATTATTATCGCTAATGTTATCATGACAATTATTATTAATATTTTTATTATTATCGTTATTATTATTATTATTATTTATATTATTATTCTTATTCTTATTATAATTATTATTTTAATTTTTATTATTATTGTATTATTATTCTTATTTATTATTTTTCTTATTATTTTTATAATTATTATTAATATTTTTATTATTATCGTTATTATTATTATTATGACGATTCTTATTAATAGTTTTATTATTTTAGTTATTATTATTATTTTTACTATTACTGTTATTATTCTTTTTATTATTATTGTAAATTTTTACTATTACTGTTATTATTTTTATTATTATAACTATTTTAATTATTACTGTTGTTGTTGTTATTATTATTATTATTATTATTATTAATACTGTTATTCTTAATAATAATAATAATTATTATTATAATAATAATAATAATAATAATTATTATTATTATTATTATTATCATTATCATTATCATTATTGTTATTATTATTATTAGTATTAGGATTATTATTAATATTTTTATCGTTATCGTTATTATTATTATTATTATTACTACTACAACTATACTGTAATTATTATTGTTATCTTTATTATTAATAATATTTTTATTATTATAGTAATTATTATTATTATTGTATTTTTTTATTTTTACTGTTATTATTCTTATTATTATAACTATATTAATTATTATTATTGTTGTTGTTGTTGTTGTTATTATTATTATTATTATTATTATTTGGTGTGTGCAAGGGTATTTTAGTCATTTGTTGCAGCCTATGTATGTAATCCCATCAAGTAAACAAAAAAAAACGGATAACTTATCAAACGAATCACATGAAGTAAATGTGGGATAAGATAAATAATACACCCATTATAATACACCCTTATCCTAACCACCCTAATCCTTATTTATAAAAGTAAACACTGCCTTATACTACCAATCGCTATGTTTCCGTTGAAATCAATGTTTATGTTATCAAATAGCTGAAGGTTAGTTAAAGCTGAGGTCCCAATCTAACATATAATAAATTAAAGGCAGATTCATTGTGCTTTTCACCCGATTATTTTAGGTTGTAAATTGCTTGGTCGAAGTCAATGAAGCTTAGCATTCTTAGACTGTATTCTTCTTACACACATCAATTAAACCATGAGTTTGAAACAATTTGACTGATAATTATTCTTGATCTTTTTCAAAAACCGAAAGATTGCACAAGTAAATGGCTCTATCAAAATATGGCCATCTTTTATAGGAATGGACAGGATATCTCAGCAGGGCTAACGAGCCTGCGAGTCTTGAGAAACTCTATGAATGCTAGAGACTCTGTGCATGCTTTGAGGTCCGACTTGGCCCTCAGTAATGGCGGAAAGAACAGCCAGAAACTGGTGTATATCACATACACCAACGTTAAAGGCCCGGAGACAATTCCAGGCAAGCAAAATTTATTAGACAAGATTTTCTTGATCGCAATCTCCACTGATAAAGACAACCCATGTATCACAAAGAAGCCCATCATCTCTCCAGTAGGCTTCAATCTTCCAATGTTGTACAAAACCAGCTCATGCATCAGGCCTGAAACCAAGAAAGTAGCCAAAACTGCTGGGACAGCAGCCCATTTTCGTCCAATGAAACAGGCCGAAACTGCCCTGATGGGCTGGAATACAGTGGGATGTAAAATGTTTGGAACCATTAGATTCCACCTTCTGCCCCAGAAATCTTGCAGAGATGTAGCCAGGTAAGGCTCGTCAAATGGCGGGTCAAGCTCGACCCTAACCAACGCCTTAGCCGAAGCACCAAAAAGGGTCAGCAACATCTCGTGCATGAAGTAAATATGAAAGCAATAAAAAAACCATATAACTTTTTGATGCAAATGTTCTTTGTAGCCATAAACACGTATCAGAAGGGCTATGATGGTAATTTTGATGGCGAAAGGTATACGGGATGGACGGCTTTTCTTAGCCGAAGCATGGTGAGAATCTTCAGTTTTTTGGATTTTGATAGGAAAACAAGCCAAGGGGATGAAACTGGAGAGTGAGATTGGTGGATTTGAATATAAGGGGCCTTTGTTGAAGGCAAAGAGTATAAGCTTGAAGCTTGCAAGCCAAGCGATGAAGAAAGAGGTGAGGCCACCAAAGTGTATGGAGGTGAGGTTGAGGGGAAGAACAAAAAACAGGCATATTATTGGGAGAATTGAGAGGCCTCTGAAAGGACCTGAGGGGAAGATTTTGCCTGCTGTGTGGCAGTAGCACAAGGAAGCTACTACTGTAGTCCATACAAGGATGAAGTTCTTGATTTCACCTTCCATCTCTCCTCTCTCTCTCTCTCTGCGTAGGAAACTTCATTTCTGACAGAGACTTGCTTTTAATGTCTGATTACCTGATTAAAATATGCATAACGTATTTTGACCAACAGTTTGTGACGGCATCATAAAACTAAAGTTTATTACCAAGACTAATAGTTTTGATAACAACATTTTTTATTTGTAGATTATGATACGAGATTAGACATTTCTTTGCGGTCTTTCAATTTCATATTAACTCTAATAAGAATATTTTTATCTGCACCACATTGTTCTCTTTCCACACAACATTATAATTTTGAACAAAAACATCCTTACAGAAATGACAAAAATACTCTTCATTAAATACTTAAAAAAAAAACAGAAAAAAAGATACCTCCTTCTCTCATTCTCTCCCACTTTGCCGCCCCCCCCAGCACAGCCGTCTCTCTCTCTCTCTCTCCCCCCCATCCTTTTCTTCTTCTGCTCACACAACGCCACAGGTCCACAGCGCACGTCTCTTTCCTCCTTTCCTTTCTTTCTTTCTTCTGTGCGCAGCCACATACACACAACACTTAAGCTTTTCTACTTCGTCTTCTTCTTCTTCTTCTTTTTTTTTTTTTTTTTTTTTTTTTTTTTTTTGCATTAGTAATAGAATTATCTGTTAGCTTACAGGGAGATAGAGTTAAATTTTCTGTATTATTGTTCTTAGATTTTGTTGGAGCAGATTTTTTTCCAGTTATCTAATTCTTTTGGTTTCTATCTTCAACGTTTAAAAAAAAAAAGGGTAAAATGGTGTGTACTTGAAGAAGTTGCAATACATGTTGGTTTTACGGGGAAGATGATACGGTGTGGATGATTCTTGCATTATGCATCAATTTTGAGGAGGGTTATAATAGTAAAATGGTGTGGGGCGCTAGGTAAAGTGAAATTAAAAAATAAAAGAGATATGATGTGAAAAGGAAATGTGGTTTGAAGAGAGGACAAAATGGTGCAAATTATATCTTTTCAATAATGATATTATGATATACATGTTTTATATTGTTCAGAAATATCAAGAACCTCCCCTTCCTCCTCAATCTTTGAGAAAGAGGTGTGGGATGTGTGTGTGCATCCTCGGTGTTCTTGTGCACACACTCGATCGCTCAAATGAGAATCAAACATACGGGGTGTTGAATTGGAGGAGAGATGAATGATTATGTAGGAAAATCACGCTGTTCAGAAAGAAAATTTGGCGAAAAAATCAACCTTTATTTTGATTCATCATGTTTAATATTACATAATAAGCTGAAACAAGCTTCAACAACATTGAAATGATGCCGTCCCAACTAAACATTTATGATGCATTCAAAAAAACATTAAATATTAACCCTATGTTCCCACTTTCATAGGCTAGGCTGATAATCTTAATCTTCCGTCTGACTATTAATTGAATCAAGTTTATATAATCATCATAACAAAAATTTAAATCGAGTTTATATAATCTTTCTTCGACTATAACAAAAGTGGAGCTTCTAGCTATATGTTGAACCCTTCAATTTATAGAAGAATTTTAAATGATTTCTTCTATGCTGCAATATCCATTATTGGCAAACATAATGTATAGCCCCTTTATATTTTACAATACTTTTTCAATTAAAAAACCTCATAATCTTGGACTATTTGTCCCACAAACTGTATACAATTAAGCTGTAGCACTTTTTAATCGAAGCCCGGCCCAAATCCATCACAAATGTACGCAAAGCTGCGTACTCTTTGACTAATCTATCGTCAACATTGTGGGCCAGCAATTCTGGCAGGACCAGCCTCATAAAAGTCCATATCACAAATCCGAAAATCAAAGGCCCAGAAATCACCTGGGGCAGCCTCCACTTGACATCCAGCTTCCTCTTTAAACTGCTCTCAACTGCAACGAGCAGCCCATGAAGAAGGAAGAACAATGGGGTGCCCCAAGCAAACCTCACACGGCCCATATAATAAAATATGACCTCATGCATCACGTCCGACACGATAAAAGTAACCACCAAGGCCCAAAACGCGGCCCATTTTCGGCCCAATTTTGGGGACGTGTAACTAAAGATGGGGTAGAAAATTGTGGACCGTAGACTGGTTGAGGCCACACGGTTCCACCTGCGGCCCCAAAAGTCGTGCAGTGAGGTGGACAGGTATGGGTCATCAAAAGGTGGGTCGATCTTGGTTTTTAGTAGGGCTTGGCCCATTATGGCAATCATTCCTAGGATCACTTCTAGGCCCACATAAATATAGACGAACATCAAGAACAAAAGGATGCCGTGGGGAAACTTGTCCTTGTAATCACCCAAATGGATCAAGCAAACTAGAAAAATGAATTTTTTAGCATAGTGTGAAGGGGATCTCAGCCCCATCTTGTGGGTTTTGCTATTGGGCCTGGGATGTCCATCCTTCGGCCCAGTTTCTTGACTCCATGTATTTTTGTGGGCTTTTTTCTTGTTGGTGGGATGGTGTTTTGGGCCTGATACCCTTTGGAGATTAATGGGTAAAGAAAAGATTAAGAAAAATTGGATGAGAGAGAAAGATGGGTTGGATAGTGGGCCAGTGTCGAAGGCCAGTAGTAGCAGCTTGAATGAGGCTAGCCAGGTTATAAAGAAGGAAGATAAATTAGAGAAATTGACGGTGGTAAACTGGAGAGGAAGCTGTAAGAAAAGACATAGAATAGGTAGGAACATGAAGAATCTGGTTGTACCTTTGGGGACCAACTTAGTTGTACCATAGCAATAGCATGATGACATAAAAATATAACACCATACTGTTATGAGATTGTTAATCTCCCCATCCATCTCTCTCTCTCTCTCTCTCTCTCTCTCTCAGCATAAAATTGATGGAAAACATGCATTTGTGAAGTAAATATATAAGATGCAAAGCAAGTCATGCAGTGTTTGAGAGGCCTAAATTTCCGTTGGTTGATTGGCTTGATTCACGTCAAAATGCTACCTAATTGTGGAGGGATAGAACCTATTTTGTTTGAATCATATTTTAATTTCATATTTAGGGAAGAATTTAAGGAGCGCGGGGTGCGTTTGCCCTCTTCCTTTTCTTCCATTGCTTTTTCGGAGTTGATTTTCTCGTTGGATAAACTTTTTGTATCGTCCTACACTTTATACTTCCTACATTTTAAAATAAGAATTATCTTCTTATAACCAATTAACTATAAAAATATAACTCATTTAAAAATAAATAGCATATTATAATTTAAAAAATCATCAGCTTGTGACCAAATCCTCTTGTCCTGCTTCAGTGTGTGTCGTAGACTCATAAGTACAGAGATTAGATTAATGACAATATACCATAATAAAAATTTAATAATAAAAAAATAAAATAAAATAAATAAGTAAAAGAAAGAAAGATAGTTGCAAAAGGAAAAACATAAATATAATAAAAGAAAGAAAGAAAGACGCATGCTTATTGCACCAGTTTGGAAGTTCCACCTTTCATTATACGGCGGTTAGTCGTTGTTAATTATTTTTTTCTTTTAATTGTATATAATAGGGTTTTAAAATAAACAGATTAATCATATAATTCAATTTTTAATTAATATATGAGATAACATGTCATGATGAACTTATAAACTTTTATTTCACCAAAATATGTAACATATTTATTGTTAATTTGAATACACATATACATTAATATGTATACATAGATATTATCTTCTTCAAATTAAAATTATAAAAAATAATCATATTACGTGTGTTTTTTTTTTTTTAAATTGAATTGAAACTAACCTCGTAAATTTTGGAATGTATCCATGTAAGATCCCGTAGTCAAAAGTTCATTTAAAAGACTTTTTATGAAAACATTTGACTTTGAAAAGTTATAACTTTTGCGAATGATAACACAAAGTATCATAACTTATAATTTATATAAAATAATAAAAAATATATAAAATAAAGCAGGCTCGCGCACAGACGACTTAAATATCTATAACACAACAAAAATTGAATTTGAACAAATATGCCAAAACTAGTTAAGATACATAGCAAAAGAACAATAAATTCGATAAAAATGTATTTTTCGCTTATACACAAGTTTAACTACAAAAGTTAATCAATTCTTCAAGGATGTCATAAGAACCTTGAAATTCTACAAAAATAAGTAAACCATACATTAGGTAGTGTCCCCACATCCAAAATCATTTTTCCATGCCATACTCCATAAATGTATGCAAGTCTTTGGACCTTCAAAACAATTTGAAAATAGTGGGAGTGAGTACCTGAGATGCACCACGTGTAGTAACTTCATGATTGCATAAATTAAAAGGTATAAATGTAAGTTTACATAACATGATATATTACACATAGAACCAAAACAACAATATTTGAGCGGCTAACCACTAGGGGTGAATAAATCCAACACAAATGAACAAATCCAATATAAAATAGGTTCAATTTTGATATAAGATATAATATATACACAATGTTAGAAAGGCTGTAAAAAATATACCTGCCTTAGAGCTTCTCTAACAAGAAGCTATTTTGGCATTTGGCGTCAGTTGACACCCTTCAGCAATACTTCATTCTCTGCACCATTTTGAAGTTTTTGAAAATTTTGCACCACTTTTACCGCAAATTTTTAATTGCGCTACTTTTTTTTCCTTTTCTTCTTTATATGATTATATCTGTTTTTAATATTGTAATTTTTTTATCTTAATTATCCAAACTGAAATTAAATCAAGTTTTTTGAAAATCATATGATGTGTAATTTAAATAATAATAAAAATATAATTTAAAAAAGTATATAAGATTTTAAATATTATAAACAAATTTAATAGAATTGCATAATATTACCCGACATTCAATTTTACATATATATTTTTTAAATATGATAGTTTAAGAATATAAGTAAAATAAATATTATCTCAAAATTTAATGTTAAATAAAAATTACATATATAACATTTTTAACAAATATTTAGTAGTAAAAATAAATATTAAAAAAATAAAGATTATTGTGTAATATTATTTTTTAGTGGAGAAAGTAATGCAAATTGTTAGAGAGAGTATGCAAAATTTATGCTACAGTAATGCAGAATTTGCATTAGAGTAATGCAAACTGTTGAAAATGGTCTCATAGAGCAACATTTGATGGCATAATTATAGCATAATATTGTATATATCATAACACATGTACCACACATATTAACCATAGCAATTAAAACTTCGAAATGTATAAACTAATCAAAGAGTGGAAGTTACTCCTCAAATGAATTATGGTGATACATACAAAGTTAAAACCCTATTCGTCCTCAATGTCCTTGTCATCTACATTGATAAAATTAACGATCTTAATATTGTGTACACAATTTAAGATATTAAAATAAGTTTATTTATTGGAAAATGAAACATTCTTGAAGCTCAAGAATGCTTAAACGGCCAAATTTGTCATTAGGGATATGTATGATTTTACTAAATTGGAGGGCCATTTATAATTTTGGAAAGTTTGAGGTCCTTTTAACAAACTTTTAGAAAAATTAACAAGTTTCTTTTTAATTAAACCCATACCTATACAAGCCCATGACAGCCCCTTACCAGCCTATCTAAACCAAACATAACTCAATTCCAAGCACCAAAAACCTGCCTACCTCCTCTTTCCCATTGCCCCTCTTTACTCGTACACAGAACCCACGCGCGCGCACACAAAATTCACTACTCACAGAACCCACACGCGCACGCCCACGCCCACGCCCACGACCGTACACTCAGACGCCCGCTCTGGACCAATAGGGGTGACGGCGGCGGCGCCGACACCGTGCCTCACCCACACAATTACACAGGCGCGCGCGCGCACACACACACACACATCATGCACTTCACTTATATATATGTCATACGTGTATATATAGAGTCACACACACCCACTCCTAAGCTCGGGCTAGCGCCAGTAAGGTCGGCAAATGAAGATTTCCGTCGAGAGGGGTGAGAAATCGGATAGTTTGGGGTGGATCTTAGACGATAATATAGTTGTCCGATTTGAGGTTCTGGCGCCACTACCAGCGGTGATCCGACAGGGTAACTACCGGATTTTTGTAAAATTTAACTAGGGAAATAGGATGTGCTCGGTAATAACTTCGTTTTGACCTATAGTTTGTGGTGTTGCCGGCGGCGGTATAGCGGCAGTGATAGGACCGTGGTCGCGGTCCCTGATAGGTGCATAGGGGAATGAAGATGGAACAATGCCTTCCCATGGGGATTGGTGATTTATTGGCTGCGCAACCTTTCCATTTTTGACAGTTCATTAACATGGGCCGGCCGAAATTTGGGCCGACGTTGTAATGAAATTGGGCTTAGTATTAAATATAACTTCATGAATATATATATATAAATAAATCCAGCTGAATTTAAGAAACCTCTATATAAAGTTTCAGGGTGTTACAATTCATTATTGACAAACATAATTGACAATCCTTTTATAATTCATGATACATTCTTTTCCAATAAAAACCCTTATATTGATAGGCAACTTGGGCCGCAAACGGTTTATAATAAATTGGTGGCCCATTTCATTCCAGTCCGGCCCAAGTCCACCACAAATGCACTGAAAGCTGCATATTCTCTCTGTATTTTATCATCAAGATTGAGGGCCAGCAATTCTGGCAGAACCAGCCTCATAAATGTGTATATCGCAAATCCAAAAATCAACGGCCCAGAAATTATTGGAGGCAGCCTCCACTTAACATGTATCTTCCTCTTTAATGAGCTCTCAAGAGCAACAAGCAGCCCATGTAGAAGGAAGAACAATGGTGGGCCCCATGCAAACCGCACACGGCCCATATAGTAAAAGAGGACCTCATGCATCGCCTCCGACACAATGAAAGTAAGCAACAGGCCCAGGAGTGCGGCCCGTTGTCGGCCCAATAAGCGATGTGTAAAATTAAATGTTGGATAAAAAATTGTGGATCGTAAACTAGCTGATGCCACGCGGTTCCACCTGCGGCCCCAAAAGTCTTGCAATGAGGTGGCGAGATAAGGGTCATGGAAAGGTGGATCAATCTTGGTTCCTAGTAGGCTTTGGGCTATCATTGCACTCATTCCTAGCATCACTTCTAGCCCAACATAAATATAGATGCACATCGTGAACAAAACGACGTCGCGTGGAACCTTGTCCTTGTAATTACCCAAAACGATCAAGATAACAAGTAAAATGAAGTTTTTAGCGTAGAATGAAAGCGATTTGAGGCCCAACTTGTGGGTGTTGCTATTGGGCTTGTGATGCCCATCCTTTGAGTCTTTCTCTTGATTAGTGGGCTTTATTTCTTTGATGGGATGAGATTTTGGGCTTATGGGCTCTTGGAGATTAATGGGCAAAGCAAAGATCAAGAAAAATTGGAAGAGAGAGAGAGATGGATTGGATAGTGGGCCAGTGTCGAACGCCAAGAGTAGAATCTTGAATGAGGCTAGCCATGTTATGAATAGGGCAGTTGGATTGGAGAAACTGAAGCTGCTAAAATGGGGAGGAAGATGTGACAAAAGGTATGGCATAGGCAGGAACATGAAGAATCTGATTGTACCTTTAGGGAGCAATTTAGTTGTACCATAGCAATAGCATGATGACATAAAAATATAACACCATACTAATACGAGATTGTTTATCTCCCCCTCCATCTCTCTCTCTCTCTCTCTCCGTATATGTTTTGAACAGTGGAATGATAAATAATAAAGAAATATATTATGTAAATATATATAAGATGTAATACAAGTCATGCGATATTTGGGAGGGCTAAATTTCGGTCGATTATGGGCCTAATTCACGTCTGTAGTGCCTAACCATGGTTAGTCTGGTAACAAAATATACTCACTCAAGTAGAAGGGGTATGTTTGAACACGCCTTTGCACAATCGATTGTGGGTTGTGCCACAACCCAGCCCGTGTTTGTTTACGAAGTTGTGGGTTATGATTGTTCCATCCACAACCCTATCTACTCTACATCTCTTTTTTCTCACTCTTCTCATCATTCCCAAGAAAACTATTCAATATATATTTTTTCACCCAAAATTTTTATAACTTTTTTATTTCAAATCCATTTTTTTATAAAAAATATATCATATTAATTCTCTTCTTAAGATTTTTATTTTGACATCCATTTATATATATATATATATAATAATTCATCACCAATTATTAAATCCACAAATATTTATCTCTCATAATATAATAATACAAACAAAATTCTACTAAACCTATTGATTTGACATATCAATAACAATCTACCTTATCACAATCCAAAACAAACACTACCTTTTACTATGCATTTGATTGTGACACAATCTTACAACCCACAACTAATTGTGCTACGGAGGCCTCCAACCTAGTCCAAAAAGCTAATATGATATTTTTAGTAGTGGCCTAATTTATGCTGAATTTCTCAATATTATTCTCAAAATTTAAAACTTTTCAATTTGAGGGTTTTTTTTTTTTTTTAGTTTATAACTTGTTTAAAAAAAATTGATTCTCAATTCAAATTGCTTAACAAAAAATTAAGAAAATTAAGGATGTTATTTCCTCCTCATATTCTGCCCCCTTTATTCTCTCTATTCAAAACAAAAATACGAAGGCCGACATTATAAAAATTTCTTTCTTTTAAAAAAATTATCACGAACATAGAAAAAAATATATATAGAGAAAAAATTATCACATCTAACATCGGAGTTACTCCGATATGTTGGCACAAAAAAAAGCTGGTCTTATCTCAATTTGGACCTTATTTCATAATTGTTAGACTTCAACCCTAAACTTTACCCCAAATCGAGAAACTTTAAAATTGAATTTAATATCAAGAATTTTTGGAATAAAATTCTCCCAATATGTGTGTGTATATATATATATATAAATCTTATAACATGCTTATTTCCTCACAACGCCAAAAAGAGTAAATAAATACAAAGGAGAAACTAAGAAAGAAACACGCTTTTTGCACGAGTTCGGGTTTTCCATCTTTGTTATACGGCACAGTTAGTTTCCACTTTCCCAACTCCAAATTCCAATTGAGCTCTGATGGGCTTTTAATGGGCTTGGGTTGGGTCTTCTCTCTAATGGTCCAAGGCCTTTTTTACTACTCTAAAATAAATAACAATTATCTGATAATCTAACAAATAATTTAATTGGGTTTCTAAATAATTAAGCTCAGCTACTTACGGCTCCTATATTACACCACCATCAGCTGACCCTTTTCTTGAAAAGATTAAGGTTTGATCTTCTTAATGAGAAAATAGATTTGTATTTAGGGCCATGGCCCGACGGGCCAGTCCGTTTAGCGCAAAAATTTTAGGGTTAGGGATTGGGTTTACTAGCCCATTTAAAAATCAGTCCGTTTAGCCCGAGCACGATTAGTCTGAAGTCCTATATGACTAGTTCGCTTAGGGTTAGGGCTAGCCCGATAGCCCAAATTTTTCTTCTTATTTATCTATTTCTTAATATCGAATTTATAATATACACCATTTTTAATTATTTTTCATATACCATATTTGATTTTTAGTAGATGATATTAAAATTTGTATTTAATTACTAGAAGATTATAAATACTGTCATTTAAATTTAGAACTTAAATGTAACATGATTTAGTGAATGCTCTTAAAACTATAATTGAGAGAATGAAATAGTGTATATGACTTAAATGTTTGAATATTTAAATTTTGTATAATGATATAAAAGTTCTAAAATATATAATCTTTTAATGTTATCTAAAATTATATTCTAAATAGAGCACAATATGCATTTAAATAAAAAATTTAATTTAAATATATAATTTGACTATTTTGACTCATAACCCGATAGTAACCCGATTAGCACGAAAATCGGTAGGGTTAGGGTTAGGTTCACCATAATCAAGCCCGATTAAATTGAGGCCCGATTAACCCAAAACCCGTTAGGGCTAGCCCGAAATCGACAGAGCTAGCCCGTTTAACATATCTATTTGTATTACTATCTTTATTACACGGAGGGAATATATATTTGTTATTAAAATATCCACGTCACAAATTCCAGCTCATATCAATCCATCCGAAATTAACATGTATCGACACATTATATTAGTACAAACTCAGTATATTACATGAGTTAGCCTAAATGTATTTCTTTATTGTATTCTTTTTAAAAACATAAAATAAAATAAAAAAATGATTTGTGATATTTAATTTGTGTGTAGGTGTATGTAATTTTATATGAGATACAATTATTGGGTATGTGGAATATTTGTAATATTTTAATAGTATAATAATATGCTTGATAGCTTTTATTTTGTTAGGTTCCGAGCTATATCAGTTATGAACCATAATTTACAAACCAGATCGATAATTACATTATTTGACACAATAGTTCGATCATGAGAAAATATGTCATAATGCATTTTAAATATTTGAAATATTATTTTTTTAATTAGATTTAAAATATATTTTTTTTATGTTATGTTAAATAAATTAATGTATTAATTCATAAAGTAACATAACAATCTCTATTACGCTTATTACAAAATCTCATATAAATTCATTTCTAATCACTTATGCAAAATCCAGGCTAGCACCCCAGGGCGGCTGCCTCTCAATCCGATTTTGACTAATCGAAATTAATTTATGTTTTTTTTTTCAGAAGTAGCCGTCTAGGCAGACAAAATATTTTTAAATTTTTTTTGTTGAAATTTTCATATTTATTTATATTTTTAAAAATAATTATATTAGGTGTAATTTATATTCATGTTCTTACTCAAATTTTATTTTACTATACTAATAGTTAATGTTATTTTATAAGATAAATGTATTATTTGAGAATATAATTCTCTTTATATTTAATATTTTCTTCATCTCGAAAAAAAAAATCATGTTGAGATTATCTATTTTCATCTATTAGCATCTTATATTGTTTATTCATAGTAGTCTTCTTCTCAAAATCTATTAATACCATGTTTTTTCAAAAAATTGAAAAAATAAAATTCTTACACACAAAACTTTTGTTTATACAATATATAAATAAAATAACTAATTAAAACATATTTATTATATATGAAATAAAAATCAAGTTCAAAAATATTTTAATTTTCATAAAATATGCAGCCAAATTAACTTTAGAAGTTCTTATTTTTTTATTGCACCATTGCTATAATATTTTCTACTATCGATAAGGCTACTATGTATTTATAAATATTATTATAATTATTTTATAAAAATTGACACTTTATTCTATAAATAATACTTCCTATAAAATTATGTTATATTATTAATTTATTATATATTATAAAGTTGGTAATATTTATAAAAATAAAATAAAATTGAATCGTCTAATCGGCGTCTAGTCAACGCCTAAACCACCTAGGTACCAGGCGATTATCTAACGCCACGACTTCAGCACCATTGTTCCTAATTAGCGGAAAAAAAGGGGGTTAATAAAAATGCAGTATAAAAGAAATTCCTAACAAACTATGGTTGGGCCTTCTGCGTCTGGTATTATAGCATACGCTTTTGGACACAAATGTGTGGGCCCAGCAATTTGGAGACTTCATTCCATATTTCCACCGAATTCATAATAATTATTTTTTTCAAGTTCTCTAATTTCCAGTGATGCACCATACATTAAAAAATATATATTAAATTAAGAAATTATAATAATATTTTTGTAAATTATTTGGTTTAAATTATATTTTGTATTATAAAATTATAACATTTTACATATCTTTACTTGTAACATAATAAAATATTTTTAATATTTTTGGACGTGCACTTACATCCAACTCCAAGATATTTATCTTGTGAGTAACATTTCTTGAATGTAAGTACTTTTTTTTTAGTTTTTGTAATTTCAAGAAAATAAGAGTTTATTTAAAATTATTCCGAAGAGTTTTTAATATAACAAATTAACAATGAAGAAGATTGTGAAATTCTAATTTTTGAGTTCTGTACTCAGAGTGGAGCATTAACTATGGAATCATGAAAATTTAAATAAATAAAGGGTACAATAATAATATTAACAATTACACGATTTTTACATAACGAACATACGACAGCTGCCAAATTTGAAAAGCAACAAAATAAGGTTGAAGTTAAAGTGTAAGTTGTAATCAAGAATCTCAAGAATTTTATTGATCTCAACACAAGAATTGCAAAAAGATCTATTGTTCTGCATCAGATCACGTAGGAGGTGGAGAAAATTGCTCCTTAACATTGGATCTTGAACTCTTTATTTGACCAACTTATTTTCTTAATCCATTTATATTTTTTTAATAAGCTTATATAAGAATTGAAGTGACTCGTTCAAGATTTATCAGCATTGCCTATTAGTTATATATACAAAATTATATAAAGTTGAGGAAAAACTAAATATAAAATAAGATTTTAAAAATAAAATAATGAAGTGGGATCTTCAATTTTCTGCAAAAAAAAGAAGAGAGAGAAGAAGTAAAGAAAAGTCTACGTGTTGACCGACAAATTTAAGGCCCGACTGACGTCCCTGACGAAGGCGCCAACCGCCGCGACCTCGGCCAAACCCCTCTCCTCCGCTTTACACCGCAGCAACTGCGGAAAGAACAGCCAAAATCCGGTGGCAAACACGAATACGACGGTCAGGATCCTTCCTACGACCATCGGCAACCGCCATCTATCATTCACCGCCTTCTTCACCATTATCTCTGCCGTCAAACAAGCGCCGTGCAACAGGAAAAACTGAGTGATTTCCCACGTGGGCTTCACTCGGCCCAAGTAGTAGAATATGAGCTCGTGTATCAGGCCCGAAACTATGAAAGTACCCATCACGGCCGGTACTGGGGCCCACTTTCGGCCCACGATCTTACTCGACCAATCGAGAACGGGAAGGTACACAGTGGGGCGCAATATACGCGTTACCATGAGGTTCCACCGACGACTCCAGAAATCTTGCAGCGAAGTCGCGAGGTACGGCTCATTGAACTGCGGTTCGAGCTCGGCGCCAAGCAAGCCGCGAGCCATGGCGGCGGCAATGGCTAGTGTAAGCTCCAAGCATAGGTATATGTGAAAACTATATATCACCATAATCAGTCCTGGATGAATATAATCTTCGTAGTCATAAATCTTGAGTATCAGAGCAAACAAAAGAGCTTTAATGGCGTAATTCATGGACGATTTAAAGCCTTTTTGTGAGATTTTTCCCCCATTTTCTTGGGTTTTCGGAGATGGGTTCTGCTGTTGAAGTTTGATGGGAAGGCAAGAAATAGCTACAAATTTTGGAAGAGAAATGGAAGGATTAGATAAAGGGCCCTTATCAAAGGCATACATAAGGAGTTTGAAGTTGGCTAGCCATGCGAGGAAGAAGGCGGTGGTGCCACCGAGGTGCATAGAGTGGAGCTGCAGCGGTAGGAGGAGGAAGAGGCACACCACCGGGAGGAAGGCGGCGAGCCTGGCGGTGCCTTTGGAGAACACTTTTCCGGCGACATAACAGTAGCCTAAGGATAAATAAGCGGATAGCCATACCTTGATAAAACTGCTAATTTCACCCTCCATCCAATGCACCAACACTTCTTCATCTCCCCCTCCATTGTTCAACGCCACGACTGGAAAAGATTTGCTTTTTTTGGTTGGAAAGAAAAAGGGTTGCTCTTAATTATTGTGATGAATGTTGAATTCTACAAATTTTCTAGAAATTGGATTCGTCAAGTTGATAACTAATTTGATATTTAATAAATTGTAAAAGAGCTGCCAACCACAAGATGCCATGTGCAAATCTGACTGGTGATTTGTTTAATATTGATGAGCTATCATTTGTTAAGTCAACTTCAAAGCATATAAATAGAATTATGTACACACTTCATCTATATAACCTAGTATTTACTTTGTAGTGAATATTTAGAATGGAGGAAGCTGCCTGCCTGTGGATGGTTTTGTAGCGTGCAACAAGTACCCAAGATATTATATATCTCGTTTATTTCGTGTGAAAATATAGAAATATAATTGTGTTTAAATAAATCATAAATGCTATATATGTAATGAAATTAATCAAATAAAAATGTGGGACAGATGTAGGGTGGGACCATATTTCAAGTGTTCAAAATTTGTGCTTTATAATGGAATTTGGTGCCTTTCTCATTTGGTTGGAGGCTTTGAATAAGTTGTTGAGATTTACAGGTTGTAGCGTATTCTAGGAATTCTGGGTCCATCCATTTTTAGTTGCCGGATAAAATAAAACCATCATTTTCTTCATTATTCAATACATAAATGATATCTAGTTTCAACATGATGAAAAACATCAGATGCATGAATAAAATCCGAATTACCCAAAAAGAACGAGATGAAGTTTTTTTTTACCTCAGTATGCCAACATCATATAGATTCCCATTCACCTAAATATTTATCCCAAATTGACATACTTGTGAAAACAATACGTTGTATGCATATGCATCGAATCTCAAGTTTACATGTGGGTAAATATTTTGGAACTCTACCAACAGAGTAACAAATACGAGCAAGGAGAAAGATTCTATCTGGGCTGTCCCATGATACATACTGGTTTAAAGTTTAAACAATACACAAGGAGATATTCGAGGTCTTCACAAACAATTGTGCTTTAAAAGTTTGAATTATGTAGTGTATAAAAATAAATTGATTTTAATGAATTCTCAAGTCAGAATATAAAGTTTAAAGTAATCAAATACCTAGAATCAATATTATCTAAAACTAATTTTAATTAATTCACAAAAATCAGATTTCAGAGTTTTCAAATACTTTAAATCATTTCTATTGCATAATCGTTCAGATTTCTCAGATTCAAAGAATATTCCATAACATTATTTCAATGTTTTCATTTTTCAACACATTCACACGTGGTGTTATTCATTACAGCATGTGGCGGTGATTCAAGAATAGAAGATGCAAATATTATTTGAAACACAAGATGATGTGTGCTAAGTGATGGACAAGTCTAAAACGCAAACAAGATTCTGCAAAATGATGGAGATGTGAAACCACTTTCCAGCATCCTCCAGCTTCCAACATTTGAAACTATTTTCTAGGTTTTGTCATACATAAAAGCGGTTGCCAACGTTTACACTGCAAATTGTAGCGTTCCAAGTCGAACGACATTGACCCTTAAGATAGTGGACTCGAATAGGTTAAACAAATCTCCACTGTATTGGATGGTGATTACAAGTGAACAGAGAAGTCAGGCTAAAATCTCCAAAAGCATTATACACCATGCGAAACAACAAACAAGAATATACTACAAAATTCAGATGTTTTTTTAACTTCCCTTTTTTTTTTTTTTTTCAATTCTACCACTTAGTATTCTCCGATCAGGCAAAATAGACGGAAAAGTATAACCTCATCAAGTGAACTTTGGTGTAGATGAAAAGTATAACCTCATCAAGTGAACTTCGGTACAAGTCACTGCTGCTGCTCGTATATCTGCATGTATGCCTCGGATAGAGCCACCATCTGGGGCAATGTTTCTGACACGTGAAGGTCCTGCATCTCATACCTAGAGAGGAAGATCGGCTAAGCAAAGGAAATGCATGTAAGCCAAATCATGTTAAGAGACGAAAATGAATTCGATTGATTACCATAGCTCTTCCGACTTGCGCTGCACAAATACTCTATAGGATCCTTCACCAGGCTTACCATCATGCACGATATTAGCAATTAAATCATACTTAGATCGTAACTTCTCATTCTCATTCCGTACTGGAAGAGGAATGTAATCTTTCAGTTCAAGATTCTTCACCGGGAAATTAACTAGAGGACATGGAGACAAATAACTCATTAGCTAAGAGATTATGAAACAGATTCGACTCGCATGACTTTAAAAATGATATCAAGGCAACAGAAAAAGAGGCATAAGCAGACAGATAGCAACATCTTCTATCATAGTTCATTAAAATAGAAATTTGGTGTTTGTCTCAACTAAATTTCAATCAATGTTAAAGTACCACGAATTATGTTCTTCACGCATTAACTGGTGAATGAGGAAGACCTGTGGAGTATACGAGAGAGAGAGGGGCAAAAAAGGAGTGAATACTGCACCATTATTTTTCTTTAGCAAACAAAATCCATATCAAAAGATTAAGTAGAGAATGATGTTGTCAGATTTTAAGTTCAGTTACTCCCATAAGATAAAGATGTAATTCAACCCTCAATCAAAAAGCATGTAATGACAACTAAGGCTCCACAGAATAGATCCCAGCAACCAATCCAACAATAGCCATTCAGCATATAATGATTACTCACCAAGGGTAGGATTTTTCTCTACAAAAAAATTATTTTTTGTAAACCGACGCATGTGGAGGATAAGATATTGAGGCAATTTTGTAACACGATATCTCATCCTTGCAGTACGAGGACGCACGACTTCTGTCACAGTTTCCCCGTCGAATTTCTTCAGTATGTTGAAAAGTGGAACCTAGAAAAATATTCATTGAGATTACTAATTAGTCCAATTTTTAGTTCCCTTGGTCAAGAAAAATATATAATCTACAAAAAGGCTCATAACTCCACTGAGACGGTAACAAACTAATGTGCCATAGATAAGGTCATACAGAGCAGAAATGTCCCCAAACTTTTCCAAGGAAAAACATACAAATGCACTCATAGATATAAGTTAAGACACGGTGAACAAGGATATGGCACCACGCACCAACACCAAACACCATTCCCTCATATTCACTGATTACTACCAGACAAAAAACAATGGAGAATTTGGTTGGCTGACAATTTGAAAGGCAAAATACATAGGTAAACAGACTGGGAAAGGGCTCCCAAGGTCCCAATCTCTGGAAATCTTCCCAAGACGCACTAGAAGTGGATTAAGACCAAAATAATAGGTCAATTGAAGAAAATATAGCCTAGCATAAAAATGATTAGATATATTGCAAATTTGAACACATGATACACTTCCAATATCAGCAACAAGTAACAGTTGATTCAAAAAATTCTCCATAGCAACAGCATTCAGAAATCTGAGAAATAAAAATATCTTACCTGTGGAATGATATTCTTCTCCATTATGTCCTTAAACAGAGGAGGTGGTGGCAGGTCCAACCCAAGCATTAAAAAGGGCATTTTGCTTGTTTCCATGCTTATATTACCCACTTCATTTCCACCATCACCTCCATTCTCATTGCTCTGGTTATCCCCATTTTCTTTCTTTTCTCCAATAGGCTTGCAATGGATGTCTTTCACAACCTCCAGTTCACCCTGTAAGAAGTGCATTAAGCATAAGGTGAACAGAAGAATAAATGAAGATACAGACTTCACTAGGAAGGGAGCCACCGGGTTGGGGGGGGGGGTACCTGAAAGCACTGGTGAATGATGCTGCTACCCTTTTTTGAACTTTTAAGGTCTGCATGCAGTGTATTAAGAAGCCAAGACATAAATTCAACTGGATCTGACTGTGCACCTATTCGGAAGCGTTTTTTACTAGCTTTCATAACTGCCTGTAGAAATTCATGAGGACTGACCTGCATAATTACCAGCATCAGAACATGAAAATTGACAACGAAAATGTAGCAGTTATGATTGGGTTCAATATTCAACCTGCCCCTTGAAGTTCCTTGCATGCCATATCTTTCGTGTTAGCTCCCCAAATCGAAGGACAAGTTGGGATTTGCAGTGGGAATAATTCTCAGGAATAAGAAAGAAATTCCTCAAAGGGGTAACACGCATTAAAGATTGAATGGTGACATTAACAAAATCAGTCTCTTTAATGTTATTTAGCCCCACCTAAAAATATTTCAAACAGAAAAGAGCAAAATAATTAATATGTTTGTGCAAGATAATAAAAAGAATGTAAGGCTAAGATAACAGGAAAACTTATTTAAATAAGTACCATTCCAGGAAGATAATCAGAACCATCCAATGCCCTTGACCACTGGCGATTCTGATCAATCTGCACAACGTGTTCTCTTGAAAACCTGTACAACTCGCAAGAAAAATACAAATGATGAAGAAGCAGAAAATACCAGAATAGACATAGAAACAAAAAAAAATGAACAAGGAAAATTGAACATAAATTGCAATTAACATAACAGAAACCAAGTAACACTTGGAACATGTTCCCTTGTTGTGGAAGCCACAAACAAGTGACATTTGCTCCCCTTGTTGTTGTGGTAGTGGCTGTGGGGGGGGGGGGGGGGGGGGGGGGCTAAAATCAGATAATTAAACAAAGATATCATGCATTGAACATACCTTGGGTTGAGTACGTGCCGAATGTCATCAAGTGATGGGTCAACAACTTCATATCCATCAGGAAGACAGTAAACTTTTTCTGTTCGGAGATTAATGTAGACATGGTGGCCAGCTTCAAGACTATGTGTATATGCATGAGATTTTGGTCCTCTTCCTTGGAAATACTTACCACAAACCAAACATGCATAGACGTTCAAATTTGAAAGAGATACCGAGCAAAACTTCTCAAAGTCAAAATCTAAAACCTGAAAAAGTTAAACGATATAATACATAATTAAAAAAAAAAAAAAAGGATTCAGAGATTAATTACACTTTTCCTGTCCGGAAAAAAAAAACATTTTTGTCCCACAAAATGAGTTATGTTTCAAAAGTCAATATCTTGTTTTATTAGTCAAAAGAGAAAACGTGAATTTGTTTTACTCACAAACAAGTTATATATGATTGAATAAGTTCAGTCAACAAATAAGGAGGTTGTGTACATGCAAATTTATAGTTTTAGAAGGCTGTATCTTCATCAAATTGACCAAAAATAAAAAATTGTACTCTTGAGAGACATGACTCTTTTTTTCGGGGAACGAGGGAGTAATATTAGTTTCCTAAATTCACATAACAAAAGTTCAAGATGACTGATATGCAACAATGGAGTCAGAGATCAAAGTTGAACAAGTAACGTATATGTATGTTTCCATAATTCACATCATCAACAAATTAATGATAGGAGTTCAGTAAAGTAATGGTTTAATAATAACAAATTAATGGTTAGAAATTTGGACAAAAAATGTAATATAGCTAACAGCTTAGTTGAAGTTGTGGAAAATGATTTTGCTCGTTGAGAAATATGGTCTTCCATTTGAGAACCTAGCAACGTGATTTCTGTAGTCTTCTCCTGGTTTTTAGAGTCAATAATTTGATCCTAGTCTAGAAACCAAACTATCTATAGTGAGGTTTCTTATAAATGATTAATCTTATTAAGCTAGATAACAGAATAAACTGCCATTGATGCAAAGTCGATCACAAAGTACTACAAGTTTAAAAAGAAAAAAAACCAAGTTCATGGTTCAATAACATGATTTGTAGAAGAATCTTGTTAAATGAAACACTTCAATTGAACTTGAACCACATCTGGTGTGGTTCTGTTTGCGTAGAGTGTCCAGGACTCCAGGCTGACGCTTACTCAGATGAGGAAGAGATGTTAGAAACTATTTCAGGAGGAATTTTTCAGATATCTCTTATTTGGAAGTGTGGGACTACTGAATTATAACATTAAAATTCGTAAATAACTTGATTATAATCCTTTCCACCTTCATTCCACATATATACCGAATGAAAAGGAATTAGGTTCAGTCATTTTATAGCCGACAGCATAATGGAGAAAATAAATTCAAATGACAACATGATAGCTTGAATTTAGCATAAACTAAATTGAATTTAATAATTCCTGAGCTACAATTAAATAGATAGACAAAAAGTCAAATAAATAGTAAGCATTAGCTTTGAATAGTGGATTACCTGTCTATTAACAGTATCAAGATACGGGCAGTCCCTTCTTACTTCAATAGAGCGACTGCGCTTTCCTGGCCATGCTTTGCTTTCCTCGTCATCTTCATCATCATCTCTTTCTTCTTCATTGTAATTATGACCATTTTGATCAGCCCTTCTGCCATTATTTACACCTCTACCCCCACCGCCTTCTCTTCTATTATCTTCTTCTTCCTCTTCATCATCATCGTAAGAAGCCAGCGGAAGGAGCGGGTTATCAAATGCGAGCTGCGGCGAAGACTGATCGAGCAGCTTCTGCCTCTTCGCAGCTCCCTCTTCGTTCGCTGAATTCGCAGATTCTTCTCGTGCTGTTTTCATGGCCTCTAGGGTTTTCGGTCCTAATTCCAGATGAAATTTTCCCAAATTGCAGATGGAGTTTATAATTCTATAATTTTATAAAATGAGAAAATTGACGCATCTTTAACTGGGCAGTACCGACTCGGATTCTTGACTAGTTTTAGCCGTTTGGGAAATAAAACAATTAACCAATCCCAACAGTCCGATCTTGGGGTTTTAACTTCGGCCCACTTATTTCCAAAAACTTGGCCCATAAGTATTTCCAAAAAACATCGGCCCATATTAGTGCCGGCCCAATTAACAGATCGGGATTAATTATTAAAAAAAGAAAACAATCCTGCACTATGTTGCAATAAACATAAACTATAGAAATTGTTAATGTTTGTGGCGACATGATGATTTTCAATATTGGCCACATTATGTCACCATTATTATTAGAGCCATCACAACAAAATCGTACTACATCCATCACTATGAATATAAATTGAGAGTGAATTATAATTTTACATACTTTTTATCTTTATTTAATGATGATGGTAACGATACATAACAAAATAAATAATAAATTTAAAATCAAATAAGTTTGTGTTTAATAATGATTGATGGTGTACTAAAAAAATTTAATATGGAATTAACTGATTATTTTTACAATTTATAATATAATTGAAAATTAATGGATAGTTCAAGATTTTTTTAATTTAAGGCAACATGTACAATTTAGTCTGAACATGAAGAATTTTACATTTCTAGAATAATATTTTAATAATTTCTAATTAATCGCAATTATTTTTTTATATATTGTAAAACAAAAATTATTTTTTTATCATTTGTCTAATATTTCATTCAAATTATCCTATCTAGCTTGACGGACATCCATATTGTAACTCGAATTTTAAAAAAAATACAATTTAATTCCAATCTTCATATGTTTACAATGATATCTTGCTCATTCGAAATTAATATTTTAACTTGATTAAAAATTATAAATAAAATATGCCAAAAATATGAATATATCTGGAAAAAAATATCATGTCTAAAATTGTGTGTTTCATATTTTATTTTTATTTTTGGATAAGTTGCAAAACAATTATTAAAATATTGTGTTAGAATTACAAAAAATCCTGAAGTGTTAAATTAAAGTGTTCATTTTTACATTAATTAAACCATTTTTAGAAGGGCCTTTTGGTAGCTATTTAGAAATAGAATTGCATATGCTAATGAATTCTTATTTCTGAATGCCTATTAATTTTTTTATTTTATGTTTAAAAAAAAGTTTTCTGTCACACTTGGGAGAGAGAATTTTTAAATTACTGCAAAAAAGAATTCCAAGATAATAGACTACCAAAACAAACCTTATATCCGGGTAGGGCCAAATACTCAACATTCGAAATCATTTTGACTCATTAAAACACCTTTGATTATGGTCACCAAATTAGCACACACACACATATATATATGTGTGTGTGTGTGTGTATATGTATATATATAAGAGAGAGAGAGAGAGAGAGAGAGAGAGAGAGAGAGAGAGAGAGTAGTAGGGAAAAACTGCTATCTTAGAAATAGAAATATTGGTGGTTGAGGAGTCACAATTAGCAGCCAAAAATTGCGCAAATCAAGATATCTTTGACAATAATTAGGAGAATGTTTGACAATTATAATTAAACTGAAAAGGTTGAAACATGATAATGTTCAAATTGATTGAATACCCCAACAATCACTCGCTTGCAAGATCAATTTGTGTCATTATTACATATCTAATGTCACATTTATTCATGAAATAAATACTTTAATGAGTTTTGTTTATCACAAATATATTTATTTTATTTTTCAGAAATATATAAAATGATTGGCAGAATGTGGGGAAAACAAATTTGTCAAATTGTTGAAGGTGAAGCACAAGTTTAACAATTGAGAAAGATCTACTTCTAAAATATACCAACTTTGCCATCTCAAAAAACTCTCAGATCCTGGTTCTATCATCTCATCAGATAACATAGCAACAGTGGACGAAAAATACTCAAAGGAAAAAGAAAGAAACTGAAACGAGATACATTTTTGGGGAAAATCTGGAAATATGCTTGTTCGAGCCTCGGTTTATTATGTCGACTGCCAGTCTTTCTTGATCTCAAATGTATAATTCAGCTCCAGATAGCATCTGTTATCATCGTCAAGGAACTGCAGGCATAAAAGGGTAGAGAGTTAAAAGATGACGACAAGAACGAAAAAAATATAATTTTTTTTTATTTATTTTGAAATTCTAATGATCTTACATACAGTATTTATATCAACAGATGAAGAGTAAATTAATAGTACATGGTGAGTTTCATTTTTGTTATCAAGGGTCATAAAGAGGTGGTCCTCTAATAACCTGTCTCCTCGGATATTTTATGGGAAGTGAAGAAACACATGTGATGATGATAAATTATTCTTGCAGCAAATAAGATAATACCTTAAACTATTATGGTTTTATATTTCAAATGAATTTCAGTGTAACTCAAGGATTCAGAGAAGGGATCAATGGTTCAATTTACCTGAGTTTTTGCTGTATACGTTCCTCTGGCAAAAATGCCAGCAGGGGTAGTCTCTTCCGGCATTTCATGTGTGTACGGTTCTGCCTGAGGACTGAAAGTTCCAATCATCTCTTTCGTGTTGTCCACTGAAAGTAACATTTGAAGAAACATTGGCTTTAATCTCTCTCGATCTCTCAAAATCACAAGTACACAAAGACAAGACAACAAAGAGAACTAACCTTTAATCCCAGTTTTCCAAACATTGTTCTTGTACTTGAGGCCTGATACAATGTTGTTGTTGACCTGGAAAGTAAACACAAGTTTATATTTGCTTCCCTCTTTCAAAGTAAACCACGGGCTTTTCGGGTTTCCATCCTCAGGGATCGGAAGAACAATGTCATTCCTACCAGCAGTTTTGATTGCCAGGCTAAAGATTTTCACCTCTGGATCAAGTGTTTCTACAATACAGAATCAAATGAAAAAGAGTTCAGTTTTGTCAACTATATCCTAGCCATTGCAAGGACGGATTTAGGATTTTGTCCCAAGGTAGATCACAATCATGGGGGCAAACTCTTGCATATTATAAATCTAAATAAAAATATACGATAAAATTACGTTTAAAAATAAATTATAGGAAGTCCAAAAGGGGCCGCCCCCGCCCCACCCTAAATCCATCCCAGTAACCATGGTATACTATGCATTATTGTGTTGGGGTGAAGGGAATGTACAGTGATGGTGATACAATAATCATTTGTTTATTACACAAAAAACTTATCCCTACCATCTACTTGCAACTACCAAGTCCATCAACTATTTTCATCTCTAAGGCAGTGTATTTAAAAACCTAAGAAAAAGTGTTAGCTTGAATTTGACTTGTCTTCATTCTGATTAAATGAAGCAGGAAAAAACATTAAAGCAGCAAAGTTCCTGCTTCAAACTGATTATAAGCAATTATAATATATTTATACATTCAATCACAATTGTTTTTTTGCAAACACTCTCTACGAAAACTATAGCTCGACTTAATCCGAGTGTCATGTATCTGGAGAAATTCTTGGAAGCTGTTGGATCTAGGAGAGGTCCAACCCTATATGATCCTACGGTCACAACGGGGACGATTGTTATACACCTGATCTAATCATATCGGTATCTGAGATCTTTTATATAACTAGGCATAAGCAATGTGAAATAATTTGTAAATGCACAGTGGAGAAGAGTGGGCTATGTAATGAGGGAGGCTGACAAACGACCAGATTCGAAATTCTTTTTCGATGGAAATGCCAACGTATGATTATCGTGGGTCCTCAAATTAGGCAATGTGGCTTTCTAGAAGATTAAATGAATGAAGCACAATTTTTTGAGTTAGATATGGTTTAAAATTTTAATTCCAAGTTCCCTCGACTTTCTGCAACTTGACAACGATACCAAGATCCACATGAATTGGTATTCAAAATTTCAATATTGAGCATTAAAGACAGAAACGAATGAAATTCAAAGAATTCTCTCGCCGTCACTTGAAAATGAAAACCAAAAGATTAAATCAGTACCTTCAACAGAGTTTATATCCACGCTTCCAAGAAGTTGTTCCTTCCACCTCCTCAAACTCTCATCATCCTAAATTTTCATACCAAAAACAACACAAAATTACCAAGAAAATGGAGGGTAAAAAAAAAAAAAAAAAAGAAACGGAAATGTTGTGTGTCTGATTTTTTTTTTTTTTTTTAATTTCTTGTTTATCCTAGGAAGTAGGAAAGTGAAAAGACAAACCTTGTCCTTCTCAGACAATTCTTTGAGAGTGCATTGAGGGCCCAGCTGTATCTTGGATTCAGCATCCTCATCATCTTCCTCCTCGGTGGTATACAGAGAACCATCACTCATTTGCCGGCTAACCCGCCCGCCGGCTTCGGCCTCGATTTCCGGGTCGGGTTGATTTTCATTAGTTTCAGGCACTGCTTCGCCGTCGCCCATGTTCTTGGAACTTGTAGCAACTCCAACAGCCAAAGACATCAAACAGAAACAAAATTCCAAAGTTTTGTTCAACACAAGAATCCCAAAAGGCACATAAATAGAGACCTGTGTTTGCTTCCTCCCCACCCTATGTAACAAGAATAACGAGAGCTGAAAAGGAGCCAAAGAGGAAAAGAACACACACAGAGAGAAAAAGAAGGATTTTTATATAGAATAAGGGTGGAATTAAACGAAATTATTACAGTTAATTAAAAAAAGAAAGAAAGAAAAGCAGAATCCAATAAAGGATAAAGAAAAAACAAAAGAAAAGAACACACCCCACAAAGGATAAGGCCCCCTAAGAACTAACTAGAAAACGACATCAAGAACCCAACAAAGAAACAAAAATTAAAAGATGAGGGAGAGGGAGAGAAGAGGGAGAGGGAGAGAAGAGGGAGATTTTTTAGGAAGTAGATTAAGAAACAGTCTTGTGGTGATCCGGGATTGCGAATAAATGAAGAATGTATGTGTGAGAATAAATTTCCTACAAAAAAAAAAAGGAAAGAAAATTATGAGAGAGAGAGAGAGGTGTGTGGAGATCGTGAAGGTCACTCGGTTGCACTTCTTCCAAAGGGAAGTTTCAACGTACGATATGAGACAGCCTAGGATTAGATGGATTTGAGTGAATTTCTCGTCTTTGACCCCTTCCAATTGGCCAATGATTGTGCGCGGCGTACATGCACCCACTTGCAGTTTATAATAACTCACCTTCTTCTTCGTGTAGCCGTTGTACTTTTCATATGAGGCCCATTGGGCGTTGCTTTCTTCTTTAAAATTCACATGGGTAACATTAAGTTGTGTACCTTCAACTTTACCAACTTCAGTTTAACTATTTCTACGGATAAACCATTTGCTGTCACTTTGGCAGCAGTCATATAAGTTTCAGTTCTATTTACTGTTTCGGGATTTACCAAATGTTGACTTTGTCATTTCACAACATTTCCCTACTTTTTGCAGTCTAATCAATCCGTTGTAGCAGTTCCTTTTAAAATATAAAAACATTTCGTGTGCAATTATTAGAATTAATGAAGATGTGACGAAGGCCTCCCTGCAATAAGAAAACAAGAATATGCATTATTTGCATAACTTGTCATGATAAAATATGATTTCAATAAAATAAAAAGAATCTACGATCATCTCTAGAAGGCGAACTAGAGACGGTAACCCCTCTCAATTTTAGTTAAAGAAAGCTATATATATATATATATATATTGGGGTATCTATGCATATATTTTGTGGGTTCACCGCAAAAGATCTTTATCCTTATAAAATTGTTGTATGCACTAAAGTTTAAATTATCCATACACAACAATATATTATATAATATCCAAATTATATCATCGGAGTTTCGCAAATTATCCATTGATCATACCAAAGCTTATCTAGGCGTTACGCGAATGAATTGAAGGAACGAGGAATCATAGTTTCAAGAAATTATTACAATGGGTTAATGGGCCCCAGAGAATTATTTCTAAGCATGTTCAACTGTTCGGACTTCTGACGCGAGATCTAATAATGAAGTGTTGGTACATGATGAAGGTTTGGCTACGTGTAACGACGAGGCACGATTTTCTTCATCATTTTGTGCTCAATTATGCCAACATATTAGATTTTTGCTATAAAAATGGACAGCAAAACATTCTTATGATTAGAGTGACAACTGACAAGTCGGTCAGGAGGCCCATTGCCCCCCCAACTAAGATTGGATCTGCCCAAAATTTCATCAGCCTACTAGCTGTTGAACTTCAACCCAACCCATCCCAACTATTAACATATGAGGATCAACCTATAGCCTGTCGAACCATCAACACGTTGGGTCGGACTGCATGGGCTTGATGTCATTTCAGCAATTGATGCCCATAGCCCCCAACACACGTAAATTGTGAGATTGGGCCAATTTTGTCAACCCCACATATCATCATGGAAAAGAAAAAAACACACATTAACTTCTGCAATTTGCTCGTAATCCTAAATATATTCTCTTCCAAAGCAAATTCGTGAATGCATTCTCTTTATAGCTTATCACTTCAATATACTCTCTTTCAAAATTCCTACTAAAATCTTCTTCCAAAAGCCATCTAGAAGTGTACTCTTCATCATGATGTGAGAATGCCAATATTTAACATGAACTAAGGGTTTCTTCGGAGCCCCTAAATCAAACAATAGAGAAGTAATCAGGGACGAAGAAGACATTCACCAGCAGCATCAATCAGATATCCAGTTCAGGCACATCCAGATGTACTTCCAACCATTTTCTGTGTTGCTCTGCATTGATAACAGATCAAGACCAAATAGAGGTTCAGATAGAAATATTAAAATAAACAAGAATACCAATCCATCATAATGTACAAAAAGTTATCTGAAACTGATTTAGATTACAGAAGCCACAACAAGGAGAAGACGACAATAGCAACATACTTGGAATAGCATTAAAATAAGCTACAATTGTTGAGCATCAAGATTGGATTCTTTCTGTCTTTCATATACAACATAAGAGTTTCCATATTACTTCATCTGATATGGCTTTATTTTAGAGTGATATCCTCTCTTATCATAGAATGATTCTCCTAACTAGATTGATGATCAATATAATTCAGAGTATGAGACAACAATACAATTGCCACAACTCTTTCAATATTTATCAACATTTATATTTGTGTTCATATTCCCTCTTTCATTAGGCCACGAAATACAACCACCATAAATGCATGTTTCACATAAGTAACATGTGTAACTCATCAAATACATGGATGATACAGCAATAAATTGTTCCTTTAAACCACATATAAGAAGAGTTGACTATGGTCAAGAAACTGTGGGACCACTTATAGTTGATCACTAAAAAATAAGGTACCTAAAAACCTTACAAAATGTGAGACTACTACTTTTCCAAAACACGTATTTATACTGAAAACTTGGTATCAAAGAAAATATTATATTTTAAAGATAATTTTCTATTAGGCTGCACAATTTCACCTGAAATAAATCAATTGCTTCCCCATTTTCCAACCACTCGGTCTCTGGCAGAAACACTTACAACCACTTCCTCTTGTGGTGTGCCAAGATTTTGCCCATTTTGATAAGTCCGATTTGTAACCTTTGATGTCAAAAAGGTTAATGCAGACCGTGTCCCTCGCAAAGCAAACAACAGTGGGTTGAAAATGACAGCAAGCATCACATCGCCTTTTGCCACAATCAAGTACTGTTTCAGCAAAATTATACATATGACAGCATACAAAAAAACATATACTATTGAGGCGGGGGGGGGGGGGGGGGGGAGGAGGCCAGCAAAAACACATGGATTCTTCCAGAAAAGTTGTAGATTGATAATGTGAAGGATGTTTACCACAACAAGAATGCCTAAAATCGCCAGACTTGCTTGTTGTGCTTCCTGCCAGAAATGTTCACCATCAGATCCACCAAACCATCTACCCCATCCAAACCAACCACCTCCCCCAGAATTCCCTCCTCCGCCTGCTTCCTCTCTCTGTTTAATTTCTTTGTCCCATTTCTCAAACTCTGTTTTCTTTCCACCAAGGGCACTATCCAATGCCTTTCGAGCCTGTTCCTGTAGTAAACAAATAAATATGATAAATAGATGAAAGAAGGAAAGAATAGAGGGCATGTGTCATCTGAAAGTTTTGATCACTGCATTGAAACCTTAATTATCATTTGAGATCCCCTAATCCTGTACCTGGATTACATAATTCCTCAGCTAATCCAAATTCTAGAGGCTCTTACTTCATTATATAAACCAGTATGAACTCCTTATACATATCAGTTATATATATCGACATCCTCCATCCGTAAAAGAATAAAAGTCTGGTTTATTTCAATGACCTAATCCATAAAGATGAATTCCCTTTGAAAATGAACATAAATACTTTTGGGTTGTGTTTGGATGGAGGAATGAAAGGATTTGAAATTCCTTTTATTTGAAATCCACTCATTTAAAATCCTTTGTTTGGATTTGATGTGGATTAATGGAAAGAATTTTTAATCATTGCTTAGTTGTTACCAATAACAATGGATTGGTAGATGTGTGCATGTGTGCACGCATGAGCATGGTATTGTGCTTGTGTGAGACTACACGTGAATGTGGGTTACCGTGTATGTGCACAACACTGTGTGGTGTTTGAAATTTCGTGGGTGATACTGACTATTACTGTGTCGGTGCGTGAAACTGCATGTAATAATATGTCTGTGTCATTGTGATACTGTGTGAGTGTGTATTGTGTGAAACTACGTACGTGTGTGGGAGTCAGTGAGTGTGATTTTTTGTTGATGTTGTCTGTGTGTGTTTTGACTATGAGCTTACTATGTGTGTATGTGAAGGAGAGAGGAATGGATTTCAAATGAGTAGACTTTAGAATGGATTTCAAATGAGTAGACTTTAGAATGGATTTCAAATCCATAAAAAGTAGGCTTAACCTCAAGAAGGAATTGAAAATCATCATATTTGAGTTTTTAGCTAAAGTTGGGAAGATTTGGTTGTGGATATTACAACCATCCCCAAATCCATAGTGAATCTTCAATCCCAACATAATCTTTAAGGTAATAGATGAATTCTCCAAAAAGGTGGCTAACATGAACCATATTATCGTGCAAGTCCTTTTTCCAAACATACATTAAACAAACAGATTAATTCCTCTTAGATGAAACTCCCAAGAAAATGAACATTGATTCCTTAAGGTTGCATTTGATTTCAAGGATTTGAGGATGGATTTGGAATCAATAATAGCATATCCAAAGGTAGTTGTTAGGATTTATATGGGTTTGAAATCAATTACATTTACTTTGAACCAACTTTTTAGAGATTTCGGTGGATTTGAAATCATTTCACTTCAAATACCTCAATCCAAAAGCATATGTTTTCAGTTAACAATAGAATTAATAATAGTTAGCATATACTTAGTTATCAATTTAAGTTACTTCCTGAAAAATAAATAAAAACAAATACTAATTCATCCACCAAAGAGTTTAGCTAAAAGAGTCAGATAGGTTCAATAAATAAATCCTGTAACTTTAAAATACATGATTGTCTTAAGGACAGCCATTCATCGCTTTTTGCTCAGAGTCTCAAGTTAAAGATAAAGAGACTCACTGGCTTACTAACTAATCCTTGTGATACTTTTTTCACACTCTCTAGTTTATGCTATGAGTCCCAAAACTTGAGATACCAACTGGAGATTCTAATACAGAGGATATCTGAGAATTACATGCCCAGATCCAAAGAAAGCAATTTGCTCAAATACTATTAGTTGAGTAGTATGTTAAGGATTCAAAAAACTCTCAAACCAAATCTTATTAGAATGTCAATAAGCTCAGAGCATTATAACAGCATAGAACAACTAATAGTCAAGAAAAATCATCCCCCCTCCCCCCAGAGAGAGAGAGGTGAAAATATGACAACAATGAGATTAACAGTGGTTAACAAATTGGGTTACACTGGAAATTGGTTTGCATTTGTTCTAAGAAAATGCAATTATTTAATTTGAATTCATAAGGTATGGATTGACCCAACTGGGAAAGGTGTTGCGACCATGTATGACCATTGTCATATAGCTATTTCCAAATAGATGCAGATCATTTTTCACCTCAATTGTGATAAATATAAAAGAAGACCAAGCAAGTCCTAATCTTACACAGTATTTTGTAATAAGAATCTTGAAGCTGCAGTGTGTAATGTGTAATGGAGTTCAAGCTGATTCGAGTGCAAAAATCTAGTTTTAACGAGAAGAATCGTAACCCATGCACCCAAAAAAAAAAACCCTTCTGAGAGTTTTTGTAAAATCCCAAGTCATCAGAATAAGAATTTCCGGTGATGGAGCCTGAAAATTGCATTCATATATGCCACAAATCTAAAATTTGATAAATCAACAGCATTTTCCCTTCGCTCCTCTTTCCATGCCAGAATACTTACCAGAAACATTTATTAACATCACAGATTCACAAGTAATCAGAAATTCAGATGTAAAACACATGTAATATCTAATTGCTACTTCTTCCTTCCACTCTCTTCAATTCCCTATTTATCCTTGCTCGTTAGCAATGTATCCTTTATTTAATAAATAAAAAAATAAAATATAAAAAGCTATAGGCCAAAATTTCCCGTTTCGCTTATCCAACAACAGTCGATTAAGAGGAAAAAAATCTGCGAATCGATTCCCAAAAGTTACCAGACTGTTCATTTTCCCTTTTCGGAGTTAATACTTAATTTCGACATGAGAGAGTGAAAGTTGATAAGAACCTGTCTGCGATTGTCGGAGAAAAGGCAAGAAAATCTGCCGTTACACTTGAGGGATTGTGAAAGAGAAGTCCAGCAGTGAGTTAGACTCGTCGAAGCGGCGGGTTTCCGCCGAGTTGAAATGTGCTGGTGGCGTGGAGTTCGGGTTAGGCAAACTGGGCCTGGTGGATGAAGACTCAGAATCTGCGCCATTTTTACTTTTTCAGCTCTTTCTCTAGCTACATCAATTCACAATTCTCAATATAGGCAAAATTGGGGTTTCAGAGCCAACCTGCCCAACAAGTAGTGGGTTATAATGACCCGATAATTTAAATGATGTTCCAAACATACCTACAAAATTGCTCCACGCCACTTCTTTTAAGTAGATCACAAAATTGTATTTCTTCTTTCTTTCCTTTTTTTTTTTTAAATATGATTTTATACACTTTATTGAGAATGAAAATAAATTAAAAAAAAAAAAAACCTCAAGCGTTCGAACACCTTATTATTTTCTTCACCTTCAAGTTATCGAACATTTTATTAGATGTTCGGTCAATCATTTTGTATTTTCAGACTTAATTAGTCATCGTGTTGTGTATGGTATAAGCTGGCTAAAAGTCATATTTATGTTCATTTTTTGTTGGTAAATTAGTCCATCAACAAAAAAGATAAAATTTAAGCAATATTTACATTTTATATGTATTGTCCATTATTAACTTTTTACCTTTTATCTTGAATATTGTGAATATACAGTCAGTTTATGTATTTTTTTCTTCAATAACAAAAAACAACAACGGTGAAAATATTATGGTTTCTATGTATGGACATAGAAGTATTAGAGTTTATGCATTTATTTAAAAATATTTGAAAAATGATGCATTTTAATTTACATTATTTTCATGTTTATCTACAAAATTAATGTGACGTGGAGAACAATTTTATGGTGCATTTAGAAATTAGAAACACCCTAATCTATCATCTTATAAAGATAATCTATGAAAAAAATGATATAGATTTCCCCACTAGAAAAACATGAGTATAGTTATATTTCAAAAAAATAAATAATATTTTTTAGTTGAACAAATAATATTATATATTAAGTTGAATGGTGCACCCGATACACATAAAATCTTACGAATATATTATGTTTAGGCTGAAAGATGGAAAGTATGTCAATATATTGCATGAGTTTGAAGAATCATTAAATTACGGTCAATTAGTGTTTTTTTTTCTTTTTTTTTTCTATTTGTCATTCCTGAATAATGATATTACTAGTGTGAGTCCTCATGCGGACATTATTTTTGTATGTTTTTATTACTAAAATTATATTATTTATTACTAAAAACATTAACAAAAACTAACAATTATACTTAATATGTACTTTAATATCACCTTTTCTTACTATTAGATTAAAATTTAATTATAAAATAATCACTTAATTATATAATTTTAAAATATCCAATAATTAAGGAATTTTTATGCTTGCGATATCTTAGGAAATGTTAATAAAATCAATTATATCAATTATTCACATGCTTTTATCCGTGAAATATAAAAGTAAAATAAAATTACAATATTAAAGTTAATTGTAAAGATAAACAATTTAATCAATAAATTTTTTTAATTATTTTCATTTTAATAAAATCACTATTTTCATAGATATGATTTTTTAGTTTTTAAGTTTACATATCTAAAACGTTTTTGCTTTTTAATTAATAGGATTTTTTTTTATTTACAATTTTTTCACTAGTTATAAAGATACTATCATACAAAAAAATTTTGTAACAATATTTTTATCTGAAGTGTAAGCAATATTTAAGTGAGAAAACAAAAGTAAAATATTATCATTTTACTTTTATACATATATAGATTAGATTATTTATCTAATAAACTCATTATATAGTTTACAATTCTATATTTAGAAAATTAAACAAATATATAATTTAAATTTGTTATAAATAAATATATATATAAAATTATAGTTTAAATTAAGTAATTGTTATTCATCTGATTGGGCTAACTTGACCCCATGTAATCGGACTCCATCAAACCCATTGGATTGGATTCCCAATTTGGGCTGGTTGGGCCAAGAGAATGATTATTATGGAAATTAGTCGGGATAGCCTTATTAATGCTGCATCCTACTTCTACCCTTTCATGGGCCCCCAATGCTGTCCGCACAGAGGTATATTAATGATTGTATTTATAATACAATTATTTCATTTTATTTTCTCAAAAAAAATAAAAATAAAATAAAAAATCATGTATGCGGAAAAAAAAAAAAAACCCTAAATGCACATTAATCGAAACTAAAAGATTTGGGAGTACATCCATACGTGCCCCTTGGTGAATGATATTGATGGATGAAGTTTCGAGGATGTATATATCATATGATTTTTTTGAAAAAAATGTATGAAGTCTGAAATTTTGTATTTTTATAGAAGATAGAAAATATGAAGTGATATGATAAGCAATATTCATATTCATATGATAAATTGAACTTTATTAACGAGTAGAACATAAATGGAGGACACACTCTAGACAAATGAGTCTTATTCTTAAAAGTTGCAATGTTAATGGAATTTGTAGTTGCGACGAACTCCATAAAAAATTAAAATTTAAACCTTCATTATTCAATATAAATCAGACAAGAAATAAAACTTTGCTGTAATAAGCACCGTAATACAAAAGCACTCGAAATTCCATTTGGATGGTGTATACTTTTTAGGACAGTGGACTCCTAAACTTTCGAGATAACCTTTTTTTTTTTTTTTTAGTATTTAACATTTGGCCAAGATTCATATTATTAGCTTTCTTGAAAAGGTCAACGAAGAGCAACTATGGTCTTTCGAGAAACATTAATATTATATGAAGTACGATGATTTTTTGTTGACCAAAGTAGAAGCATTAGCAAGTCATAATATACGATCAATTTGTGGGTTGAGCTTGAAAGGTATCACTTGTAAAGTCAAACTACAAAACCCAAGTTTGAGATTAATATTGAAATGAAACACAATCATTATTTTTTTCTAATTGGATTGACATAAACCACAAAAAATAAGAATATAACCAGTAAAAAAGATATTTTGAAGAATAACATAAGTCAATCTGTTTGAATTTTTTTCAAAATAGTAATTATTATGGATTAAATATCATATTATAAAAGATCTTATTGAAGGAATAACAATTGTCCATTTGTGCCAATTAACCTCAAGAACGACACAAAAGTATATAAGAAAAACATCATATTTTTGTTGAAGAAATGTACATATTATACATGGATAAGATAAATTCGCGCTACGAGCGTGTCTTATGATAGATTAGTACGTTACTTAAATTTTTAAGGTTAAATCTGCCACATATGACTTATTTGACAATAATTTAATAGCTGAAATCATAATTAAACATTATATGAAATGTTATAATATAAACATATAAATATGTATAGCTAATTTCATACGTGCTCAAATCATTTAAAATCAAAGATTATAAAGCTCAAACTTATTATTTAAAATATCGAATTCATTTAAATAATATTTATTATGTTAAATTTCAAATATACTCTGGACACTTCAAATCAAACTTAATCTAAATGGACTTGATGCGTTGAACACAATAGGATCAAAATTCTAGCAACATTACAGAGCTTTTTTTATTTTTTATTTTTTATTTTTTTTTATTTTGGGGTTTGAGTGTCAGTAGAAACATTACAGTTGTTGAACAAACCTTACTATGTCATCTTACTTCTGACGCCAAAGCTTTTCATTAATTCCATTCCATTGCTGCCCCAAATTCCCACACATAAATTCCATTGATCAATGGAAATCATGGGCACCATAGTCATTTCACACGGAACTTAAAATCCAGCGGTAATACCAAAATCAACACACTTTTGTTCAGGCCACCCTCCCATTTGACCTTTTCTTTCTTTTATCTTTCCCCAAGTGCTGCATTCATTTCCGATACTGCCCTCAGCCTAGAAGGCTATTTCTTTCTATATCGTGGGGGCTACTATGGTCATCTCAATTTCACCGGAACGAGGGCATTTTCGCGATTCGATGACTGTTTTGTTTTGAGAAAGACGGGGATAGAGAGAGACAGGGTGAGTTAGACTGAAGAGAGAGATAGAGAGAAGAAGAAGAAGAGAGGGAAGAATCGTTTGAGTGGTCCGTTAACTTCCCGTTAAAGAAATTATATGAAGGTAGAAGACGCACAGGCATAGCCATGGTGTCGGACCAAGAGATAGCGAAAGGTGTAGAGACAGTGCTCCGTCAGTCAGACCCCAACGCTGTCACTTCGTTGAACAGTGTCGTCCAGCAGCTCGAAGCCAAACTAGGGTTGAACCTGTCCCACAAATCGGAGTTCATCAGAGACCAGATTACCTACCTCCTCCGCTCGCACCCCGTTCCAAAAGACCATTTTGCCCCTCAGCCTCAGCCTCAGCCTCACCCTCAATACCCTAATATCCCTCATCCTCAGTCATTTCATCAGCCCCATTTCGCCCTCCAGCAGCAGCAGCAGCAGCAGCAGCAGGCCCCGCGGCTCCAACAGCAAACTAACGCTGCCTATCCGCCGGCACTGCAGACGCAACTGCAACACCCACAGCCACCGGCACCGGCTCCGGCTCCGCCGGCACAGACTGTGAAAGGCCAGGATGCAGCGCCTAATGCTTCTGAAACGCCGAAAGGAAGGTGTGTTTTGCGTTTTTGATGTTACAAAGTTGGAGTATCTATTTTTGTTTGTGTGCAAAATATTTGAATTTTGGATAGAAACAGATGGAAAGTTTAACCGTGATATTGACCGGGAATCTTTAGTTGCTAGGTAACTCCTTGAGCGACATATGGTTAGGGTTAGGCTTTGAGTTTAGTGGACTACTAGGGTTTTATTTTCGTTATATTGGAAGAAGTTACTTGACGCAAACTTATTCTATATGGCAATTTGAGGTTAATTTCTTAATCTTTGCGAGACTTCAGTCCTCGAAGAAACTGATTGTTCCGGAAACAAGAAGTTACATTTAAACTGTATGTTTCACTTCATAATGCTGTTGTTCTGTTTATGGTCAAGGAAATGTGGATGGTAGTTGTTAAAAAGCTAGCTTGTCATCTATTCACGATGCAACTTGATTTTTGTCGTTCCACTTGCAACTTAAATTTTTGTATATGTGATGCTTTTTATGGTGTCTGGTGTATTTTCATGTACAAAATTTAATGTTGGCTTCTAAATTTCTTGTGAAATTAATTATGACACATTACATTTTTTTTAATTTAATATTTTTTTATCGGTTTTTGGCATTTTGCTGCAGAGCCCCAGCTGGAACAAAAAGAAGAGGTGGGCCGGGAGGTCTAAACAAAGTATGTGGTGTTTCTCCTAAACTACAAGCAATTGTTGGGGAGCCAGCATTACCAAGGACAGAGGTTTGCATTCAATGAACAAGCTGCCCGACTAGTTTCAGGATCAAATCTTACTCATATGTTTTGTCTTTGTGGAGTTTTTACACAATGCATAAGAAATTGCTTTGTTGTCAACGCAGATAGTGAAGCAGCTGTGGGCATACATTAGAAAACACAACCTTCAGGATCCAGGGAACAAGAGAAAGATAATCTGTGATGATGCTTTGAAGTTGGTCTTTGAAACAGACTGCACTGACATGTTCAAGATGAATAAGCTGTTGGCGAAACATATCTTGCCGCTCGATCCAAGCCGTATGCAATATTAACATACATGTCCTGTATGGTCTTATTAAAAAAAAAAAAAAAATCTCACTGTTTGCTTCAACTGCTTGCAGGACAGTCAGTTCAAGCTAAGAAATCAAAAGTTGAAGATGATTCTGTGAAGCAAAGTTCCGATCCCAGCCTTCTTCGTGTTGTATTATCTGAAGCACTTGCAAATTTTTTTGGAACAGGAGAAAGAGAGATGCTACAGTCAGAGGCTTTAGGGCGTGTCTGGGAGTACGTAAAGGTTAATCAGCTGGAGGTTAGTAGTGTATGATACGTATGGCTTGCTTGTTTACTTTGTGGATTTTGAAGTACCATTGCATTTGGGTGATTAGCGAGTTTAGATAGACATAGTATTATACTTCATCTCAAGCTGATCGAGTCTAACATGTTAAAATCTGCATACAAAGAAAATAAGATGGTATGATCTGTGATGTAAATTTGGGAACATATTCTTCCATGTTATCATTTCATAAAGTATTAGAAATTCTTGCTTGCATGAGTTGACAGTGTCAACCCTGATCAATTGTAGTGATTCATTTTAATAGATGTGTTAAACTTTCTCTTTGGCTTATATTAAAATCTAATTCATATATGTGGAGAAGACCTTATGTTCTATTGCCTTTCTTGTTTAATGTGGAGGATGCATCATTACTCAAAATATGATTATGCAAGTGGGACATTGTGAATTGAACATAGAAGAATATGGGCCAGCTATTTCTTCTGTATTTATTGTTTTGGTCTTACATTTCTTTTGTTGAAATACACACGGACCTATTAATTTTGCTCTGTTTGCACTTTTGCGCAGGTTAATTTGATTAAATAGCCTTGTAGATATATTACTTTTTCTGTGCAAGTTCATTACAAATAATACCGCAGTGTACTTTTCAAAATATTTTATTTCCTTTGTGCGAATGTATTTACAAACAATACTGTAGTGTAGTTGGATGAGGTTAATATGTTTTGAAGTAATGCTGATCTCGTTTATAATTGTTGAGCAGGAGTTGTATTTTGATTTACATCTGTGCATTTGATGGATCTTATCTGTCTATACAATATTTTATCTGTACAGGTAAAAAGCTTGGTCCTAGTCTAGATAAAAAATATGGCAAGCCACAAACTTATCATAGTATCAGAACCTGTACAGCCCTGCCTTTTCAAGTTTGACCTGGTTAAATGGCCCTTTATAACCATGGTTAACTCTGATTTTGTGCAGTTAGTGAGAGTTCAATATCTGTTTCTGGAGTTCATTTACTATTAATTGAAACGTCTAAGTGTCTAATCATGCAATAATTGTCAATATGAAACAAGTTTCTATGTATTGCATGATCATTCCTTTTAAGCACTTATACCTTCTGTCCCAAATATCTGATGCCCCCATAAATGTATTTGCTTTCGCAGACTTCTGGTTTATTTTATGTCTTGTTTGTTTCTGCATGGAAGAAACATTGATTTTTTCCACTGTTACTGTATATTGGGATTTCTACTTTTCTTGACCTTGATTCTCTTTATAGGATCCACTGAGTTCTATGGTTATTCATTGTGATGTGAAGCTTCAGCAGCTTTTAGGGTGTGAAAGCATTTCTGCTCTGGGAATTCAGGAGATGATTGTTCGCCATCATTTTCTGAAGCAATCATAATGTTTCCTTTTGTGAATGGTAAGCAATAACTTGCCTTGGATGTGCCTACTGCACAGATAAATTTGGAATATTTTAAGTTAATCTACCAATAACTTTGTTACTCTCAATCTCTCTCGCATGCTTTTCCTTATCATGTCCCATTGAAAGCTATTAAATTAGTGATTGCATCTAATTGGTTGCTATGATCTTTAGTCAGCTTTGACCTAATTTCCCCCCAAGTCCCTTACTCCCATCATTTCTGTTGATATTTCTTCAATATTGATCCTCCTCCACTTTGTACTATGTGGCTGCATTTGGCTACCTCCTCTAGTACTGGCGACCCACTCTGGATGATCATTTCTTGTTCTAATTTACCCTAAGTGGACAGATGAATAGCCCCCTTACAAAATGGAAAATCTTATATCCCACAAACATCATCAATGAGCCTATTCCACCTTTCTCTGAAACCAGCATATGACCACTATCCATTCTACAAGCCTCTTTTGCTCTCATACACACCTGCCGCCCCATAAATAAGCGACTGTATTTCTCATCTCCTTCCTGCACAACAGCACTCTCTATCGCCCGGCCTCTTTGAACAGTCTAGAGACATGTAGTTCTTTCTCCTTGACCGAGCTATAACATCTTGTATTGCAACGCATCATCAAGGACTCATTTTTGTAACTTCTATTCTCTCTGCATGAAGTATGAAGAACCTTGATAGAGGAGAAAATAAGATATTTGAGATCATTAATTGGTCTGTTTCAAAAAGTCCAATTTTTATTTCAAGAGTGGGTTGGGATTTATTGGCATGGCATGAGGTGGTTTTTGGAGCTTTAGCTGGTGATATCAGCTGCACTAATTTATCTCATATTGATTGATGATCATGCAAGCTGCAGGCTATCTATTTGTCTTTGGTCTTTTGTTACAAATTATGGTTGGATTTTCAAAGTTTAGATGATATATTTTTCAAAATTACAATTGCTGGGGATTACAGTTAATGATGATTTCTTTTGCCCAAAGAGTTTGTTTCGAATATGATATGAATTGCATGCAGATGCCACTCATTCTTTGCTGGATTTGTGAGAGGTCATTCTGTTTCTTGAGCTCCAGTCGAAGCAAAGATTACAATTTTAAATCAAACAATGTGGTTTAGTAGAGAGGATGATCTCGAGGAATAGAAAAATAACAAAATTGTCGAGCTAATGAATGTTAAATTGACATTCAAACTTTGCTTAATGATACAAGTGAAAGCGTGAAACCATTTTTGTTTAATTTTAAACTCGGTTTTAGTCACCATGAAATTTGACAAAGCTTCTTTATTCTACTTTTGCAGGTAATCTGACGCTGTAGCTTGCTAGTTGTTTATGATGACACGACTGATGCCAAATGATGATGTAATTTAGTTTGTTTTGATTCCTCTAATGTTTTAGATGCTATGACCTAGTACCCTGGCTGTGGGCTCGAATTGTTATGTAATTATGCGGCAATGGCCTTAGTTTGGGGTGCCCGTCTTTAGTCTCTTCTGGGCTTCTTTTCTCTTGACTGAATGTCATTGTAATGGATAGAAGACATTTAGATACATTATAGACTGTTTGGACACCTTATGATGGGTGTACAACAGATGCCATCAGTATCTTCAGTATCTTCCGGGGACGCTGTTGCAGAATCACTTCTTCCCCTGTTTATATATTTTCACAGCCGTTCTTCAGTGCTCTGTTCATATCACATGATTCTTAATTTGATGTACGAGGAAGTGGTTTGGTACGCAAAATAAGATATGTAACATACTAACTTTATGCTGCTAACTGCATTACACAGAATGTGAAATTGAATCCTTGTGGGTAATAAGCACCTACTCTTGTTTCATCTGCTTCTCCCCACCACTGTCCCACGGGTGAACTGTTGGGGGGTGGGGGAAGGGTAGTTGTCGATTAACAGTATGCAGTTTTACCTGGTGCAATTTATGTTGGTGTCCTGTATTTGAATAAGAATACCAGTGCTAACAGGGAGGGAAGAATGAAGAAAACTATGGTCCTTGTTGTCTTGTTCTTGAACATAGCCTTTGGACTAAGCTTTTCCATTGCAATCATTACTAGGTGAACCACTTTCTGTTCAGAGATTGAATATTAACATTGATTAAATGATGATTCTTTGATCTCCAAAATAATAATAATAGCAAACCAAATTAAATTTAGTTTTATGCGGTGGGGCTCACCAGTCTTAGGGGTTCAAGGTGAACAATTGGCTCCAGGAATATCTCCACATTCCTAGATCAAGAAAGTTAGGCAATATACAAATCAACAAACTTATTTAAATATAGAAAATGATCGGTTAAATTATATAGGATTACTTACTTTATCATCACCTTTCCCTGGTAAACATGACACATGTAGACACTGAAACCTTTTCCCAGTGCCAAACGGACCTTATTGCATTCTGAAAGAAAAATAAATCAACATCGTTCAGAAAGTAATCGACATCGAACCACCCATATAGCTTTTAGTAAGTCGAATCGAGGGAGACCTAGTTTCCAGGATACCCCAACAACCATCCCATCATCCGAGGTATGTTGCACCACAAATTCTAAGTTATTCCCCAACTTGTTCATCAAACTAGAGAAGAATGCCAAGACTTGCTGCCACCACATTACTAGTAACATCAGAACACATTTATAATAAACTGGAAAATTTGTAAAGAAAACAAAATAACTTTAAAATACCTTCTTTCCAGAAAAAGGTTGGAATGCAGAAACGAAGTTGGAAACACACAAGCATTCTTCTGCTATGACATCAGAGATCTCTTGTACATTTTGATTCTTGATTGCTTCATAAAGCTTAAGCACTGTTTCCAGCGCTCTCGGCTCCTCCTCCCGTGGGCCCGTCTCGTCGGCGCTGCATGCTACCGCCATGTGGGCTGTTCTCATGGAGCCATTGCGGTTGAAACAAGTTTTTTGGTGATGCATTCTCTTGTATGTCAAATTTGAACAATTGAATCTCACTTTTGGCACAGAATAGTGCGCGATTTTCGTCGATGGAGGAGAATTCGCGAACATTTTGCAGGGAAGTAATGCAGAGGGAATCGAAGTTGAGCCCATTTTAACCATATGGTATCAAAGTTGGTGGTCAATAAATGGCTGTTTAAAGCTGCAAGCAGAAGGGGTTGCTGCCTCTCTGGCATGAAAGGAATAAAGGTACAATGTCTTATGCAAGCTTAGAATATCGTCTCTGAATATAATATTATATATCTACATGTATATATATACATTTCCTGTGTTGGATTTGTATAAGTAGAATTTGATTGATTTGGCAATTTTAAATTTAATTACTTGCCCATCTCAAAAAAAAAAAAAAGTTTTGATTGTTTATTAAATTTAATTAAATAAAGAGGACTATATTTTTTAGAATGAAAACAATATAATATACAATGAATTTAAAAATTATTTTTGGAGTTTTGGTAAATTCGAAATTCACCTTATTTGAATTTCATTTCTTCATGATGTAAATGAGACATCATGGTTATCGGATTTTCTGTAGCTGATTCCAGCAATTTAGTGAAAGTCATTATTCCTTCAATTTTTATTCGTACTTCCGAATCCTATAAATACTCTTCAAATAAATATAAATAAAATTATGTATTATTAAAAAAATTAAAATATTATTATATTTAATTTATCGAATCTAATCGCCCAATTTGCCTAAGGCTCATTCGGAGCATTTAGCCGAACAGTGAAGTAGCATTCAATAGATATTGTCAAACACTATTTCAATTCAGTTTAACTGTTTAGCAGGATGTTCCGAACGAACCTTAGGCCAATATTCTCGTTCTTATTTCATTTAAATTACAAATACAAACATATTTGTTTGACTAATCCATCAATTATGAACAGATGTGTCCAATCACATATGAGCAGAAGTCTGACTGATTCAAAATAAAATGTCGGATAAACGTATAAAACCTGAATGTTCTAAATAAAATCCTTCCCCAACGTACATTTTCATTTATACTTATAAAATATACCGAAATTCAAGAATTCAAGAACCCTAGATGATTCATTGGGATGACAAATTTATTCTCTTTTTGTTCTTTTTGCTATTTTCTTCTTGTTTATTTTTTATTTTTTATTTTTAATTAAAAAAGTATAATTGTTCAAAATAGAATATTTGATAAAAAATAAAAAATAATTTTAAATAAAATTTATGTAGAGAATTTGAAAGTGTGAATAATCGCACCTTTTTTTTTTGCGCCTTTAAGAGCTTCTCCAACAAGAAGCTACTTTGGCATTTGGTGCCAATTTTCACCCTCCAGCAGTGCTTCATTCTCTGCACCAGTTTGAAGTTTTTGAAATTTTTGCACTACTTTTAGCGCAGATTTTTTATTGCGCTACTTTTTTTTCTTTTCTTTTTTATATGATTATATTTTTTTTAATATTTAATATTATAATTTTTTATCTCAATTATCCAAATTGAAATTAAATCAAGTTTTTAAGATCATATGATTTGTAATTTAAATAATAATAAAAATATAATTTAAATAAGTATATGAAATTTTAAATATTATATACAATTTAAATAGAATTGCATAACATTACCTGACATTCAATTATATATATATATATATATTTAATATGATAGTTTAAGAATATAAGTAAAATAAATATTATCTCAAAATTTAATGTTAAATAAAATTACATATATAATGTTTTTAACAAATATTTAGTAATAAAAATAAATATTAAAAAAAATAAAGATTATTATGTAATATTATTTTTAATTGAGAAAGTAGTGCAAACTGTTGGAGAGAGTATGTAAATTTTACGCTAAAGTGATGCATAATTTGCACTAGAATAATGAACACTGCTGGAGATGGTCTAATGCAATCTTTTATATATGTTATATATCACGTCCACAAGTGCTTGCATTGTCTTGTTTGGAACAATTAAGTTTTAGTCAGAATTAAAAAAGAAAAAAAGCCAAATCTTTGCATGTAAGTGGTATATTAGTCAAAACATTAAAAATTATTAATTGAATCGTAATATTTACAATGAGTTCACAGCAAATTAATCTTTTTTGTCAAAATTAGAGATGTACAGCTTACAACATGATATGTAAACCTGATTTTTCTCATTTGATTTACTAAAGTAAAAACAAAGAGGATCAAATACCACTCAATTACTTCATCCCGATCAGTTTATGCATATTTAATTTTTACAAAATTTTAAATTTATCCACAACTACAGCTAATTACATAGGTTGTAGTTTAATTGATAATTTTTTAAATTTGATTAAAATTTCACTTAAGCATAAAGGATTTTTTCATTTTTTCTAATAAGTAATTAGGCCTAAAGTTTATTATTTCGATTAATATATTTAAGTTTATTAGACGCTATTTTGGTTTTGGACTCTGACATGTATAAGCCCATCTGCTTAAGTTTTACAAGAGAAGTCCGTTAGGTCCTATGTAATTGGGCCTAGTTCGGGCCTTACTTTCTTATTTTTAAACTCCAAAAGGGCAATGTGGCCCAAAGATATATTAGGCCGTTCACCGTTACGCCCCGCTACTTGGGAAATCACAGCTCAGAAGTCCGAAAGAAGCTGGAGACAAGTGCGCGAGCAAAGATCCGAAATACTCCAAGAGAAAACAATGGCGGAAGATCTGGTATTGGACACGGCGATCAGAGACTGGGTATTGATACCGTTGTCAGTGGTGATGGTACTCATCGGAGTCCTCCGTTACTTCGTATCTAAGCTTATGCGCTCCGATCAAATTCCCGATGTCAAAATCATCAAAGAAGGGTAATTTGTGGTTTTTGTGTTATGTAATACAAATATTCGTGTGTGATTGCGTAGGCTTCATTCTTGAGTTCGCGAATTGATTTTTTTCTTTCACAGGCAAGTGGTAATTAGGGCAAGGAACCTCCGGGCGGCTGCTAATTTCATCCCTCCTAAGTCGTTTCGTGCTCGTAGGCACTATTACAGCAATGAGGTGAGATTTTTATTTATATGATTACTGTTTTATTGGTGCTTGTGGTTTAGTTTTAGATGAAGTTAAGCTTTTGGAGTGCATATGTTTGAGGGAAAGCATAGGTATATATGATAAAATTTTACTGCATAAAGTAATTTGAATTTCTGGTGTGGATCTTTTAACTTTTTCTGTGAAGTCATAGGTAGATAATAGAATCTTACTGCTTAGAATAGTTTGAAATTCTGTTTAGATCTTCCAGATTTTTCTGGGAAGATGAATAAAGAGATTAATGTGCATAATATGGCTAGCAAGCAAGTAAAAGGCGATGGTTTTCCATGTGCTGTGGCTTAAAACAGTGACATACTTGATAATGACTAAAAATCATATGCATGCACGGCCTAAGAAGCAAATAGCTACAGTTTGCTTCTTAATGCAAATATGCTAATGTTATTTTGATGGATGTCTCAAAGACTTTACTCACCACTAGGATGAACTGATGAATGTTGAAACAAATTTCTGTTGCCAAATTGTGCGAAGAAAACACATTTAGATTTGATCTCTATGTCAGAAGCAGTTTCTGCTTGATTAAATACATAAAATTCACATCAGCTGGAACCAAATTTATGCTTATGGCTTTGGATGCCGTTTGATTCTGGAACTGTAAAATGCACTTTGTGTCGCAACCTATGATATAAGATATGAAATAAGGCTCCATTTTATGTATCTGAAAACCACCACCATGCGTCCAAGTTCCAACTTCCAAGCATGTTCACCATGTAGAAGCAACAGATTGAATGTATATTTATGACATAAACTCTTATGAGGATACACATGAATCTGTTGTAAGTGAAGATTTATGTGCTCTGTTTTGTTTTGTTAACACTCAAGACAAGGCTAGGGTGTGTGGAAACACTTTGTTACCCGATCGTATATCTTCTTGAATGCCTTTTAAAATTCATGCCCCTTCTGAGTTGATGCTAACCTGGAAGGACTTATGATGTAAGTATTAAGGTGAAACATTTGATTTGAAACTACAGGAGAATGGGTTATTACATGTGCCTAAGGGCCAAGGTCAGAATCCACAGGCACAGATGTTCTCTGACCCAAACATGGCCATGGATATGATGAAAAAGAATCTGTCCATGATCATTCCGCAGGTCTGTTTGCTGCATATTTCCTTGTTTACTACATCCATATTTTTGGTGGAAATATCTATAATTTTTAATGCACGTATCTTTTTTGCTGAACAGACACTTACTTTTGCATGGGTTAACTTCTTCTTCTCTGGATTTGTAGCAGGTATGTTTTACCCCCACCCACCAAAACACACACACACACACACACACACACACTCTCACAAACACACAAACGAACTGGCATTTTGATTTGCAATTTACAACTTCACTATCAGATGCTTGAGCTTCCTGTGCTTCATTTCTGACCTGTGCAGATTGATTTATGATTTTAATTTTTGGAACATCGGATAATTCAAATATCATGTCATCCTTAATATTTTCCCTTTCGAATACCATATCCTAGCAAGACTGACTGAATAGCTGTGTTTTCCAGCTAAGATTCCATTTCCTCTCACTCAGAGATTCCGGGCAATGCTGCAAAATGGTATAGATTTGAGCACAGTTGATGTCAGCTATGTCAGCAGTCGCTCCTGGTATTCTTACAACTCATTAGCAACAAACTTCTAATGCCACCAATGAACCACTCTTGCTTGTGGCTTGGTTTCAAGATTATCAATGATGCATATAATGATTAAACTTTACTGTGGCAGGTATTTCCTCAATCTATTTGGACTAAGGGGCCTCTTTAGCCTTATTCTTGGAGAGGATAATGGTCAGTTCTCTTGGTGTATTTTGCCAAATTAATATGCTTGTTCCTTCTTTGCATGCTGAAACGCATAGATAAATTGTATGTCATGATAAATTTCTATTATTAGGATGAACAACTTCCATTTTTGCCGGGTTTTAACACAAATGCTTGGTTTTGATCAGCAACTGATGATACGCAACGAATGATGCAAATGGGTGGATTTGGATTTGATCCAACTAAGGTAAGCCTGTACTTTCTCCCCCTATTTTTTATGCTTTGAATGAAAATGCACAAGAGCAATTAATCATATCTAAGAATTATTTTTCGTTGTATGAAGGCCTATTCCCCAAAATTAGTAATTTGGATACCTGGAAGTTTTCCTTACTGTGGAAGTTCCTCATTTTCACAATGTATTTATTCGTATCCCATGAAGAATTAACAGTCTTGGGAATTTAGGATTGCTCTATTACCATTCTCTTCTACTGTGGATATCTTTGTTCTATGGTTTTAGCAGTCATGACTTAGCAGTTTATACTTGGGACTCTCTTGAACATATACTGCTTTAATTTTCCTGGATCAGAAAATCTGTCTTATGCTTATGTCGTAATGGCGTGATTTGCTTAGCCTTTTGGATTTTACCCAGAATGTTAAGCTGATCCTTTTGATGCCCAAATTTGCGCTTTTCTTTGGTTATTCATTTTTTTGACCCAAAAGTAACCAATCCATGACCGTTCTTTATTAGGCTCTTGCTTTTAGACATGCAAATAAAGAACAACTCTAATTATCACTAAAGTTTTCAAAGCCAATAACACCAAGGCTGCCCTACATCAACACCCTTTTTCCTGAAGATGCTTGTGAAATGTTTTCTCAGTGGGTATTTGATGTTTGAGTTGCCTACAAATAAAGGGGCCATGCATCCTATCCATGTTAGACTAAAGAACTATCAGTGGTAAAGATAAGACATAAGACGACTATGCCGGGACTACAGCAGCTTGGCAACTTCTTATATTTTTCATTTTAACCACATGTTTAATTGTCCTTCAGTAATATGGTCGACTGGTGATGTTTTGTTTTAGTGAAATTACTATCACGAACATGAAATGATCCCCTTTTCTGTTAAAATTAAGTCGTATGATTGTTTTGACGGATTGCTTTTGTTCTCGGGTCAGAGTTTGGGTGCGGAGAAAGACAATCTAGACATTGTTCAACATGAATGGGCCTTGCCAAAATTCGAGCAGCGAGCTGAAGCCGTACTCAAGCAACTTGTCAAAAATTGATCTGAGCATTCGTAGTCTGTAGCCATTCGTCAAGTACGTTTTTCTTGGTGCCTATAAGCCAAGCAGTTGTAATTGATATCAAGTGCCCGACACAGAGATCAGCAAAAACCGTCTGCTTCTTATTGCATGTTAGCTTTTGTCGTGTTAAAGTTAACTATCGATTATGCTGGTTGTCTATTTTGACCAATGGTACTGTTCTGCAGAGATACTCTATTTAAATACCACCAACAGTTTATGCCAAGAAAAGGAATATTATTATTCACGATAAAATCTTCCTCGATGTATTTAGCTATTGCCTCGATCACTTCTGTATTACTACAACTGTATTCCTCAATTTTTATTTTTATTTTATTTCGAAAGTGTTTTTAATTTTTCTTAAGATTGTTAATCCCAGTCATTAATTTTTTTAATAAGTAATTCCAGCTATCATTTTATAAATTCATAGTTGTAATTTTGGTATTTATATTAGAATTTAATTTTTTTTATTATAGAAGTTTATGATATTTGTTAATTTCAAGTCAAATGGGTTGATTGAGTCAATTTAAAAAATAAACGGTTTATGTTCAAGTTACAATTTATGATATAAGAATTATGTTTCAATTTGACTCGTGATGCAAACTTACAATTGAACTTATTTGACACCTATAGATTATATTTTTAGAATATGTGTAAAATATATGGATAAAATTGTCCAATTTCATGGTAATTAGAACTAAATGATATACAGAATTCGAATTTAACTTTATTTATAGTATCCAACGTTATGTGTAACCAAATAAATACTTTCTCATGAATTTACTTCCTTGTATGTCCTTGAATATAGCTCTGGATTATGATTGAGTGGGCGAAATGATTCGCAACTGTGCTACAATATATGAATAATGATGATGTATGATTAAATCTCATTCATTTAGTGCAAAGAGTAAAAGAGAGGCGTTGAAGATGTAAAGTATGTTGGTTTATTGCTGAGAATTAGAATGTCTGGTGAAGCAGTGACAACGTTGGACCAAACATCATACTTTTCTTTCATGTACCATCAATCATGCTGTAAAATCATCAGCCTTCCAGGATTTCGATGAAACCCTTTTTTGTTTTGATTACATAGGATCCGCCTGGAGCCACGGAATTTTAGTTTTAAAACTTTAAATTTTATCGATAATTATAATTGTGCATGAGATTTTTCTCCTTCATTGATCGAGTATTTAGTAACAACAACAACAACAATAATAAATAAAATAAATAAATAACGAGAGTTCAAAGAGGTAATGTGGTTGACTCTTGGAGGACTGCTTCTCTCATTTGGCCCTTCAGCATACACTTTCATTTATGGCCTTTCATTGTTGCAAGAAGAATTCTGTTAGAAATTAATGATAGGAGGGAGGGAGAGAGAGAGAGTACACTAAAACACATATAAATAAAAATGTAGTTTTGATGTAGAGCATAACAAGAAGTCCTTTATCATCTGATGTAACAGATTATATTATCAAAAAAAAAAAAAAGCATTCACTATAAATTTCTTATCAGAACTTTCTACACACATATATATATATATGTGTATATATACCAACAATTAGTATATATTTTTAAAACAAATATGTTATGTTTTAGTATCCCATCTTTAAGAGCAGCATTTGATATTTTATATTGCGTGGCCAAGAAAAAGAAGATTTGATGAAAGAGAGGAATATTACGTTTATTATGTGAAGGATTCAGTTACTTCCCTAATCAGGAATCAGTTACTTTCTATGTCGTGAATCAGTCACTCTTTTACTCTTCTTGTGAACAATGATTCCAATCACATCAATATTTCTCCCAATATATATGTCTTTTCTTATTACAAGAAAATAATCAAAAATATAAATTGTGCAGAGAAAACCGACCAATAAATCCGTAATCATTGCGAGTAACGTTACGAGGTGGCTTTGAAATCCCACTTTACTGCCTTTTTTCTGTTTTTCTTTCTTTTCCCCATTCTTTTCTACCAAAGGATAGCTTAAAAAATAAGGTTGTAATTTTTTATTATTCTGTCACAAAATACAATAAAAAAATATAAAGTGTCCTATTATTAATTAAAGTTAATTTTTTTATTTCATAAATAAGTTTATATATAATTAAAAAATTAAAATTAAAAATTAAAATTAATTTATATATATATGAACTCACAATTTTTAAAAAATTATACCTTAATTACATTAATAAAAAAATAAAATTTCACTTCAAAAAAAAAAACGTCGTACCTCCTGATATTGTCAGAACTACCCCTGCCGTGCTTTTATTATTATTATTATTATTATTATTATTATTATTATTATTATTATTATTTTATTGAATGACAATTTTGGGGGTAGATAAAATATTCACCTAATAAAGATGAGGAGCAGTTTGCATTATTTTATTATTGATATTGTCAGAACTACCCCTGCCGCGCTTTTTTTTTTTTATTATTATTATTATTATTATTATTATTATTATTATTTTATTGAATGAGAATTTTGGGGGTAGATAAAATATTCACCTAATAAAGATGAGGAGCAGTTTGCATTATTTTAGTGCAAATTCTGCACCATTTTAACATAAAATTTACATACTTTCTCCAACAGTTTGCACTATTTTCTCCACTAAAAAATATGTTATACAATAATTTTTATTTTTTTATTTTTTAATATTTATTTTTACTACTAAATATTTGTTAAATAATTTTGTTGTACAAAAATATTTAATGTATGTATATATTAGCTGGCTTAACAATTCACTCTTTGGAATTAAGATATATATATATATATATATATATATAGTTAATGAATTCATGATTTATAGTATATGTTTAATAAAGTTTAAAAACTTGAATTCATGTTCTACATTTTTATTATTTTAGCGGAACACATACTAGAATTGAAATTTATATTTTGATTCAAATTCTGTAGTTCTCAAGGTCTATATATATATATATATATATATATATCTTGAATTTCAGTCCCCAAAATCAATTTTTTTTTGTTATTAGACATTAAATAAAAAGGCTCATATTTAAGTGGATATATTCTCCAAGATTCATGGTAATTTTCCTAGTTTTCAAGTCACTTTCAACTCTCCCTCTCCCCCTCCCCCTCCCCATCTCATTTTAGATCTTCAAAATTTATGGTAATTTTCTCCATTTTTTTCTTTCTTCTTTAGATGGGTCATCTCATTTTAGACCCACATATTTGAATAAGAATAGTATGAGTCCGATTAAATGGATGTGACAATGGTCCAATAATAGAGTTGGAGTCGAGTCATGGTTAAATTATAATGATACAAGGTTTAATACTGATATAAGTGTGATTAAAATTAATGACAATGACGCGTTAATAAAACCACGATAATAGATTAGTTAAAAAAACAGAGAAGCACGAATGCTCATAATAACTATGACGGTAACTATAAAAGGATTGAGAGTATGTATAATGTTAAATTACCATAAACAACACATATTTTGAAGTATGACGAAATACAAATTGATATTTCAATTTTGTAAATCTATAGAAAAATAATAAAAATATCCAAATATATTACATCATCACTACATATAATACAATACAAATATATATATATATATATATCTTTAGAAAATATATTATGGTATAAAGGAAAAAGATTTATGAATATCATTCTCATACATCAGTACATACATATGCGAGCACTCAATTTCATTTTACAGAACAAACTTTATATATCTTATTAGGGTGGGCCCAGGTTGGACCATGGGCCGTTGGTGATGTGCAAACCAAATGCTAGGCGCCACAGTCTCCTTTCAAGCACGATCAATCAGTACACGTGGCAAACCTGAATAGGCTAAAGAGGATCAGGAAGACACTGTGGGCCAATGACGGTGGAGCCTTTCTACCGCCCATGCTATCAATTATCAACTTTATGATATTTACAGAGTATTCACACACTTTACGCTTTACAGAGAGCCCATGCCCGTACACTCATATTTGGCAATCTTTTTTTATCAGCCAACTTTGCATTCGAATTCAATTTCGAGGTCGAACTTAGTTATATTTGAACTTGAGTCGATTTTTTAATTATAATTTTAAATTATATTAATCTTATTTTAAATTTTCAAGTGAACTTGATTTTATTTTTTAAATAAAATTTTAAATTAAATTCATCCTATTTTAAATTTTCAAAATTATTTTAAATATGCGTATATAAATTATCCTTAGAATCAAAAGATTCCGAATCTATAATAAATAATACTGATATTTCTATTGACAGCTTCACCGCAAAGATTCTTTTAGTGCTTATGTACATCAATTGTTTGTGTTTACCACATCCTTGATGGAGGATATAAAGATCATTTATTGATTATTTTAATTTTTTAATTTTATATATTTAATTTAGTAATTATGAAGACCTAATTTATTATAAATTGGAAAGGTTAACGACATATTTAGTTATATGATCGCTGGACAGAGAGTTCAATTTGATAGAAAAGTAAGTTTGGTTCAAGACGAAAAATTCAATTTCGAGAAATACTATTTCTTGTGAATGTTATACTTCGTATTATAATTATATGATAGTGGACAAAATTTTTAATAAAATATTACATAAAATGGATTAGGTTCGATGAATATTGAGACTTGTCCGATATATTTTAATAACATAGTTACATTTTACGAATAACATTATGAATTAAAACATTTTAAAAAGAGAATTTAGAAATAAAGATAAATAAAACATTTCAAATAGAGAACTTACGAAAAGGAAATAGAAAAAAGGTTGTATAATACTAGATGTCCGTCTATAAAATTATTAAAAGTACATAATTTATAATTTATTAATTATATTTATATAAATATTATTTAATTTGAAATGTATTTGTATATCATATTGTATTGTTAGTTTTTTAAATATTATTTTAACAAAATAATAATTTGTAAAATATTTCAAAGTGAATTTAGAGTGTCCTCAAACTAAATATTAATATTAAAACTTACTATAAACTATTGAGATTAAAAATAAATTATTATTATATAAATTAATAGTATAATATTTTTATAATTCATATAAAAAATTAATATACTATTTTATTTAAATTCAATTCGTATATCAAAATTAAAATAATAATAGTGAAATGCATAAAAGTTGTATTCCATCTATAAAAATTATATTTCATATTATAAATATAATTATTTATTTTAATAAATATATTAATATTAAATTAAAGATTAAAAAATAATTTAACATATCATACATTAAAATAAATTTAAAATAAATTTTTTTAATTTCAATAAATAAAAAGAAGAGTGAAAAATATATGTGAAGTAGAAATACACATTAAGACATTAGAGAATAATTCTCAGCTTCTTCCAATATAAAATTATATATGAATGTTGAGATTGATGAGAAAAACGGAGTGATGACTGTGATCCAGCGTGGCGCCATCTGACGGTACTCACGTTGGGCCCATGTCACGAGTGTACTAATGTTGTAAAGCATATGGACGGGTCCCACGGCGTGCGTGGCATTTCATAAAAAAGGGCAGGTATTTAATTGAATTATTCTTACAAAAGGACGCCACGTCGGCACTCTTATAGGGGGCGGGCTCCTTTTTCCTAATTATCATAGCTGGAAAGTGGGTCCCCCCTACATGTCACGGCACCGACCTCTTTCGCTTCATTTGTCCTTCGGTCCTAATATGTACAAACAACAAGTGCACCATATTCAATTGGTTATTCATTTTGATTCTGACTGGGTAGGTTGATTTCGACGCCAATTTCGTTATTTTCATAGTTTGTAATTATATTTGAGTATTAAATACTAATTAAAATTATGATTTTTATAAAATACCATTTTTTAGAACAGTTTAGCTTGAACTAAAATTAATTATTAATTAAAGTTTCAGTGATTTTTTTAATAAAAATAGCAGGAGACCACATAATAAAATGTATTTTTGTAAGACATATTCCAATTTCTTTTCTCCAATCTTCAACTTTCCTATTTTATTATAGGGTTGTAATATTTTAATTTATTATTATTATTATTATTATTATTATTATTATTACTATTATTATTATTATTATTATTATTATTATTATTTTTGTTTAGGCTTTTCTAAAGATTTTTTAGGGTTTTATTTATTTATTTATTTCAGATTTCAGATTTACAGGAATTTTATTTTCAGTTTCTCAGATTTTAGGATCTTTATTTATCAGTTGTTTTAAGATTCTTTATTTTTTTAACAAGCTTAATGTCAAACTTACTACTTGTGTGATTATCTCACTAGAGACTTACGCTAATATTTTTATAAAAATAATATTTTTGAGTTAAATTTAATTGAAGAAGGTCAAATTAACAAATAAGTCAATAGGAATTAGTGAAATTTAATGAATTAATTATAATTAGTTGTATTTTCATTTGTGAGAAATATGTAGCAAGCAATCAATTAAAAATAAAAAATTGTATACGACTCAATACATTATTATTATTATTATTATTATTATTATTATTATTATTATTATTATTATTATTATTAAAATCAGAGTGAGTGGTGATTAATATTATTCAAATACATTTGAATTAGCAAATCATATTAGACAATAAGCAAGAAAAGTGTATATAGTTCGTTCGGATATTAGTGTTTGGCATGTTTACATATGTTATGCATACTGAATCCATCTTTCGAGCTTGCACTTACTTTTTTTTTACTTTTATTTTATTTTATCAGAATCCGTCATGTAATATATATATATATATATATATATTGTTTCTAAAGTAAATTCCAAAAAGCTAAAAGAAATTATATAAGTATTATAGGTGGATACTTTTAATTGTGGTGGCTCATTGGTGCCTCGGTTCCTCCAAAATCTTGAAAAACCTTAATTATTATTATTATATATATAATTTAATTACTTTTTTATTGATTCAGCTTCCCAAATAGATTTAATTGTGCATATGTGGTGCATATTAATTAAGAAATATTTAAATTAGTTTATCTATACTTAATCTTTGGCACAAAATTTTCCATTCTTCTTTCCCACTTTGGATGCTGATACCAACTCAATCAATGGTAGAATTATAATTTTAGTAGTTTTTGATATTTGTGACAATCAGAGGTATGCATTATTTTAAAATATGAATTAGCTAGGTTTTGATAGCATATTTGTAAATTTTAATCTTATTTTATATTTGATCTTCAGAAGTTATACATATGGGTGTAATTTTCAGACATTAAAATGCTTATTTGTAAAGCTAAGAAGATGATTTACAATTTCTTTTAATTTTAACTCCAACACATTACAAAGTACAATCAAATCAAAATTATTTATCGGTCCATCCTAATACACCTCTATACAATCAAATCAAAGTTATTTATCGATCCATCTAATACACCTCTAATATTATGGCTATATCTCGAACAATTTGAAATTTCATATTCTGAAAAGAACATGAAAGAAATCAAAGTCCCCAAAATAGAGGATTTCAATGAAGAAATGATGGTGTGGCGATTTAGTGTAAGCTAATTTGAAGACCAGAAAGATGTTGTAGCAACCGTAATCTTCACGGCTCCTCTCGATGTCTGTAAATAAAATTATCGCTCGTTTCTTACAATTCCACATAGGATCGAACAACTCCAGATTCCTACAAAACAAACACAGTCTAATAGGTCACCAATATTAATAAATAATTAACGCAATTAGTAAATATATTTTTTGGTCATTTTAAATACTTAGTAGAGCAATTTGGAAGAATGCCCCTCATTAATGTTAGAGATCTTTTGTTGGAAAGAACAATGGTGGTTTAAGATATGCAATATATGAGTCAAATTATCTTTAAGAAGATGTATCTTTCTCAAATTGAAAAAAAAAGTAAAAAGTTGTACTCTTATCGAAAATAACTATTATCTTTTGGGGACGAATATATTTATTATATGTTAAGTGACACATCTAATAAACTTAAAATACGATCCTAAAAGAAATCGATGGAACATGAAAGCATGATGATAGCAGTCGCATACGTGCCGAAACTAGTAGAAGAGAAAAATTAGAAGGAGGCATTAAAGCTAAAGATACATATGAATAGGCAAATGTAAAAATGGCCTCCACCATGTGCCTTTGCCCTTTCAACATTCAACACATAACTATTAATAATAGAGGGAAACCCTTATTTTATTTCTTTTTCTTTTTCCTCTAAACTATAACCAATTACAACTAGACATGGATATGGTGGATTCTGCCCTTGCATCACCATCATCTTATGCCTCAATTAATTCTTTTTATTAAATAATGCTTTTCTACTCTTAATCTATGCTATAAATACCCCACTCACCTCCATAGTCTCCCATCACCACCGTTCACTCAAGCAAGAGCATTAATCTAATCTGCTATTTCTTCAGTTTTCACCACCTTCATACCACAATGGCAACACCTGAGGTATATTATCATTTTTTGTTTCCTTGTTGAGTTTGATATTCTACTCATGTTCGAGGGTTTTGATGTGATATATGTAGAAATTATATATGATCAACACGTGGCTAGCTGTATATATAGCTTTAGATCGCGGGCGGAGGATGAGATCAGTTATGCTTTTGATCTCGATCAGATTTGTATGCATGAGGATTTAGCTCCAACTTATGATCCAATTTCAATGTGGATAGAATATGATCCACTTAATTTTCGGGTTCTTTAATTATTTAATAATAAATCTTGATTATTCAATATCGCAGGTTGGTTCAGTTCCAGAGACTGTTGTTGCAGCTGAGAAAGTGATCGCCACCCCTGAGAAAGAGGAGAAGGTGGTGGATGCACCAGCTCCAGAGGCGGCGGCCGAAGTACCACCGCCGGAAGTAACTGATGAGAAGGCTGTACCGGCCGAGGAGACAGCCGTTGAAGCCGAGCCTGAAAAGGCTGTACCAGCAGAAGAGGCAGCTGCTGAGGCGGAGCCTGAAAAGGCAGTACCAGCTGAGGAGCCAGCCGCTGAAGCCGAGCCTGAAAATGCTGCGCCAGCCGAGGAGCCAGCTGCAGAAGTAGGGACTAAGGAAGTTGCAGCTGAAGAAGCCGCACCTGAGGCGGAGGCTGTCACAGAGAAGGAGCCAGAAGCAACTGCTGTTGCGGAGCCTCAAGAAGCCGCCAAGGAGGAGGCGGTGGCGGAGGAAGCCGCCGCCCCGGAAAAGGCTGTTGCAGTCTAGGTTCCAGTTGAGAAATGTGAGGAGTGAGGAGTGAGGAGTGTGTGAAGTGGAGGTACAAGAGAAGCTGATGGCAGTATTTGAACCATTTTGGTTTATTATTTATTTTTCTTTTAATTTATGTTTCTAAATATTACTAGTTGATTATTGGTATGTGGTAAGCTATGAAATATTATGTATTGGAGTGTTCTAAAGAAGATAAGTATAATTGGGTCTTAAGATCATTATTTTTCCAGTGTCACGAAATGAAACTTTGGTCCCAATTTTGCACTATTGATTCCTTTTACTTTAATGTTGTATATATCAATATATATATATATATATATATATATATATATATTCTTTTAGAATGATATAATGGGGGAAAATGAAATTTAAATCTATACTTAATATAAAAAAAAAAAAGATGTGGAATTTTTTCTCATCTCATTGCATTTGTCATGACAATTAACGGACATGTGGCCGTCTTTAATTCTTTTTTCTATTTTAATTTTTTCCTAATATTTAAAATTTCAAATATTTTTTTTTGTTTTAAGTCCGTGATATATCAAATTAATCTTTTTTTGTGATCTTTAATTTGATACCAATATTATAAATATTGAAATAAATAATTATATTTAAAATTGTGAAATATAATTCTTATGGATGAAATATTACATTTTTATACATTGAATTATTAATTTTAAAATTTTGATATATGTGATGAATTTGAATAAATAGTATCTCAAATTTTTATATGGGTTTAACATAAAAATATAAATATTTGGTTATAAAAATAAAATATTATACTATTAATTTATTGTTTAACTTCAATAGTTTTAAGTAAATTAAAATATTTATATTCAGTTGAGTGACAATTTAAAATTCACTTCAAAATATTGTAAAATTTATTATTTAATACAACTAACTTAAAATTGAAAATACAACTTAATATATAAAACTATATTTCAAATTGAATAATATTTACATAAATATAATTGATATAAATAATAGATTATGTATATTTTTATTAATAATAACATAATTTATTATAAATTATTAATATAATAAATATATTATATCACGTGTATCGCACGGACAAACATCCCGTTATATCTAAAAAGAAGAAGCTATATTCAATCTTTATTTTTCTTTCAACAAGTGGTGAAGCCTAAGGCATGTTTGTGACTGAAAACTATCATATAAAAGTCACATTGGGCAAAAAGGATTTCATCTTATCTACACTCGATGGATGATGTATTGAATACTTTAAGTTTTTTATAAATTTAAATATTACCTATAAGAGGTATATGAATGTAAGTGTGCGTGTAAATATACGATAAAAAAAATTTATATACATTATGATCTGATATGAATAAAAGAATTTTTAGGTAAAAAATTCGAGGATGATAGTTGCTATTTCTACGGACGTTAATTTTGTGCCAAAATGATTGAAATACTATTTTTTAGGGAGTATCATTCTCAAGGTATTGCATATTTCACCTTGAGAATTTCATCGATCCTCTCCTTGTATTACTTCCAAGTGTATTTTTCCTTTTTATAAAAATTATTTACAACATATAAGAGCGGTATATGAAATTTGATTTACATTGATTAATGTTGAGTATGGAATTTAAATATACTTCCTTTTGATAATCTTGTTATATTAATATTTAATATATTGTAATCCGTTCATCGTACGGACGGATATCTAGTATAAAAAAAATAAAAAAAATAAAAGGATAACAGTTACTGCATTATGCATACTAACCTAAATAGTTTTATTTTCTTATTAGGAAAAGGTACAAATTAACCCGTGAATTAGTGCCTCCGGTACGAATTGGAACTTGAACTTTTCTTTGTACAATTAAGATCTTTAAATTAAAAAATGAGTCAAATAAGCACCTCAACTTTTTATTTTCAAATTAATAGACTCATTCAATAAATTTAAATAACAAAATAAATCTAAAAAATATTTAGATTAATAAATAAAATAAAAATTAATTAAAAATAAAATGATAAAATATAAGTTATTTAATACATAAAAAATATCAAAATACCTTAAATAATTTAAGTATAATAAAAATAGAATATCTAAAAATCATAACAAATCTTCACATTTCAATTTTTTTATATTTAAATTATTATTAAATTTTACTTTATTAATTTATTGAGTTATTTAAGTATATTTGTAATTTAATTTGCTGAGTTTTAGATTTATTAATATTTTTAAAATATGTTTAGTTAATTTAATAGTTAAGAGGATTCTATTTGTCATATATTTAAATTTTAGGGGCTTATTTGGTCTATTTTAAAAGTTAATGAGCTTATTTGAACTATTTTAAAAGTTAAAGATCCTATTTTTTACAAAAGATAATTTGAAATTCAATTTGAACATGATGTACTAATTTATGGACTAATTTGTACTTTTTTCTTTTTATTATTGGCAAGGGATCAAAGTAAAAATTGATAAATTTTTTACTGATCAATTTTGAAAGTAATAATTGTAGGTGATCACTGCTCCGACCTCAATTTTAAGGGAATCTAATTTGTATTATAATTTCTTATATAATATTAAATTTACATAAAACACCATGCTCACGCTATGAAGTGCCTTTTAAATAGTTTGTATCATATTTTTTATTTTGTATTTCATGATAAATCATATATTAGTTAATGATGTTATTAAATATATATAATTTATAATTAATATTATAAAATACAAAATAAAATAGAACATTTAAAGTACTTTTCATTATTATTTTTTTTCATTTATATATATATATATATATATATATACATGTTTGCGCGCGAGCGTGTGTTTGAGATTTAATTGGCAAGAACTCGAAAGATAAAATAAAAACATTTCTCATAATATAAAGATTTATCGGAAGCAAAAGACATTTTGTTGTTTAATCTTTTTTCTAAATTAAGGCAGAATCTCCATTTTCAGAATCAGCCCCAATTTTATTAATATTTTCCAGTTTTATATCATACGTGGGTCCCAACTTGAAGATTCCTCGCCAAATTTGGGCCCCTCTAGATCGGTGTAGCGAGGGTCGGCATCACATCATAACGGCACGAAAATGATGTGGGCCCAACTTGGTAGGCCCTTCTACCGCCCAACCCATCAATCATCAACTTTTTGTTTGTCTTTACAGCCAATATACGCTTTCTAGAGAGAGAGAGAGAGCCCATAGCTACGAGTCTGTGTCTGTATATTGTTAGTTAAATATTATCAGGAAACAGAAAAAGAATAACTCGAAATATTATTTAGTTTTTGATGAAGGATAAAATAATATAATTTATGACCACAAAATATATAAAATAATCATTTGATAATAGTGAAGTATTCTTACAAGTTATTACAATATTTCATTTTTATTTATATATTTAAAGATAATTTAAAATATAACAATGATATAGATGATTATCTAACATAAGTGGTAACTGTCGCAATTATACATCTATTTATGCTTATACATATTTTTTCAATTTCTTATTATTTATTAAAATGGAAGATTATTGCAAAGTACTGCCTGAGATGATTATAGTAGGTTCACTAAATAAAAATGTATGTATTTTTCAATAAGTTCAAGAAATTATTTTTAATTTATTCGTGCACACAGCTGCATGTGTACAGTACGTGTTTTAATCCACGTAATATATTATTAATTATTATAAAAATTAGAATTGTACATGTGTAAGGTAGAAATAAATATTAATTGAATGTAGTTGATTGGATAAAATATTTACATTTGGGTTTGGGTTGGTACTTGAACTCATTATCATAAATTAAAATTGATTATGATATTTTCCTTATACAGCTACGTAACTGTGTTGCTACAGCACACGTATTATGATTTTCATTTTCATTGATAGGCGCACCATGTCAATTGTCACCTTCCACCTATTACTCTTATTATTATTTTGATTGATTGAATATATATTCTGCTATTTGTAATCAAACTACAGGGCCATTAACTTTCTCTCTCCAAACAGTCCTCAGATTTCAAGCTACAAATTGATTGGCTATATTATTATTATTTTATTTATTTATGAAAAGACTTGAGTGGTGCTTGTAATTATTTATTTATATATAATTACACAAAATTATCTTTTTTTTTTCTTCATGTTCTTACTTCACTTATAAGCTCATACTATGTAAATAACATAAATGAATAATAATTTTTTGGAAAATTATAAGAAATTTAAAATATCAAATAAATAAATTAGAATAATAAATAAAGTAATTTTTATATAATACTTTTTTTTTTGACAATATTAAGATAATGTAGTTAACAATAAAAATGTAGAAATACTCCTCTATTATCATAAGTACGTATTAAATGTTCATTGGTGATATTTTAAAATTTAATTTGCTAATTTAAATAAAAAAGAACCAAATCTATGAGATACTGTTAACACATGAGCGATGGGGGGACAAGATTAGGCATTCAGTGGTCGTGACTGTGATCCAGCGTGGCGCATCTTGACGGCACGCACGTGGGGCCCATGTCACGAGTGTACTGCTCCTCGTCACCCTCCTGCTGGTCCTACAACGGCGTGGCATTTGAAGAATAAAGGCGGTAATGCAGATTATTTTAATGAATTTAGAACAGAAAAGGACGCCACGTCGGCAGGGATAGCGGGCGCGGGCCCCCTTTTCTCAGAGTAATCTAGCTGGCACTGTAGGTCCCGCCTAAAAGACGTGGCACCGGCCTCTTCGCTTCATTGGGTCCAAAATCGTACGCATCTCAAGGGCTCGGTTTTCAATCAGGTAACCATTGTGGTTTTGACTATGAAAGTTAATCTCAACACCAATTTACCTTATTATCAATATTTTAATGATGATATATATTTTTTATTTGAGTGATTATATAAGATACGAATCTTTTTATATATAAATAAGTCGATTTAATTTATAAAATAAAAAATTATAAATTATACTTTTACGTGAATTTTTTTTTGGACATGCATAATATATAAATTTATTTTTCTTGTCCATGAGTTTTGTGAATTTGGGTCGGGTAGCTAAAATCCATGCGTTTTATTATTTTAGGTTAGTACGCATACCGTAGTATATAAGAAGATTCATGCATATGGTGCATAAATTTTTTATCATTTTATTTATATTGATAAAATATTATAACATAATAAAAATACTATTCCCTCTTATTTTAAAAAGTCATATTTGATAATATTGCAATTTTTTTATTTTTAATTAATTTGTCAAATTTTTATAAGTTTTTAAAATTATAAACGGATATTTATACAATTTCTTTTTACTTAGATTTATTTAATTATATATAAGTTTTTAAATAAAAGTAAGATTTTTATTTTTTTACTTTATAATGTAATCAATTAATCATGAATTTAATACTCTAACTTTAAAGTATTTTTTTGAATAAATTTAATTTCTACAATAATTTATGAGCATTTTTTTTTCAACTTCCATTCTACTAAAATTCTTAAATAAGAAAAAGATGATTTCAATGCAGAAATGATGATGTGTTAGCTAATTTGAAGACCAAAAAGAGGTGGTCACAACCGTACTCATCACGGCTCAGCAATGCTGCCCCTCTCTAAACATACAATTATCATTTCTCCCTTGGATGCACCAAACATTTCTAATCCCTAAAATACCAATTACTACACATTAATTAATTATAGTAATTATTATTTTGGTATGCTAACTATTTTGGAAGAAAGTAATTTACTGCTGAGATTAAGTGTGTATGTTGAGGAATGTCAAAATGTCAGAATATTTTATTGAAATAAAATAAGATCGTATGCTCCGAATATTATCTTGGACAATAGACATTTTATTGGTGTTGTTTCGTCATTGATGTAAAGTGGACTAATGCATGTTCAGAAAATTGAGTCGTGCTGTTGAATACTCGGATTTGAAATTGTCGGTTCGAAGTTTGTTTGAACTTTGTTTAATAAAGATATCAAATACGGTTTGAACACACTTTTATATTGGATAAAATCTAAAATTTGATTTGAGTTCAATAAGTTAAAGTGTAAAACTGTCATACTATTAGAGATTAACTCAATTAAAATCGTTCAAATTCAACTTGATTAATAATCAAATAAGATAAAACATAGTATTAGATAACAATATTCTTCAACAACAATAGATTCAATTCAACTTAACTCATGGGAAAGAAATCAAAGAGATTTACAAGAGAATAACAAGATTGGTTGAACATGGAGGCATGATCGCCTACTGAAGAAGAAGAATAGGGAAAAATGGGTTCCCAGTTCCCACCTCCATGTGCCTTTCCCCTTTCTAAAATCAAGAAAGCCCCATCTACAACTAAGCAAGATTGAACACCTTTGCACCACCACCACCATCTTATGTGTCAATTCCTCCCCCCCCCCCCCCCCCCCCCCCCAAGATTCTTTTTTATTAAATAATGTTGTTCAACAGTTCACTTGCGTCCTATAAATACCCCTCAAGTTCATAAGTTAATTCCCATCATAGCATTAATTTAGCAAAGCAATAGCACTCTACTTTTTACCACAGCCCATCTCTTTTTCTGCCACTCTACCTTCATACTACCATGGCAACAGCTGAGGTATTGATCATTGATTGGATTTATGTTCTCTTGTTCTAGTTTGATCTGATTTAGTACCTGAATCGTTTCCTTCTTTGATTTCTTTAGACCGCGCGATTGATTTTTTAGCCTGTTTGATCAGTTTTACCTTGTGAAGTCTTTATGCATGAAGATTAAGCTTCAGATCAGATCATGATCGAGTTTAAATTTGAAACTAATATTGTATACCTTCGTTCAAAGACCTATAGTTAAAATATGATGCCGTTTAAAAATATTTCATTGTTTTCTGCTGAAAGTTTTAAAATTAGAAGAAGTGAAAAGAAAAGAAGAAGATCAATATCAGTAAGCATTTTATGCTGCAGAACTGTATTGATCGTCGAATGATCATTCACTATGCATAAAACAAGATCAAATCTCTTTCCAGGTAATTTTAAATTAATAAATATAAAAAAAAATGTGTTTTTCATTGCAGGTTGAATCAGTTCCAGAGACTGTAGTTGCAACTGAGAAAGTGATCGTCACCCCAGAGAAAGTGGAGAAGGAGGTGGAGGCGGCAGCTCCAGAGGCGGCGACCGAAGTGCCTCCGCCGGAAGTAACTGAGAAGGCTGTACCGGTCGAGGAGCCAGCCGCTGAAGCCGAGCCCGAGAAAGTAGTCGCAGAGGTGGCGGTTGCTGAAGCCGAGCCCGAGAAAGTAGTCCCGGAGGAGCCGGTTTCCGAAGCAGAGCCTGAGAAAGTAGTCACCGAAGAGCCAGCTGCTGAAGCCGAGCCAGCCGCAGAAGTAGTGACGAAGGAAGTTGCGGCTGAAGAAGCCGTACCTGAGGCGGGAAAAACAGAAGAGGCTGTACCCGAGAAGGAGCCAGAAGCAGCGGTTGCTGTTGAGGAGCCTCAAGTAGCCGCGAAGGAGGAGGAACCCGCTGCAGCCCCAGCTGAGGAAACCGCCGCCACCGAAAAGGCTGCTCCGGCCGAGGTTGCAGTTGAGAAGAGTGAGGAGTGAGGAGTTGTGCGTGAAGTGGAAGTGCAAGATGATGGCAGTGTTTGAACCCTTCTAGTTTATATTTATTTCTTTTCCAATTTTTAAGTTCCTATTTTACTAGTTGTGGGAGTAAGATGAAAGTGTTCCATTGGGGTCAAAATCACATGAATATTTTTCCCAGTTGCACAAAATGACATTTTGGCCCCAGATGGGCAAAGTTGTCTGCTTGTTATAATGGAATTTAATCCTTAGCTTTGAATGAAATGAATTTAATATTATATTATATTATATATATTATGGTACAAATCTTACGTGTATTGTTGTGAATTATGTTTTTCGTCATTGATGAAAAAAAATCAGACCACATACCAGCTTGTTATTTTAAAATAAATATCTATAAAAATAGTCATACAATTCGTATTAGTAGCACATAATGATATAAATAAACATGACAAGCCGTTTAAAATAGAAGAAACTAATCGATCACAAAACAAAATTATTCGAAGTAGAATTTTAGCAATGCATAATATATCTATACGAAAAAAAGGAGCGTTGATGTTTTTATTGTGAATTGAATCGTTGCAATAATATTTGCATTAGAATTAGGATACCACATACAGAACAGGTAAAGGGGGCGACAACAAAAGTGCAGGACTTCTATTTGCATAGAAAGAACTCGACAAAAAAAAACAAGAAAATGCTCGCTCCGTCCCAGAAAAAGATAAAAGAAATCATGTTTATAATTAACTTATTTTTTCAGAGGGAGGGAGTGAAGGAAGGAGAACGCAAGGATCAAAAAACGTGTTTCTCCTTTCTATGGGTGAAGCTATAAGTATGAAATTATTATCAGACACCTGCATGCATATCAAAACATAAGATTGAAAGAAAAAATGGAAAATCTCAATTGAAAATATATATATATATATATGAATACAAAGAAGGATGGAAGATTTGTAGTGAAGAAACAGTGGTCAAAGGAATACCCAGAAAAGAGCAGTACAATCATGATCATCACTTAAAACATCAAAACTCTTACCCGCAAAATAATCTTGCAATTTTTTCCATAAACTTCAGTCACACTCACCAACCAAAAAATGCCTACTTTACATATCTCTATTCAATTCCAAAAGGCACAACATCTCGAAGAAAAGCAAAACACAAAATGTAAACAAAACCCAAAAAAAAAAAAGAAAAAACGGGAATTTTCACCATTCTTGCCTTCTTTATACTTGATTAACTTACCCCCTATCGACAGTTTTGAAAGAGGACCGCTAGAAGTTACAATCATTAAAAAAACTACACCTCCTCAGATAGTCTAGTTGCCAAAATAGTTAAGGGTCATCTATTATGTACAAAAAACTAATCCAAATGCTATTATATGCACAGCCCTGAAATCACAAATTTCCTCACCAAGTACCAAAGCTGCAACCTACATGCTCCTGAGTGATGATGTTAAGACGCTCTTGCATGACATCATTGGAAGGGTAAGAGGGGAAACACAACCGGTAAAAGCATGTGTGAGACGAGGGCAGCCGATCAGAGGATTCACAAGTCTTATAGATGTAAAGACGAGAAGCCAAACCACCGAAACCTTCGACTGGTAAGTATTTGATTGAGGTCCAGAAGAATAGGAGAACCTTTTTCTGCTCTGCCGTCATATTTCCAACAATCTGCAAGTTGAAATTATCATCATAAACTAGAGAAAAGAAATGAACTACTTTATAGAAGGGGTAATTCACTAGATATAAGAACAGTCTCTGATTAAATAAGCACATATTGACACAAGTACAGCGGTACAATCTTCTCGATACAGGGATGAAGTTATAATTTTAAGAATACGAATTCACTACTGTTTTTTGCGAAATATGTTTCTGATTATTTTTCTAACTTTTCGATAATAAATATTGATTAAAATATGATAATTATGCATAGGTGATAGGTTTATCACAACATATATTTGATATAAATGTCATGTTTGCATAAAAAATCACAAAAAAACAAGGTGTGCATATATACATGAGAGAGAGAGTTTTATATCAGCAAAGAACAAATAAGTGTTTATAATTCTCAAATAGTAAGCAAAAAAGTAGTTATAAATAGTTAAGGACTTAAAATTAAAAAAACAAGAATAATATTAAAATAATGGATTTCTTAACTATTTCATTTATAAGAAAAATCATATTAATATTTTAAAGGTCAGTGAAACAATAAGATATACTATCTAAAGTTATCAGAAAGTTGTACATCAAAATGAGCAAAGAACTTTCTTACGGAAGGAGAAAAGATAATTAAATGAGTTGCCAAAATGTGATGAAATAGAAGGCAATTGAATTATTCAGAGGAGGAAAATTGACAATAGTTATCAACTATTAAAAATCAATCTTCTGTTTGCACAATTTTATATACTATTCTCCGGAAAGTAAATTGCTTACTCTAGATAATGCTTAGGAAGCATACAAAGTGTTTAAATGCAAGCGTATATTCTACCATAGGCTCGAGGCTTTTAGAGCACAGAGCCTTAAATCCCATTTTAATTAGTCCAGGCAAAGTTAACATAGAGCAACTTCAACACAAATAATATTGAAAGACAATAGAAGCGTTCAAGTTCCCCAAAATCATTCATAAGTTCAGTTTATGATATGAGGGGGGGGGGGGGGGGGGGGGGAAGACAGTAGTATATTATCAAAAGAGTGGGCAGCCATGGTCAGTTTCTCATATACTGTGTTTTAAAATCCAGTTCATAATTAATTTGGGAAAGTATTTTAAACCAAATTCTATGAACATAGATTATTCAAGACCTATGTTCTATGCTTTATAAATAGATTAATTAAATAAAGAAAGTGTGACCTGTTCATGTACTGATTATGTTTTGTACTTAAAGTGTGCATAATATGCTAATGCCATAATACTAGGTAACAACCTCAAAATATTGGAAGGTGTACTGGTATTACTTTATACAATATACATGTCTCATACATGCATACAATATTTGTTAAGACATGTAAAGCAAGGGATGCTACTTTTTCACAATTTTGTGCCCAAAAAAAGAAAGAAGAAAGAAAAAAAGAATGGAAACAATTCACTTTAAATACTTCATAGTCCATCTTCAATTGAAAAAAATTGCCTACATCATTACCGAGATCACTTTGAATAATTACCGCTGGAAACAATGGGTTTGTATATACTTGCATTTTCACTTCCGTGATAGAAATGTTAGTTGCAGTTTGAAAAGCATACTAAGATGATGTTGACTGCTGCCCTACCATATAATAGTCAAACTGATAATTTCTTTCTTCTCTTTTAAACTTCACCATTTTCCACGTCAAAGGACAGAAACAGGGGTTTGCAGAAAATGAACAAGTGAAGAATAATGTATCAATTTTTTTTTAAAAGAAATCTTCCAATTGAAATGCAGAAAGGAATTTTTTTTTGCATGCAACAACAGCTCTTTTTTTGGGGGCTTGGGGGGAGTCCTCTGACATACCTTCCAAAACCAGGATATCTGAGCATCGGTTTCTTTAAAGCCATGATAATCTGTATGTGCTTTCCAATCATCTACACAAATCGCACCTTCACTACCATGTAGCATCCTGTCAAGATCTTCTGGATCCAGACATTGGAAGAAGGATCTCTGGAGCCGTCTGCAACTCATAATGTCAGCAAAACCTTGAGCAAAATGGGATACCTGTTCGCTAATAGCTACGACAAACCGTTGCTGTATAAGAGAATCAACATACTGTCTCCTATTTTGACTATTTACAACCATGCTTTTCCCACCAGGGCAGAGCTCAATGACCTTCCTTGTGCCCAGCTCCTCAATTTCATGAATGAATGTCAGACCTAAGGCATCTTGATCTATGACCTCAGGGTCCATTTCCAAAATTTGCTTGCAACTATTATATAAGTAGGGATCTGCATCCCTCATATCTTCTAAGGTAATAGAACGCCCAGCCAATTGCAAAAAGAACACACGATCAAATACAATGCCCACTTGTATCTTATGCATCAAGGCTAAGGCTATCACCTTGCCAGAGAAGCTAAAATAATCAAGGTGCAAAGGGTCCACCTTAGATGCTGCAAATAGAAAAACAATGCACTAAATGGAATTATTGGCCTCATGATAAGTTCATCTAATTATAAATAAGTCAATAAAAATGGACTGGTAAGAGGCAAGTGCAGTCAAAAGTGTTGCCACTTGAGATCGCGACAAACCCACATAAAGAGCAATATAGTAAACAAAGCATAAGTTCTCTTCTTATAGAGTTTTCTCTCTTTCACTTTTTATTTTTTCCTATTTCCACACCAAAATCTGAATCTATAGGCTTCACACAGTTTACAACATATTCAGAGAAAGAGAGAGATAGAGAGAATCCAGAGTATATACCATACAAATGTTACCATTGGTCTTTCTTATACAGACAGTTTACAACATATTCGGAGAAAGAGAGAGATAGAGAGAATCCAGAGTATATACCATACAACTGTTACCATTGGTCTTTCTTATAGCTCAAGCTTTTCGAAGAGGTGCTCATTGAACATAGAGCTGGACTAGATAAAGGTCCTGTATTTGAATCTTACTGACCACCCTTTCATGAATAAAATTCCATGTCAAGGCTTTGACATGAAGTAATTCGCATGAAAGAGTGAGTTGAAGATCCAAAAATATATATAATACTACAGTCATCAATATTTTCCATCCCAAAATAGAATCAGAATTTTTAGAATATAAAAAAACCCTACTAATAAAAAGACTAGCAATGATAATTATCATTAAACCATACTTCATAATCTTTATTTATTAAGAAGAGCACACCACCTTGAACACCATAACCATCACATTCTCTAGTCACACTCCATCTAAACAGCCATACCATAGAAAAACTCAAATTGATGCAGACCATGATAAAACTTCAAAAGAAAACAAATTTGTGGCCAACAGGAATACATTTAAAAAAAATAAAAAAATTGATAACCGAGAATTCTCTGTGGCAGGGTCCTTCGGGCCCACTCACAGCTGTCAAACTTGATGGTAAACACACGCCCCAACGCCTGGGCCGGGAGACATCAGGTTTAGTCGCAGCCGCGAGGATTAGAACCCAGGACTTTGAGCTCCCCAACCAACTGGACTAGCCCCTGGGGGCAACTACATTTTCTTTATGGTGGTGAATTTTGTTGATTTTAATAATATGGAGGTCAAAGCTCTTTCCTTGACCAGAGTGCTTGGAGATTGATAATATGAATTCTAGAGTTATTGCTTGTGATGAATTACAGGGATAGAAAATCAAAGCAGTGACTATGTGGTTGCTAGGTGATGCATGAAATGTTCAGAGTGCTACTTAAAAAAATTTGGCTTTCTATGGAAGTAAAGACACACTCCACTCATTTCAAAATCCAGTTCCTAAACAGCAATAATGGAAGAGGAAGAAGCACAAGAATGTGCTCATGTGAGAGTGGAACAACTGGCGAGGGAAGAAACCAGATATGAGAAATCAGGTGTTGGTCCATCTTTTAACCATAGGATCCTATCTCCAGAGATTCATTTCATTCTTCCAATGCACAAACACCAAGAAATAATTGAAAGAAGTGCAGCATCTAATGTAGCCATCAAGGAAGAACAAAACTAAGGAAATTCAAATGCGTGTGTGGGCTCCTACAGAAGGGCATTAAATTCCACTGAGACAAACTAAGACACGCAACCTTCATAAAAAAGAAGCATGCTTAACAAAAGTATGATATCATGCATGAACATGAAGGAAAATGAAAATCATATCTTCCCTCTTTGGAGAAGACTCAGGCAGCCACCTATCAGCTGTGGTAACATTCTCCATGAAATAGAAAATTATATTTTCTTTTAACAACTAGATACTACTATCTACAGCTAACCAAACAAAGAACTGTACATCATTCATCTAAGCAGAGCATCTAACAGCCATAAAGCATGTGGAACAGCAAAACAGCCATAATGCGATATCCCTTGCATGTTACATGTAACTGAAGATCCAAATTTCTTGCACTGGTATTACAGTTCCGGTTTCTCATCTCAGAGTTAAAATGTATCCCTCTTTACATATTGGATTAACTCATTTTTGTAAGAGTCCAGTCCAACTTGTCTCCAATGTGCCTCAGTTCACTAAAACTATACTTCTATCATCGCCTATGATTTGGTACGGGTGATTCACATTCATAAGATCTAAACCGAATTAAATGAACATTGCAAGCACAAACATGAGCTTTCGGTTCTTACAGAGCCACAATCGCAAGGCTTAGACTTGTTTGCTTCTTTATAGTTCTATTCCAAATTGTTCATGATACTTCTTCCGTTCTTACATTTGGCTGCGCCATGAAACAGGTTCTCAACCTATAAGTTCAAATATCTACATGACATTACGACAATCGGAAAGGGAGTTCTAATTAAGTGTCCAAGTTTCAACATATTTCACTACCAAAGCTAGGAACATTAGTATATATAATTTTCTGGTATGGTCCTATCCCTTTCATATCTACCAGTATAACAGTTCCTGAAGTATCTTTCGATGACCTTGGTTTTTCATTTTAGACAATTTAGCATGTTAGACAGAATAAAAATCAATACTATAAAACTCTTTCAGAGGGTTGACGAGAACAAAACCATAAAAATTGACTGTCACAACAAATAGCCATATACATACCTTATCCTCTTGTTTACCTTTGTATGCAATTAGATAAGCAGTAGCATAGAGGATGTATATCTTCATTTACATGCAATACATATCTAAACAGAAGCAGTTTGTAGAAGCATGAAACATAAAATAAGATATTCCTACAAGGAAGCACATTATAATATGTCAGATAAAACATGCTAGAAAATTATAGAATTCAAACCTGGATTTGGAAAGAACCTTCTACGATCATTAGGGCAAGTTACATAGAGAGCATTTTGAGGGTTGAAGATTGCTTGGCATACCAAGAAAAACCACTCCCTTAGGACTCCAGGGCCAGTGGCTTCCTCATTCTTGAACTCCATAAATAAACCAGCACGCAAGGATTCTGCATCTGCACGTCCAATGTACTCGAAGGATTCTTCCAGCAAGTGCGAGCGATCAATGAGCATTTCATGCAGCTCTCCATACTCATCCCTCACCTCAGGTAGCATCATCATCGCCAAATGTCTCCTTGCCTCAAAATTGGTCACTTCCTTACACTCAAGAATCCACTTATGATCCTCGCTCCTCTTGGCACACCTGACGATGAGATAACATAAAGCACCCTTTCTCCGCATCATGGTATCCCAAAATAAGCCTTCACCACCATAGTAAAGTTTTGAGATATTATTAAGTTCCTTTAAAATAGCAAGATACTGGTATGATCCAACCCATAGGATCTCAACGTCATGTTTCTGTATCCGGTCCAAGTGATCCTGAATTTTCACCAAACACTTCTCCAATTTAGACAACATATCAACAAAAACCTCATGCAAAATTATAATCTCATCTGCACAACACAGCCGTAGGCCACGGATTTCCTCAGTCAAGGGCACTCGAATTGGACCACAAATCCCAGCATCCTTTTTAATCTCGTTCCTCACTGGTACCACAAATGAAGAAAAGTCACTTATGTCACCCAATGAAGGCCCCAGAAAAGAGGTTGACTCTGCACTTGACACCAAATCATTGGATAGTTTAGCTGCTAATTCACTAACAAAAGGAAATATATCACGAAACCCAATCAAGCCGTCCTTTTCTCCAATCTCAACACTTTCCACCATAGCACCTAAACTACTTCGGCACAAACAATATAATGGGTCATCAATTCCGGCTGCCCTGTTCAACAACTTACAGAATTCCAAAACTATGGGCACACATTGATGATGGGTAGGCTTAGGCAAAACAGTCTTACTTGTTGTAATAAAATGTCTAATGGCATCATCTGCTGCCTCCTTATTAGACTTATGATGAGACATATAGAGCATTACCAGAGCCGCAGGCGCAGATGACGCATTGAAAATCTGCAAATGTTCAGAGGCTTTATCACAGTCATCCCGGGGAGTCTTTGATAAGAACTCCAAAAGCATTGATTTCACCGTTTTATGTGTTGTCGGCGGTGGATGGTTGTTCTTGCAAAGGTAAAAAATCAACGAAACAACATCGTTGATCAGCTGCCAGGCCCGGGGATGCCCGGTGCTCCGCATTCGTCCCACCAAATGAAGACCGGCATCATTCTGCACTTTACATTCAGCCAAAGTCTGCTCCCACTGTAGCTGCTTTCCCCGGTAAATTAACCTCTGTTCGATGATCGGAATACCAGTGATGGACTGAATTTTCTCGTGGACCAATTTGATTGTGTCGGCGGCGTCGGCGTGAAGGACGAGGGTGTGTTCAGAGAGTATACGGACAAAGAATTGGAGGCGAGTGAGGGAGGGAGACGCGTCGGCGATGGATGATCGCGGGCGGGACCAGAGGGGGCGGGGGGAGGGAGGGGAACCGGAGGAGGAGGAGGGGAGGGCAGGGTGGTCCTTTCGCATTCTTGTAGGGTTTATCGGGGGAACGACGTCGTCATCGGCAAAATCGTCGAGTTTGCGCTTGGACAGAGATGACGACATCTGGGGTTGGGGGGTAGGGGGCTTTTCACGGGGGGTAACAGGCCATGGAATCGTAAACCCCCCAGGACAGCAAGGCCCCAGCTTCTAAACTCTGGTTTCACCGTGTGGAATTCTGGGGAGAGAGATGAAGAAGACTCAGAGAAGGCAGCCCAAGCGAAGATTGTGTGTAGGCATGTGTGTCAAATCGCAAGAGAGGTATACTATAGGAATGGGATTGTGAAGGAGGGGGTTTGGCTCTGTATGGGGGGTGGCCGGTGGGGTGGGGAAAATACTATGAAGCCTTCTCACTCTCTCTTACGCTACTATGTGTGAAAAGACTAAAGTAGGCATTGATTCCCGCGGATATATCACATATCCCGGCTTTGTCGTTTCTTTTGTTAATTACAAAACAAGACTGTTCCATTAATTCATTTGGGCGTCTTTGGAAAAGGGCAACCAATTCACCAAATCTTTATATATCGGAAATTATTTTATATATTGTTAGATAAAATAGGAATGTAATCCCATATAAAATATATATGTAATATTTATGATTAATGTAATTTTTAAAATATTATATTTATAATCCGATACGATAAATTTTTTAAAACGATTATATGCAGAGTTGTGTCGTCAAAATTATAATTTTATACCATCTTTTTGTGAGTTACAATTTGTAATATTTATTTATAATAATAATTAAAAACTAGTATTTTTTAAACAAAATTATAAATTATCTAATAAACTTTTGTTTCATAAAATAATATTACATTAATTTTATATGCCCTTCAAATTCAATATACACAAATTTAATCTAAATAATAATAATAATAATAAAATATTTGTTTTACTGAGGGTACTGCCTTTTTGCCGAAAAAAGTGAAGACTCCAAACCGACTAATTCAGTCTTTGTATTGTAGACGCCACCTCTAATGCTCAATGTTGGGTCGCGTTTGGATCACGATGCAATTTCATATTTTATGATGTTAACATAAATAAATATTTAATATTATTTGGATACCACATTTTTTATTTTTTATTTCTAATGATGCTGCTGACGTGTTCCATTCTAGTTTTATTAAATCCTTGTTTTCCTTTTCTTTTTTTAGATTAAATATGTTTTTTTGTTAATTTAAAAAATAGAAAATGCTTAATTAGGAATACCATTGTGAGGCTGGAGATGAACAAAGGAACATAAATAGTTAAAAAAACTTCAATTATAATCTTGGACAACAATTAAAAAGGTCAAGAAAGTCTCATAAAAGCTAATTCAAAGAGAAAAGTTTTTTTTTTTTTTAAACTTAAATAAATAGTAAAAATTATTTTCACATTAAAGAAACAGAAAGATTAAAGTTTTGGTTGAAAGAGATAGTTAGAGAAATGGTTGGAATTTTTTTATAATTTTTTTTAAATCGTTATCAAATAGTTTTATGAACTTGAAATAGTGAGTAGTTTATTAGTTATTGAATATTATGAATGAAGAATATGTCGCGCACGTGAATTTAGATTTGTAGGAGATATTTCATCCAACGAGTTTTATTTATTTTATTTTTTATGAAAAGAGTGTTCTAAATGCACCAAAGACTTACTCTACAAACAAAAAAATTATTATTTTTAAATAAAGTAATTTAAAAAAATTTGAAATAAAAATGGAGTGGAGTCTATACCAGCAAGAATGGTAATTTGTTTAGACTATGCCTCATTTAATTTATCAAATTTTATTTTGTATTTTATTATATTTTAGAAAATATACTTATATATTTTGTATGTCTAAAGTAATGTATTCAATATAATTAATATAATACTGTTATACACAAAAACAAATTAAATTAATTAATTTGGGAAACATATAAAGACGCAAATAAAATCTAATTAGAAATTAAGTTATAAAATATTTTTGCCAACATAAATTTAGATTTAGAACAGCTGTAGTATAAATTTAAATATGAAAAAATAAAAATAATAATTACAAAAAAGCACAATGTGAGTAGGTTTTCTATTGTAGAGTTGAAAAGAAAATAGAAGGATGGAACTTTTATAAATGCAGGGATTTACTTCGGTGACACGGGCACGGTTCGGCGGTTCCGGTTTTGGTTTCGGAACCGTCGGTTTTCGGAATCGGGGAGGGTGGAACTGGAATCGAACCGCCATATACACGGTTCCGGTTCTGCCGGTTCTGTTTTTTTTTTTAAAGATTTGTTGGGAACCGCCGGTTCCCGGTTTCAGTTCAGTTCGGTTTGGAACCGCCGGTTCCCAACGGCCACATGATCTGGGCCGTTGATCTATATTTTTGAAAGCTCAGAACCGAGAATCGGAACCGTCGGTTCGAACCGACGGTTCCGGTTCCAAAAAAAGGAGAACCAAAATCGAAACCGGTCAACGGTTCGAACCGAACTGTTGACCGTCAGTTCGAACCGACGGTTCCAATTTGGAACCGGAACCGTGCCCGCGGTGCTTCATGCTTGTCGTCGAATTTAAAAACATTATAGAAAAGGAAAAAAGAAGTCAACTGAATTGCAGCATAGTGGGCTGCAAAAATCATTCAATCTAGCCCAAATTAATTTTCACCCAAAACCCAAGCCTGCTTGATACATAGGCCCAATCTCGAGTAGCCCATACGCGAGTTGGGCCAGACTGAGGCCTATATCATTCATTCATGTTCTATATCATTCATGTTTAACTGTATATCTGTTTTAAACATTTAAATATCATTAAAAACATTTGGATATAAACACATGGACCCTTCCTAAATATTAAAACAACGAATAAATTTCAAATAAACTAAAATACAAATATAGTTAAATAAATCAAGAAATTAACAAAAATTAAAAGTTATTTCATAATTTAAATAAAAAACATTTAGTCTATAAAATCTCAATAGACATTAAAATAATTTGGATAAATATTGTATCTTTAAATTATTAACAAATTTATAAATTTATTTTGTGAATTTCTTATTTTTATTCAAACGCATTTCTAACTTAATTTGTTATGTATTTAATTTAATAGAATATTATTTTAATATATATAAGATCAAAAGCATACTTGGCCCATTGTAAAAGTCCAATAATCTTAATTGGACAAAGAACTATCTAGAATTTAAGCTCGTGGTTTTAGTTCTATAGATTTTCCTACGCCGCAATTGTGCCTTCTTGATACGAATACATTCTTAATCCATAAGAAGGAAATATTTTTTGCTTACTTGATACAAATACATTATTTTTCGATGAAGAAGAAAATATTTGTTGCCTACTTCCTTAGGATTATATATATATATATACACACACACACGCATATATATATATATATTTGTCTTTTTTAGTATTCATAGACTAAACAAAACAAAAAAAACCAATTTTATCCTTAATCCCCATGCCACAATAGCTAAAACAATTAGCACACTTCAGAAAACGTGTGCTGTTTATGGAAGACCTTGAATCCATCTTTCACCCATAATCCCAATTTATCTGAAGCTTAAATAAGATATAAAATAGCATAACATGCATACTATTGATTAGCAAATAACCATTTGATTGTGCTTTTTACAACATAACATTTTGATATAGAAAGATGCATTCCCTGTACACTAGTTTCGGTTTGATTTCTAGAGTAAAATTTCTCACATGAGTGGTTTTGCTGTCTTAAGTCTTCTCGATCCAGTCAAGTGATTTCCCAACACTGAGAACACCTCTCCACCAAACACAGGTTGTTCCAACTTAACCGACACCCCAAGTGGCCCCAAAATCGGTAGTCCAGTCAATCCCCAGGACTAGTATAGTCATGCTTGTAACTATTAGTTTTATGTACACTACTACCTCACGCACCAATCACGAACATTAACTTTGACAGAAGAATTGAGTGAGCTTTTCTCCAGTTAATTCTTCAGCACCTGACTCCTTACCCATTCTGCAGTCAATTTGCAACTTAGTTTTGCCAGGTATGGGAAGTAATGCCATTTGAGACAGACAAATGAGGAAGTTATTTCAAAGACTTCACCACGGAGTATCTATAACAGAACACTTTCAAATCATTTAAAATGAGGGAAAGTCATATCAACAATCTTTACAGGAGATTAATGAGTAAGGTCAAGAGCTCAGTACATAATAATATCAGGAAGCTCAGATGATCTTTTAATTAATCAGAAGTGATACTTTTTAGGTATTCATATTATAGTTGAGTCGGCCACATAAACAATACTTCCAAATATTTAGTAAACCATTAATCTTCACATAAATTAGATAAGCTATAAAGTGTGATGACTTTTCATATTACAAGAAGTACAAATTTTGCTGAATCATTAATCTTCACATAAGCCAGGCACAGATATGAAGTGTGACGTTTTTTTGTAACATTGTTTTACCTGTAGCATGCCGCATTCTTCTCCTCTTAAGAACCTCACATGAACTCTTTCATAAAATAAGATAATACTTATTCTTGTGTACTCCAAACTATTCCTTTATACCTTCAGAATTTTTAAGCAACTCAAAACTATGATATTCTACATCACATAGAATCAAATGTTGACATCTCTCACATCTTTGTTGATTTACCATGACCATACTAGAAACTCCTCCCATCAGCCCACATGTGGAAAAGAAGTATATTTTCTACCAGGGGAACACCAAGCCAATAGTTTACCCAAATGCTTAAGTCTTAACTATTAAGGGTTCATTCAAATCAGGTAAGTAAAGTTTGAGTTAAATCATCTTTGACATGCATACCCTACTGCTGTGACTTATTGGGGCTTTATCACCTCCTAAATCATATTTCAGGTAACAGAGAACTTTCAAGAAAAACTAAAACCTGAAAATGTCAGCCAATCTCCTGTGGTAAGAAATTCACCCTGCAATAAATGAATTGTCAACAAATTCTTAAAAAATTGCAGTAGATGATGCTTAGATATGGTGCTTATGTGATCAATCTTGTTTGAAAAAATCTCAAAAGATCTAGTAGAATTAAAAGTAACCAAGTAACTTAACTTTTGGGATTAATTTAAAATGCTACAAAGTCCTTTTAACTTTATAGACCTACGTATAAAATATGCTTCACTTCACCGTATCAACAATCATAAGACAACAAACTTAAATTCAATGAATACAACAATAATATCCTGTCTTTCAAAGCAATGGCGGACAACTAATGCAGAACTTCAAAACACCAACTCAAGATGGGCTTGCAACTATATTCTTCAGAAATATTCAATTTTGAATTAGTGTAAATTAGCATGAACAGTAAGCAAAATATGTGAGACATCACAACAAGGATGGTGGTAATCGGATTTTAGACATTTGTCTTGCCACTGTAAAAGATGTTTTACATTGATCCATGCAGTGATCAGCCCCAAGAACTTTTTTCCAGGAAAAAGAGATCAAATAAAACGGTTTAATAAATATTAGCATCAAGCTCAAGTGACTCAAAGGCCGTTGACTGATGAGGTGATGACTCAGAATTTTCTTTCACAACAATGCTTACGGCCATTACTTCATTCCACATTATTAATAGCAGTAGACGATTAAAGTTCTTGAACATAAACAACTTGCAGAACCCCAAGCAGTTGTGTTAACAAGTAAAAAGTTATGTATAAACACGGTTTAACTCACATCTTTTGTACCGCTAAATTGCTGCTCTACCTTTACATCTTTCATTTCTTCTGTCATTACTAGAGCACCAATTTGAATCCCTCGGATAAGAAATCGTCCCTGATAAAAGGAGAAGTGAGAGAAGTCATAATCAGGTTGTTGCAAAATCATTTACGCAACAAGGGTTGATAAAAAAATTATGTGCCAACCGTTACCAGCTCAATCATGGTTACAAGGTTGTCTGCCAACCAAAATCACCCAAAGCACTAGTATGGGAAGGGAAACTTCTATGCTAAAAGTAAGAAAGACACAAATACTAAACAAAGCAAACGAAACAACAATAACAAATGATTGCAAGCTAATCATAAACAAATACGATGACAGCAAACCATATGAAAAGCCACAGATCTAAGGCTGCAAGTAATCGAAGCAGAGAATAAAATTAATAGTTGACTTAAGTATTATGTAAGTCAACACCACACAAGTCAGCTGGAACGCCTATAAAATGAGGCAGAGTAAGATTCAAACTACTTTACCTCTTATTCCTCATCTTCTTTCCCTTGTTTTTCCCTTGAGCCTCTTTCTTGATCGTGCCCGGGCCATTAGGCGAAATAAGGGTCTCAACACTAGGTTCAGCATAAAACACAAAAGGCAAACCATCTACTGAAACATCTTCAACAGATCTATCTCTTAAACCATACCAAATCAACCTCTTATCACTGCAATTCAGCAGAATCTTATCACATTCCTTGGAATTAACCAGTGGCTTCACAAAATCATCCTGCTCGATTGCAGGCGGGCGAATTGAAAGCAATTTAGTCCACGAATCTTTCACACCGTAATCTTTCATCACCCAAATGTCAACCCGAGATCGATGAGCACAAACCAATGAAAGGGATCCATCGATAACATCCAAGCTCGGATTAACACCCCTCAGCTTAATCCCCGGAGGCGTCGCCACCTCATAATGGCTCTCACTCTCAACACTGAAGGCGAAGATCTTCACTGTGAACATATGATCAGATTCAACTTCAACGAGCGTGTGCAGAGCTCCGTTAATGTGCACGCGCCAGTGTCCTCTCAAGAAAGGTAGCGGATAAGGAAAAGGCTCAATTCTTCTCCAACAATCCGACTTCAGGCTATAGATCCTAGCCTCTGAATGCATCAAAACATAGGTTAATTCGCTCCTGAATTCGACAACCCTAACAACCTTAAAGTCATCATTTCTCGAATCATAGCCGAAGCCAAATGTAGTTTTGGAATAGCAAGTCAATTCATCTCGACGATCAACAGAGCACGCCGGCAGAACCTTGTAATCTCTCGAAAAGGGGTTCCACAAGATCGGAGGCTCGCTCATCACAAGAACAATACCATTGATGGAATTAGAAATGGCATCACTGCTCTTGTAATAAAAAGGCTGCTTGACGGGCTGTACCTTGTCGGGCGAGTCCAAATCAATCGAGTATACGCCCAGACCGCCGATAATGAGATAGCGATGGGAATTAGAAATCAAAGACTGGCGCAAGTGCAATTTCGCGAAGTTTTTACTGTCGATCAGAGAACACCACGTTTTGGCGACGGCTCGAAAGCGCTTCAGGGTTCTCACCGGAAGGCGGCGAAGGATGTCCTCGATCAGCTCATGAGGTAGAGCGGCCATCTTTTGGGGTGAAATTTTAGGGTTTGTGGGTGAAAAATTTATTGTTGGAGATGATATAGATCGTTGGGTCACATGAGGTGTTGCGTTGCGTAAGGTGAGGGATAGCCTGTGCTTTCTACATTTTGCCACCTTGCAAATCAAGATAATAATTTTCTTTTCTGGGTTTTATTTTCTCTTTATAGCTTTAGAAAAACTTTATTTTGATTTATTCTCTGTAAAAACATTTATGATTTTTTTTTTTAAAATAATGTTTTTAAAAAGAGGGAATAAGTACAAAATGGGTTAAAACAGTGAAAGGGGAATATCATAATTACCCCAAGAAAAATAGTTAGAACTATATTGGTTGGTTTAAAATGATGTAGGTTTGGTTTAGTGGAATAGGGATAATTGAGTAGCACTATGAAAATATTTATATTTTATCTTGTCTTGGTGCAATAATACTACTGTATTGATAATATAATTAAATGCTGGGTAAAAATAGAGTGGGAAAGGGTGCAATTAAGGCAGATCCGATAAGTGATGTTTTAGCAGAAAAGAGAAAGGGTAAAAAGGGCTGCCGGTTAGGAAGTGTGTGTGGTAAGAATTCCTATTCTTTTTAGTTTAAAAAACAAGGAATTTCCAATTTCCTAGAATAAAGACCTGCAAAAACAAAAGCATAAAGGGTAATTCTTGACGAAGTGGAGGAATACTTATCTTGGGACTAAAATGCATATTTGTATTAGAATAAAAAAAAAAAAAGGTTCGTCCCGTTCTAAATAAGTTTTGTTTTAATTTTTTTACAAATATTATGACGCATAACAAAATTATTTACAATTTTTTGTAATACTTTTACAAGAAGTAATAATTTTTGTATCTTTAAAATGGGTTTTTTCATTTCAAATCTTGTTTTAAAAATGAACTATTTTTAAAAGATTAAAAGCTATTATTTCTTGAATTTCTTTGACAAATATTTTCATCCTAAAAGACTATATGCCCTAAGAAAAACAATCTGAACCTTAGATCCAAAATTTGGATTCGAACCATAAATCCAAAAAAACCTTAGGTCATGAATCATGAATATATTTGATTGCGAAAAATAAATAAAACTATTCATTACACCATTGGAACATAAGAAAAGTGGAACAGAGAAACTCATGTTCAGACATTTGTTACAAAATATAAATTTTAGAATAAACAAAATAAAATTTTTGACAAAGCCCCAAATCAAATTAACATTCTTGTAAAATACCCAAACAAGCTAATTAAAAGAAGACAGAACCATACATAAAATAAACAGTTCGTTCAGCTTATTCAAAAGATATAAGCTTTACACCACAAAACAGCATGCATCAAAACAATGAGTGGTTTCTCGTTTTTCTGGAAGACTAATTTGTGATCCCTCTATTTATACTCATCCTAATGTTTGAGATGTTAATCCAGTGTACGATATTTGAGATGCTACACCTAGTGTACCATGCACGGGTGATTTCAATGAGGGCTTCTCTGGTTAATTTGATTCTTCAGTGTGATAGCTTGAATCAATCAAAAGAAAATCATAACTGCAAAAATAAACAAAATTTCGATTCACCACTAATGCCAAAAAGTATTTCAAACACTTAAATGAACATGGATGATTACAAACGTTCATTCATCGCTCTATCAATGGAATACAGAAAGTATGGAATTAATGTGTGTTCACGTAAAAATATATGTCAAGTGTGAATATATGCAATCCACACAACTAATTCAGAAATTATACTGCAGCTGGATTTGGCAACTAAATTCTGCAATACAAATTGATTCTAAATCTAACTCCTCACATTTTTTCTACTTGGAGTTGCAATATAATGATATAAACTTAATTTTAGGAATAGTACTCAGCGGGTACATGAAAAGCATTCTAAAATGATGCTAATTGCAGCCCAGCCATAAAGGAGACAACTCGAAGATGATGAATATTTCAATAACAATGTGGGCTTCTTTGTTTTTTTTTTTTTTGATTGTGTGTGTGTTCTTCTCCAACATACCTTCAAAAGCCAGGATATCTGATAATTAATTTCTTTAAAGTCATGGTACGAGCTTTCAAATCTTGGACACAAATTTGTACTTTCACAGCCACGTAGCATCCCGTGAAGATCTTCTGGATCCAGACATCAGAAGACAGATAGATCTCTGGATCTGTCCGCAACTCATAATCTCAGTGTAACCTTGAACAAATTACTCGAGCTGCAGGGTCAATCTTAGAGGCCGCAAGTAGAAAAGCAATGCATTAAATGGAACTACAGGCCTTATTATAAGCTCATTGAATCCAAGTATATCAATAAACATGTAAATGTGACTCGATCAATTCAATTACACATAGAAAACAAGTGGAAAGTCTTAAGTTATTGTCACATACATTCTTGATACCCTGAAAGAAAATTCTCATTTTTCGAAGTCTTATTGCATACGTCATGACAACCTGTCCAGCTAGGAAAGCCACGGGTCTTAGGTCGTCATCCTTTTTCAAAAGCGTCTAGCCTTCTTCCTTTCTGTATCCACCAGGTGAGTGTCATACCTAGACAGTTGACTAAACTTCCAGTCCTACTCAACTACTGTCATGGATCCTTATTTGAAATAAAGGACCTTAATCTCCTTCCAATTATGATAAGATTGTGGCAGGTAATTATGAATCAAGGCTTCCTTAAAATCCTCCATGACATGGAATTAAAAAAGATAAGAAATAAACAACAAAATAAACACATTGCAACTACACCAGTTATCCATTGAAACTGAATAATTTGTAGACTACAATGAAATAAACACATGTAGTTTCAATAATAGATTACCTAGCGACGCTTTCAAGACCAAAAAAGAACACAATAAACATATGCAATTCAGCTCAGAGGAAGGAACTTCATACTAATCCATCTCATTTCCCATGTGTGTTTTCATAGTTGATCCTTCAGAGCACTTGTTTGAATCCAACCGAAAGAAAAGCATCCCAGCAAACACGTCACAGCCACACCAGTTAGCGATGAGTAAGTTATATCAAAGAAATTTCAGGAAAATTAGATCAGCTTGGAACCATTCAATGATGAAAACTTTAAGAATGAGCCAGAATTAGATGTAAAACGAAAACATAAGAAGTGGTAGGACACAGTTGCCAAGTTGTGCTCAACCTTTCCTTCGCGATCTCCTTCCCCTTCTTGACCACCCTTCAGGTTTTCAGAAGCCACTCACCAGGACTATAAGGTGAAGCAAGGCTTTCAACACAAACCTCCGCATGTAATGGGGGTTCAAGAGCCGTGGCATCAAACCTAGCACTTAAACCACTTAAACAATCAATTGTAAGTGGAACTGTTTTTTTGCTTAAATCATACCAAGTAAGGCACATTTCGTTGTAGATCAAAAGAACCTCATCACCCCTCTTCGAAAAAGCCAATGGACGCAGATTTATACAAACATCAGGGATCGGATGCTCAAAGTACATTAATTTAATCCAAGAATCCTTCACCCCATACTCTTTCATCACCCAAATCTCGCTGCTGTTCTTCTTTCCAGAGACAACAGCCGTAAGGCACCCTCCGATTACCTCCAAAGATGCCAAACCACAACCTACTCTACTAAATTCCGGCAATGGCACAGCGTAGTGATCCTCCTTCCCAAGATCAAACGCCATGATCACTTCTTCAGAGTTAGGACTACATTTCACAACCGTATGCAGAGCATCATTTAAATAAACCCCCCACCTTTTATCATCAGGCAAAATATATGGAAAATTCTGGACCTTTTTCCAGGAATTTGTTTTAAGACTATAAATCTTAGCCTCCAAGCACAAGGACACACCATGTACCCGGTCGCCACCCTGGACCACCTTAACAACCTTATAGTCGTCGTGCTTAGAATCATGGCCTAAAGCAAAACTAACCTTATACGGGTTAGAGCACTCCAGCGGTGTAGTCGGCAATTTGTTAAGCTTTCTTGTAGCCGGATTCCACAGAACAATGCCGTCGATATGGGACACGATTAGAACAAGCCCATTGCAACAGGCTTCAAGGGATTCGGAGTGAAATTGGGCGGCGCCAACGTCCAAACGCTCGAAGCGATCTAAATCCATGTAGAAAACTTGGGTTGAATCCACTAAAAGGGTGCGATTGGAGTTGGTTATAGAGGAGTGATGCAGATGCAGTTGGATGAAATTTTCGCTGTCAATCAAAGAGCACCATGATTTCGAAACGCATCGAAAGCGCAACAGAGATTTCACGGGAAGGCGGCAGAGGATGTTTTCGATGATTTCCGGAGGAATATCAGACATTCTGAGTAGTGGAGAGGGATGGTATCAGAATTCAATCAATTGAGGAATGGGCAAACTCCAAAACACCCAATAATGGACATGGTAGTACAGTGTCACTTCCATTCCCCCGACCTACCGCAGTTGGTTAAATTACAATTTTAACCCGCCTAATTCAGAGGGGTGGGTGTTTGGCAGTTTTGCCCTCATTACTCACAAACATGTGCAAATTGAGGACAGCTTTCATATTATTCAGCAATTTTTAGTACTGAATATACAAAATTACATTACTAATAAAATTTAGGTTTAATTGCATAAAAAATTAATAAAATTTACAATTTAATTATAATTTTTTAAGTTTTACAATTTCAAAGACCACCTTTTCAATTTTTACAATTTCAAATACATAAAAATTTTATATTGATTTTTTTTATATATTTAACTTATGTTATTATTATTATATTTTATCTAGTTCGCCGCTTAATTAAATGTTTGAAATCAATATCTAATATATGGCATCTCAACTTATTTTCAAATAGCAGAATAATTGAAATAATGGACTAAATTATATTCGCTGCATATTTTAAAATATCAAAATTGATTAGCTTCTTAATTTTCGTATCTAATTATATCAATTTCAAATAAACGACAGTCTATTTAGGAGAAAATCAAGCCAGACCATTTTTATTGTATTATTCTTATTTTTCATGATCGGTAAATATATTAATAAAAATAATCTCCACTACCTATATAAACAAGCAATACACTTTAAATTTTAAAATCTTGCAATTTTAACCCATATAAACAAGTAATATACTTTAAATTTCGAAATCTTGCCATTTTAACCTAAACTTAACATTTTTTGTAAAGAATAATATTTTTAGATAAAAAATAACTTTTAAATATTTTTTAAAATGTATAATTTTTCATGATAAAAATGTTACTTCTCTCCATAAAAGTTTTACTCATATTTGACTAATTATAAAAAAGAGTTTAATTAAAATCATAATATCTTTTCAGCAAAAAGTAATACTTTTATGGTAAGAAGGTAATATTAATAATAATCTAATACAATTTTAGTTTCTACTTAAAATATATTACTTATAAAAAATTAAGTCCAAAACACACATATATATAATTTTTTTTTTTTGCGCACAGACACATATCAGATATTGGGTGTATGTTTTATTTTGTATGTTCATAAAATTTAGAGTTCAACTCAAATATGCGCTCTTTAAAATAAATTTTGTTAAAATAAATGTAAAAATATTAAACTACTTAAGTTCGACTCGAGTTCAATTTAATTAAAGCTCGATCTGATTAATAACTAAATAAGCTCAGAAACAATATTAATTATAATTAAAATGACATTTCTTTGATTTCATGGGCCAAATTAATAATTTTACAGGTATGGATTTTATTGGGCCAAGAGCCCATCATCAACGTGTCCATTTAGATTTATAGCGGTTGAATGACGAACTTAAGCTCCATTAAGAACAAATTAAAAGAATAAAAGTGAGGTTTGAAGATTATAATATGAAGAATGGATCATATATGGTGAATAGGTGAATATGACCTTAGCTGACAGATTAGAACGAAAAAGGAGATATACACAAACCATTACAGCTCATTAAAGGAAATAATTTTAAATTTGTTCGAATATTTCAAAGTAACATTCTTGCTTATGCAAAAATCATCAATTTTATTATTGTTTTAAAAAATATATTAATTTGAATAATGAAGACTAATTCCGTAATTTTAGCTATTAATATTGTATTAGCAATATATTTAATATTTTTTCAATCAATATTCAAATTCTTTAAACAAATCACTATTCAGATTTGAAATAGATTTTGTACGTCTAAGATAATAAAAAATCATCAATAATATATGATTTGAATTAAAAAAAAAAAATTCATACCGAAATATAAAAATTATAAATTTACACATTAAGTATAATTATTATTTTTTCTAATAATTTTATAATAAAAAATACAAAAACAACTTTCGTGCATTGAACGGGATTTCAAACTAGTATACATATATATATATATTAAAAGTTGATTTCTATTATTATTTAAACAGGAAAAATGGCACCTCCACATGATTGTACGATATTGTGGTATTTTATTTGTGATGGAGTTATTATACATTGTTAATGGTTCAAAATAAAACAAATTAAAATATTGTATTTGTAGGTCCAATAACAAAATTAAAATGATGGTCGAAATTGAATTTCCAATAAATCCAAATATTTGTGATCCTAATACCATGCTAAATTGCAAATCCAAGCAGCCTGGAGAACCCTAATCTTATTTAATTTTTTATGGATCTAACTTCGGCCTAAATAATAAATTTTTATATTTATACTTTCTATAATTTGTATTCAATTCTTACAACAGGAAGTATAAGACTTTATGATTAAGTTGAGTTTATAAAAAAAAAAAAGTAAAAACAAAGTATTAAATTTCATATAAAATCCGTATGTGTATATATATATATATATATATATATTTATTTGTGGCTAATTTCTCATTGAGTGGGCCCAATAAGGGATGTATTATTGGATTAGGATTTGAGGTCAGATTATTTGGTCCATACACGTCTCCTGGTGGAATAGCTAATGGTCCATCATATTCTACCAACTGCTGGACTTGTCTCATTATTTTTTCTCAATATATCCACATTATTGTACTTCAATTCATAATTCTAATTGTTCCAAGGATTGCGACTTCTGAGTATCCACCTTGATGCACCCACAATTCAATAAGAAAAAAAAATCAGCTTGGACAATGATTTGGAAAAAAAAAAAAAAAAAAAAGGAGAAGAGAGGAGGATTTTTATCTCTCTCTGGGAAATCTAGAAAATACTGATTGACCAAGTTAGCTATTCGTTAACCGCCACGTTGGCGACCCTATTTCTCTAACAAATCCAAGGATTTGAGGATTGAGAAATATATATTTTAATGCAGAAATAAAATTTTATTTAATTTATATATCGTTTTATCAATTAATATATATAACGATTGTATCATTATGTGCACATATATATATATGTCGAATTATATTGACAACCAAAATTTCACATCTGACGGATACAAAATAATCATGAATTTAAGTATTTGAATTTTGAAGTGAATTAAAATATAAATGAACCGATTTTGGAAAGCCAAAAATAAATAATATTGTACTGATATAATGATTAATTTTAACAAAATATATTTAATTTCTAATGATGAAATTTGATTACGTGGAACCAAATAATTGAGTCAGTAATCAGTGAGGCATAAAGAAGAAATGTAGGATTAGCTCCAAACCTTTGGGACAGTAATAGCAATATGAGTAATTCCACTTGTTTATCACTCATTTGATTCATTCTTTTCACAAAAAGTCACATGATTATACCAAAAATTCTAATAAACTAACAAGAGCACTAGTAGAACATGCCATGTGTCAATGGTCCATCTCAATTATGATGAATTAAGTGGGTCATAGTAAAAAATTATACTGCTCAAGAATTATGTATAAGTGGGTAATTTTGGCAACATCATATATTTTACGAGACATTAAAATTTATAATTTTTTACGAGTCTTTTGTACGTACAAGATAACGAAACAAAAGAAAATTAGAACTTGAAAACTTATATATATAATGAATTTTTTATATATAATAAATGAATTCTAGTAAAAAATAACCAAAAAATGTGAATCTTGATTGACCTGATTTGAATCTAAAAAAATACGTTAATTCAACGTCTGCTTTATAAATATTCAAACATATTTGGATTTTTACTTTAAAAAAAATAAAAAATACTTTTTTATCTCAAATATAATATATAATTTTTTAAATTTTATATAATAAGATTTGAGTATTTGATGCAGACTAACTTCATATATATATATATATATATATATATTTCTATTTGTTGAGAAAGGAAAGAAGAACTAAACCTTTTTCTTAGTTGTTCCAAATATTAACTATAAAAACCTGTTTTCAGTTACACGCATCATTATTTTAAAAAAAGCAGGGGTTGCAAAACCATATCTTTTAGGATTTTATTTAATTTTTATTTAAAATATTTTTTCTCTCTTCTCCAAAATGAATGGCGCCGATACAGTTCATGCAGATGACTCGAAAGCTCCACTTCTTCCAGTCCACGACCCGATTCACCGCTCGCAGAGCTTCAATTCATACCTAATTAGATCCATATTCACGCTGAATAACCTGTTCATCCTACTCGGACCGATACTCTGCGCCGTGGTGTGCCTCTGCGTCAAGTTAGATGGCGGCGGAGCCACCAGCCGGAATATGTTGGCGGTGCTGGCGTGGATGTTCACATGGTGGATGACGGAGGCGGTGCCGATGCCGATAACATCCATGGCGCCGCTCTTCCTCTTCCCGCTGTTCGGAATCTCGTCGGCCGATGACGTGGCACACTCTTACATGGACGACGTGATTGCGCTTGTCCTGGGGAGTTTCATACTCGCGCTTGCTGTGGAGCACTACAACATACACAGGAGATTGGCCCTTAATGTAAGTCATCAATTTTCAGTTTCTGATTAATATTAAATTAATATTTTTATTTGGTTAATTCGATTTTGCAATTGTCTATGTTTATGCATGTTTGAGCCGGGGATATTTTATTACCTACCAAAAAAAAAAAAAAGTAATTAATAATTAATGCTAAGAGATGTGGAAATAGTTTTTAATTGGCCCTTAATGGAAATTTTAATCTGTATGCCACAAGTAGAATGTACGACTGCGATTGATTTAACATAATTCGCTGTCACGAACTACAACTTCTAGTCTTCGTGATCAATTCTCTTTTCGCCACGTAGTAAATCTTTTTGTTACCGCTGGCTTGATATTTCTTTTGTTTTTATTTTCATTTAGTCTTTTATTTAATCTATCATTTTATTATATATACATGGATAATATTGTTAATGATTATTCTGCACGCTTTCCAACTTAAAAGAGGGTGTCATGAGTAGTTTATTTATTTTTATTCTGAATTAAATTAAAGTACAATTTAGTTTAAGTCATTAATTTTTACTAATATTTTTCATTTGTTTGTTAATTTAACTTTTTTATAATAATAAAACTCAATATATTATTATTATTATTAGAAAAGGTATTATTAAAACTTCAATAATAACCAAATTTTACTTTTCAATCAAAGTTCTGTTTGAAGTATATTTTTACAAATATCGCTATTGAGATAAGTGAGTAGATTAGATATTCAAAGTATACATATCATACGTGTTCATTTTTGCAGTATGCATAACGATCACAATCTCTCATTTGACTCTTTCAAATAATGCCTGTATTTCCTATTTTACTCTCTCTCTCTCTCTCGATTGTTGAACAATTTCTTACGTGACTGCTCACACAAATTCCTATTTTACTCTCTCTCTCTCTCTCTCTCTCTCTCTGTTTTAATTAAGAAAATGTAGGTATGCAACCCTGACAAGCTTGTAAGGCGTTAGAATAATCTATGTTTTGTCTAGAACTGCCGCACCCTCTATCCAAAAATATATTATAATAATTACAAAAAATGTTATTGTGCTTCAAAATGTCATGGAAATATAAACATAAATCCAACACCCTTTCAAATATATGCAATAATTTCCCATTCTCTTACGTAATTCTTTATTATAATCTGCATTTGACTCAGCTAGAAACGTAGTGATAAAACAAAAATGAAATTATGCAAAATAAAAAAAAAATAAAAAAAAGTATTCGTAGTTGAATGATAGAGCATATACAGTAAATTTTGTTGTCGTCGTCTCAATAATAGCTATATTAATAATTGAAAGCGGGGCCCGCTGCAGATAACACTTGTATTTTGTGGCGAACCACTGAATCCACCACTTCTCCTCCTGGGGATATGTGCCACGACAGCATTCGTCAGTATGTGGATGCACAACGTGGCAGCAGCCGTGATGATGATGCCCGTCGCTACTGGAATCTTGCAACGGTTGCCGTCGGGGCCCACGCAGCCGATTCTCGTGTCCAAGTTCTGCAAGGCGGTGGTGCTCGGCGTCATCTACGCGGCGGCGGTCGGAGGGATGAGCACCCTCACCGGGACAGGTGTCAACCTCATATTGGTTGGGATGTGGAAGAGTTATTTCCCTGAGGCCCGGCCCATCAGCTTCAGCACCTGGTTCTTCTTCGGGTTCCCACTTGCTTTAATCATTTTTGTGTGTCTGTGGGCCACACTTTGCCTGCTGTACTGCAGACCCGGGTCCAGTCAGGCTCTATCCGCATATTTGGACAAGGCCCATTTGAGGAGAGAGCTTGATTTGCTTGGTGGGCCCACTTCGTTATTCGTCTATGATCCATATTATTCTTTCAATTCCTTTATTTATTTTTATATAATTATTCTTTTTTATTTTGATATATAAATATATATTGATATATATTTTCTGTTATTTGGTGCTACAATGCAGGTCCCATGGCTTTTGCTGAGAAGATGGTTCTAGCTATATTCTCGGTGGGTCATACATTGGTTGTTCAATTAATTGAATAGTTGTTTTTAGGTTTGATTAAATTATATAATTTAATTTGTGAAATTTTCAGATGTTGATTGTGCTGTGGATGACAAGAGAAATCACAGATGACATACCTGGCTGGGGATCTCTTTTCGATGGCCGTGCTGGTGATGGAACGGCTAGTGTAAGTATCAACACTTTCCAATATGTGTGTTTTTTATCTTTCTAATACACAATTTATTATTTTTATATGGATACATAATAAAAATCAGTAAATTATATATATAATTAAAAATATAATAAAATAATTTCACTATCAAACTATTTTATAATAAATAAATTCACATGTATAATTACTTTTAAAATTTATGAATTCCTTGAGATTCTGAATACTATTAGACCCTAAATTATTTCACAATTTGCTAATAATGTCATCTTTATTGATGTAAGAAAATATGATATTGTAGCATAACGTGGCAATATGTACATTGTATTATTGCAATGTATATAACGAATTAAGCATTTTATTGTATAATTGCCACCTTACCTAATTCAATCAAATTTGTCAATAAGTATCAATCTGTTCCATTTTTCTATTTTATTTTATAAATATATTTTTTAAATTCATCAGTGTACAGTATGTGTTGATCAAATATATTGTTCTAAAAATACTATTTATATGAGTAAAATTAAAACACAAAATAAAATAAAAAAATTAACCATCAAACATAATTTCATTTCGAAATTATTGAAGCCAACAATTCACAACTTGTTCCAATTTGTGTCCAGGTGATGATGGCAACACTATTATTCATAATCCCAAACAAGAAGCAGGCGGGGGAGAAGTTAATGGACTGGAACAAATGCAAGAAACTCCCCTGGAACATCATCCTGCTCCTCGGCGCCGGCTTCGCCATCGCCGACGGCGTTCGCACCAGTGGCCTCGCAGACGTGCTGTCGGAATTGCTGGACTTCCTGGAGAACGCGCCGTACTGGGCCATCGCGCCTGCGGTGGGTCTCATCAGTGGCACCATCACCGAGTTCACTTCCAACAACGCCACCACCACCCTGGTGGTCCCTCTTCTGATTCAGATAGCCAAAACGATGCATCTCCACCCGTTGCTGCTCATGATCCCCGGCGCTATTGGGGCCCAGTTCGCGTTTCTGCTTCCGACGGGGACGCCGTCGAATATTGTTGGGTTCACGACGGGTCATATTGAAATTCAAGATATGTTGGTGACGGGGACCCCACTAAAGATTGCCGGGATCGTTGCGCTTTCTGTTCTAATGCCCACACTTGGTAATTTAATTTTTCTTAATCTTTGATCTTACTGTGTGTGATTTACACTAGAAATGTGTGTTAAATTGGAGATTGTTGTTCTTGCAGGGGCATATGTTTTCCGGACGGATGAGCCATTACTGAACTTTTCAAGGATCCTTTAGAAAGTCCAGGGATTTAGCAACCGAAATTTCGGGAATATATAATAGAGTTCCTGCACTGCTTTATTATTGTTAATATATTTTTTCGTTTGTATAATTGTAATTTATGTTGTAAAATGTGTCAAAAATTCAATTTGGACTAGTATATATATATATATGTATATATAGATTTAAATTGTTGCCTCACTATTGTAGTATAACGTTCTACAATAATATTTTATTTATATCTTACTGTACGATCATCAATTTATAATGTTCGAAATTTAAAATTAAAATAAAAAGTTATTGTGAATTAGTGATTTTCATGACATATATTTTATTTATTTTTGTTAAAGAATATAATAAAAGAATAAATCGTTTTGGACTGTAGAGATTTTTTTATAAATAAAAAAGGAAGATAATTTTTTTTTCTTTTTTTTGGTTATCCATAATCGAAAGGAAGTTTGGGTCTCAAACTAAAAGTGAAGAACACATTGTTTACTCTATATGACACATCTGGTTATGTTCTTAATGTAAGAAGAAGAGATTAAGAGGGTATGTCCACAAACTTTTAGTGAAATATTACATATTATACAATATCATGGAAACTATGAGTTTTTCCTGTGGGTAAAAAAGTGTGTGAGCATAAAATAAATTTATCAAATTTTGTAAAATATTGGCTATGATAATTATGATATAAGATAAAATTTAACGAATCTTGTAATCTTGAAAATATGTGGAAATTACTTACTCCATTTTAAAAAGTCTATAAAGTTGCAATTTATTTTTGTAAAAATCCCTATTTCTTGAATCTCGAAATGTGAATAAGATATTTTTTAAAATTATAAACTCTTACACACGCCTTTATGTACAAAACACTAACTAGTTTAAAACATCATATTATTTCCGAATATTTGTGCATGTAATAACCACACACATAAAACATATGTGACAAAATAAAACTATGAAATATAGCAGGAATTAAATAATCGAATTCCAAACCCCATAAATTAACACAATCTCATAACATATTTTACGAAATTAAATTACGCCAATTCTGTGTGCATATTATCACAAACCTACAAATATAAAATCCCACAAGCCACAATAAATAGCTATCCGGACGCACCTCATACTACCAATACCAATTACCAACCAATCATCCATCCGACGTTCAAAATGGCCATCAACTCTCTCTCCTTCATCATGATCTCCGCTCTCATGGTGGCCGCCTCCTCTCTTCACGGCGTCTCCGCCTTCTTCGGCGGCCGGAAAGCCTTGGCCCCCGCCCCCGGCCCCGCCCTCCCGCCGGATTCTGGTTTCGATTTCGTCCCAATGAACACAAAGGACCCTAAAGTGATCGAACTTGCAAACTATGCGATCGATCAGCACAACAAAGTGAACCCATCGAAGCTGGTTTTCGCCGCTGTGTTCGAGGCACTGTACACCGAGAGCGGGAAAGGAACAAATTATGGACTCGTTGTTGCAGCGACGGACGACAAGAAGGACCTGAATGACTATGAGGTTAATGTGTTGGTTGAAAACGACGATAGGAAGGTTACTTCCTTCAAGCAAAATGAATGAGTTTTCACATTTTTTACTGCAGTAAGAATGAGGATTAATGTAGTAATAATAATAAGGCGGGTTGAAAGGGGCCAATGTTTTTATAATTACATTGTTCGTGATCCACTCTTTAAAATTTAGCACCAATAATTGTTTCTATGATAAATTCGTGGGAAATTTCGATTAGATATTCTAATTAATCTGGCAAAATTCGTCAATTAATTTCTATCCGGTATCCTGCAAATAATTAACATAAAGTAAATTTCTTGTGCTTTGTGTGCTGCCGTGCAATTCAACAAGTAATATGTTTTAAATAAATTAGTAATACATTATCGATAAAAAAAATATATTGTTCAAAACTTAAAAACCAATATTTTTAGAGTAACAAGTAAATTAGTTTTGCTAATAATATTTTTTAAATAAATAAATAATATTTTTTAGTTAAATAAATAATATTTTTATATCAAATTATACAATGCACCAGCGCACAATATTTTTTTCACCTCAACATATTTAATGATCCAATCTTGATGATCAACTAAACTAAAATTATTACTATTACCTTAAATTATAATTATCATAAAAAAATGTGTGGATACAGTAATCTATGAATAATATTGTTATGAGACAAAACATGTGTAAATAAAATAATCATCCAATTATATTATTATAAAATATGTTTTATATTATTTTATTGGTCCCAAAAAAAAATTCTACTTTTTGGAACCTAGCTTTGCCATAAAAAGAATTGTGTTTAAAAAAATTAAATTCCATTTTAATTGAATAGTTCATAATATCATTCCTATGATATAAAGAAAGGACACTTGACTATTTTTCATAGTATATATGACACATGTAAACTATCATATAAACTATTTTGCTTTACAAATTCATATTAATTCTTGTGTCAAATCTTAACAATTATTTTGTGATCGATCTGAGAGATTGGGTTTTCTCCAAATAGTCTCCTCTAGTGACATCAATTATTACTCGTTGATCCAATTTCTTCTTCCATCTTAATAGTGATTGAGTTTATTTATTTGTTACGATAATTTGAGTTCAACACGAGATTTTAAATTTAATGATAGAATTTTGGGAATTTTAAATTATGTTTGATTTTAATTAAATAAAGAAAATTATAGAAACTAACTTTTTGGGTAAAAAAAAAAAAGGAAATAATTAAAAATTATTTATCAACTTGAGAAAAAAAATCAAATAAAATAATTCAAAAAACTGAAAATAAATATTGAATATAGCAGCCCAAACATTTTGTCGAACAGACGGCCGGCAGCGAGAGAGGGTGAGTTCATGCCCGGCGGCATTCACTAGGCTGAGGGAACCCTGGCGGTCAGAGGAATAGGAGAAAAAGAGATGGGAAAAGAGTTTTATTATTATTTTTTTTAATTTTTTTTTTTAAATAAATCAAATTAACCGCGACTTAAATTCACTAAAATTTTACAACGGTAAAATAGAGTATTAGGTTAAAAGGGTAAATACAAATTGAACAAATGTGATTAAATGAATATACAAAGATTACATCATAGAAAGACCTTTAAATAAAATACTATATTTTTTATAAGACAAAGAAATTAAAAAGTAATAATAAAGAAACCATCTTCAAATTACAAGCATGCAATATAAAAATCAAATTTGTACGATTGGATTAACCAAATGTGACAAAATTAAATCAACAAAAGCTCCCAGTTTTCACGATAATTATCTGTTTAATATCTTCGGACAGAATATATTCTCTATATTTTGTTCGGTCATATCATACCGCAACAGAGCATACTAAATATTATACTAAAGGAAACATATACTATACCCAATTTTTCAACCCTTTAATTTTATTGTTTTTAAATTTTGTTTTTTCTTTACGAACGATCATTTTTTATTGTAAACGTTAATAAGTTAATTAATGATGTCTAAAAACCTTTGTAGCATACGAGTGTGATCTTAACAGATCACATTAGACATAACATATGCTCGCAATCGATAGATAATTTAACAAATTGTTGTAGGCATATCACAATATGATTATCGTTACCATATAAACACAATTAAAGAAAAATTATCTCCATTCTCACATAAAATCAAAGACATCCATCCCACTTTAGATATCTGTAAATATTTTATTTCTTTTCCTATAAATCTCAAACCAAAATACACCACCACCAACATTATTCTTCAGAAAAAAAAAAAATGGCCATCAAAACCCATACTTTCCTTCTCATCTGCGCTTTCTTGCTGGCCTCCACTTTCGGTGGCGTCTCCGCTGCCTTGGGTGGCCGGAAAGCTCTAGCGATGGCGGTTCCAGCCCCCGCCCCGGCCCCAGAAAGTGACGAAGCTTTTGTTACATTAAACGCAAAGGAAGCAGGCGTAGTGGAACTAGCAAAATTCGCAGTAGAAGAATACAACAAAGGGCATGAAACAAAGTTAAACTTTGGGAGTGTAAGCACAGCTGCTTACACTAACAGCTCAAAAGGAGTAGTTTATGGGCTTACAATTGAAGCAGCTGATGAAACGGGAGTGAATGGGTATGATGCAAATGTGTTGGTCAATAATGATGTTAAGGAGCTACTTGCCTTCTGGAAAAAGATGAATTCATGATAAATCAAATAGGGATTCTTTATTAATAATTCAACTATATTTGATCATTTCTTGATTGATGAATTTTATTTTTATGTTTAGAACATAGATAAATCTAATAAATTTAATTTTTAAAAACCGATTCCGAGTGAACAAAAAGTTAATTTGTAAAAAATAATCATTTAAATTGGTATGTCAGAGTAAATTTGCATTAACTAATTCATATATATTGTATTTTAATTCAACTTTAGAGTCACAATGGATAATAATATCCCATTTTTTAACTTCGATGAATGGCTATTTTTAAGTTACATTGTTAGTTTTTTTTTTTTCCAACAATAAGTGTCATTTCATTTTTTATACTATCAACGAACACATTTTATAATATAATTTTGAGTAAATCAATATCAACGAACACTTTTTATAATATAATTTTGAGTAAATCAATAATTAAGAGTATTTGAATTATTTCATTATTTTATTGGTAACAACATGTAAAATTAGTATAGTTTTTATTCAAAAAAAACATTCTTTTTGTCTTAAAATAATAATTTTGTTTCTAAAACAAATTGATTAGGTGTATTAAACATTAAATTATTTAATATATTTTTAAAAAAGTTAATATTTATTTGCAGGTCAAATACAATACAACTAATCTAAAACACAACAAAAATTCAAATCTAATCAAAATAATCAATAAAAAAATAATTGTATTTTTTTTTCAAATCTATATCTTAGTTTAATACGTGCAATATGAGTGTCAAATTAAAGAATGTGAAAAGATAATTAATTAAATATATTATACATAAAAACATAGTAAAAACAAAAACTTTATTAGTATTCTAATAATTTTAAAAAATATATTTAAAAATTAAACTGATAAAAAATTGACACATCATTTGTAAAAATTAAAAAAATTTAAAAACATAAAATTGACAAAAAAAAAAATTACTATTTTAAAACTAATATAATAATATGTTAATATATATTAGATTGATGGTTGTTGGATTTGTGATTTGTGCCTTGCTCGATTTATGTGGTTTGAATCTCACTAATCACATCATAATTTGTAATCTCAAAAAACAAGGGAAACCACAAACAACCTCGTACTTATATTTCGAAATCCTTTGGAATTAATTAAATCAAGACTCATCTTGATTTTATTTTTTTATTTTTATGTTTTGGATTAAACATAATTTTAATTGAAACTTTGTATTCATAAACAAAATTTTGCTCCAAAGTTACTATAAATCTCGAACCAAACAAACCCTCCACATCAACCCTAAAATTGAAGATTTTGGAATATTTGAATCCAAAAAATGACCGTCAGATCACACTCTTCTTCCTCATGATCTTGGCTCTCTTGGTCGCTGCCACTTTCATCTATGTCTCCACCACCACATGCGGCCGGAAAGTGCTACCGGAGGAAGGAAGAGCCTTGGCCCCAGCTTTTATAGTATAATAATTGGAATATGCCGCCGGCATTACAATGGAGTAGTGGAAGTCGCCGAGAAGGTAGACGCCGGAGGTGCTTTTGTTCAATTAAACCCGAAGGTGGTGGAACTTGCAAACATGGTAGTTGATGAACATAAAGCCAAGTTAGAGTATAGTCGTGTTTCTAAGGCTGCTAATTACCCTAAGAGATCACTAATAATAGCTCAAGGAATTTCTGGCAGCTGCTGATGCTCTCTCTCTCTCTCTCTCTCTCTCTCCTTTGGAGAATTAACCAAAGCCAATGTGAGAGACAGTGAGAGAGAGAGAGAGAGAAATCAGTTTAGAGATACTCTATTCAATTAAGAGGTAAAAGCTTTCATTGAACAAGGCATAATTCTTTATTTATTTTCAAAGTTTTTCATACACTGAAAATGGATCATAATTCATAAGAATGGGAAGATTAATCATATAGGTTAAAAGTAAGATTAAAAAATAACATAAAGTTGATTAATTTTATTTACAGAATTAAACTTACTTAATAACCTTATTATACATATACTATTTAACTAACTATTATTTGTAGCCTAACCCAAATTTAAATACTCCAACCAACAAAAAATAATAACTTCTAACTCAAATAATAAAATACGTTTATTTTTTAATTTAATATCTCAATATATATAATATGGACACCATTTTTTTGTCAAGCCAAAGATCGTGAATATATGATTAATTTAAATATTATATGTTAAAAATAATTAGAAGCAAAAATATAATTTATTTTTTAAAAAATTTGTATAATCTATAGAATAACGACCATACATTATTATTAGAGTGATAAAAAAAAATATATGAATGGTAACAATAAATTATCCAGATTCATAATTAAATAAAAATATATATTTTCTTACTATTTTAATTTTTTGTACTACTATATATTCCAATATTTTACTAAGAAAGTTATAGTAACAACAAAAAGAAACGTTCGTATATTATAGTTGTAACAAAATTATAGTAACAAGAACCAAAAATAAAAATAAAAAATCCTATATTATTACAGTAATAAGAAAATTATAGTAACAAGAACAATAAAACTTTCTTATTACTATAATAATATATAGGAGTAAATAGATTAAAGATTCTACCTGATTTTATAAATCAATAATAATATTTTGGATGCAATATTTAAAAAGTTGGTAGATTAGCCACAATTTATGTATCTGATTGGAAAAAAAAAGGCAAAATTAATTAAAATAAAGATAACAATCAACAATTAATTTTCGGCATTACAGGGCCACGACGCTATAAATACAGCGCGCCCCCACGCAATTCTCCACACTCACTACCGAAGCACGAAAACATGGCATCCCTATCTTCTCCAATTCTCTTCATTTTTCTCTCAGTTTTCGTGGCGCTTCCCATTTTCTCCGCTGCCAGAGGCGCCGTTGCCGGCGGTTGGAAGCCGATCGGAAACCTGAACGACCCGGAGGTGGTGATGGTCGCCAAATTCGCGGTGACGGAACACAACAAGGAGGCCCATGCGTCCTTGGTTTTTCTAAATGTGGTGAAGGGAGAGTCGCAGGTGGTTGCAGGCACGAATTACCAGCTGGAGATCTCCGCCAAGGACGGCGCCGTCGCCAAGGACGGCGCCGCCGCCAGTCCCATGATCTATCGCGCAGTGGTTTATTACAGGCCGTGGGACAAGCTCCTAAAGCTCGTCTCCTTCCAAAGGCTACTCAAAGATTAACTGCAGATTTTAGTGATGATTCATGTTTGGATCTGTCGGTAATTTGCAACTTGTATCTGGTTTTGTGATGATGATCGATTAATAAAGGTTTTAACATTTACACCTCTGGTTCCAACTGAACAAAAATCGAAATTTAGGAAATGATTAAAGTAAGCTTAAGCCTGCAGATTCAACAATTCATATATCTGTTGTAATTGAAACCAATAGCATTGCGAGTGGTGCGCGTAATTTTGCCCCCCCAACACGATCGAATAACTCATACCAATCCAATATGAATATAATGGGTAGGCGTTGATTTTTAATGGATTTTGGGTAGAAAATGGTTTAATTTCGAATGACCTAATGGGTTAATCTCAAATGATCTGAATAGAAACGTGTTAGGTCGAATCAACCAGCCAACTCGTATAATTATTTTTAAAAAAATTAACTTATTTTTATTTTCCGGAGTATGAACTGTAATATTTATTAAAAAATTAAGTATATATAGAAAAAATTATATTATATATTGTTATTTCACTTATTATTTTGTAAACTCATAGAATTCTACATTGACAAATATTATAATTCATTTATTTTTATAAGTTTTTATATAATTTTATAATATTCTTTTATTATTTGGGTTCAATCAGGTTGTTCAAATCCACCTGCAAAATGAATGGGTTGTGGTTACAACTCTTGACACAATAAACTAAATGAGTGGATTCAAGTTCATACAAAATCTGTAATAACCATGTCTTAACCCGCAATCCGATCTGTTTGACACCTCTATTTGTGGTGTATTAAGCGAAGAATTGTTCTTTTTTTTTTTTGTGGAAGGGTAAATTTGAAAAATGATGTGGTTTGTTAAGTAAATTTTACTTTTTCCATCTCAAGAAAGGTACAACTTTTTTTTATCAAATTGATAAAGTTACAACCTTTTAAGAACCATAATTTTATAGTTATTTTATTTAGATTTATGCAATCATATATAATATATTTGTGAAATTTAAAAAAAATATTTCTTTTTAGTATGACTACTAAAATAAGGTCTCAACTTTCTAAATATAACTTTTTTTGGGATAACAAATACTTTTAAAATAAAATTATTTATGTTCAATGAAAGAGGGTGCATAATTTTAAATTTGTGTGGTATAATTAGCATTTATGGTATGATTGGAGTAAAAAATGGTATGTTTAAAATCAAACATTTTATATTTAAAACATGACATTTTCAAATTTGAGTGGTGATCTGAATGATTTGAAAATCGAACTTTCATCAAATAAAAATAAGACCATGCCAATAAATGATGCTTTCTTTTTTTCTTCAAAAATAACAAAAATAATAATGCTTTCTTTCATATTTTCTACCCGTATTTTTGGGTGTGAAAATATCAACTTATTATTTTTACTATATAACTATAAGTTAATATAACCTATAGAATCATTGCGCCCGTGCAACGCATAATTTGTAAATATAATGATTAAATGAAAATATTATAATCTATTAAACTATAATAAAAATGAAAATTATTCCATAATAAGTGATAAATATGGTTTTTACTTGTATTTGATATTTAATTGATTGTTATTTTATACATTAGAATACATGCATATTTGACATTTTTTATTTAAATTCTTTATCTTGTGAAAATATTATATGTTTGCTCATTTAATGTGAATTTTCACGGTCTTTGAGCTGAAAATTCAATGAACACTCATAGTCATTAAGCTTTAATACGTAGTAACAAGAGAACGAGAACAAAATCCACAATCACACTCCAATCTAGTATCTTGGTCTTGTTAGAAAGCTAAAAAAAATATCTAAAACTTTCATGAAGATTACTTCTTTCATTTATAAAGTTAAGATAATAAAAAAATTCAATTAAAATAAAATTAAACATAAATTCATCTCGACATAGCTTTGATATGTTGGTTATAATTTGAATTGCACTACACAACTTTTGTTAAAGAAATATGTTAATGGTAGCAAATTTTAAAAAAGAATTCCAAATTCATAATTAGACAAAAGTAATATCTTTTTACAATTTTAACTTTCTTATGACTATATATCTTATATTATAGTAATGAGAGTTATTGTAATAAAAAAACTTTGGAGTATATTATAGTAATAAGAAGAAAATAAATTTTCTTATTACTATAAAATAGGAGTGTTTAGATTAAAGATTTGATATAAGATTTTAAATATAATAATATTTTAAGAGTCGGTGAGTAACTAAGATAAACCACAATATATATCTAAGCAAATTGCAAAATTAGTTTCATAATTATAGTTCATTTGTAATTTTAGTCCTATACAAATGTAAATTTACAATTATGTTCCATAATAATTTTAATTTTGTGAATTTAGTCCTAATTTGGGTGAAAACTAGGAATTTTGCTGGAATTTAACATGTGCGTCTCACATGCCTTTTTTTCGACAAAATTTATCTGACGTGTCTTTTATATTTTCACATAACCTAAAAAAACCACATAATAAGATAAAATGCCACGCCAACAAAACTTAAACTTAAAACCTAAACCTACCCATCATCACAATCGTAAAATTCAAAACTGCAATCGAAGGTGGAGAAAGAAATTGTGCCTGACATAAACATCTTTTAATTATCATAGGTAATAGATTGTACAAATCTCACAAGAATAAACGTTAATCCAACAACACACTTTCCATAATAAAAATTCAAATACCATCTTACATTGGCAAAATGAACATTAATCCAACCAAATTCAGTACATGATTTGAGGCAAAAAGAACATGCACACCACATTACACAACCAAGCTCAATATTACAAAAAGCTAAAATCTAATATGATCCATATGCTTGCAAAATTAGAACTGAATTGTTCAATATTTTTAATTTTCATCCGGATTAGGACTAAAATTCACAAAACTAAAATTGTTATGGGATATAATTATAAATTTACATTTGTACAGAACTAAAATTACAAATAGCCTATAGTTATGAGACTAATTTTGCAATTTGCTGGTATATATCTACAGGAAAAAAAAAAGAAAAAAGAAAAAAGAAAAAAAGAAAAAGGAAAGACCCACTTAATTAAAATAAAGAGCGTCGTGGACCAGTAAGCAATCAACAATTAATTAACCGCGTGAAAGGGTTACGACGCTATAAATACAGCGCCCCCCTCGCGATCCTTCCCAACGCACTACCGGATCACGAAAACATGGCCCCCCCATCTTCTTCGATTCTCTTCATTTTTCTCTCAATTTTGGTGGTGGCGCTTCCCGTCTTCGCCGCTTCTAGAGGCACCATTGTCGGCGGCTGGCAGCCAATCGCTAACCTGAACGACCCGGAGGTGGTGATGGTCGCGAAATTTGCGGTGACGGAACACAACAAGGATGCCCATACGTCCTTGGTTTTTGCAAATGTAGTCAAGGGAGAGTCGCAGGTGGTTGCAGGCACGAATTACCGACTGGATATCTCCGCCAAGGACGGCGGCGCCGCCAGTCCCAAAACCTATCGCGCAGTGGTTTATTACAAGCCGTGGGAGAAGTTCCTAAAGCTTGTCTCATTCGAAGAAATCAAAGTTTAATTGCAGATCTTAGGGTATGGTGAAAGGTGACCGTTGTGGAGAAAATTTAATGTCATTCATCTGGCGCTGTTTTCTGCCTTGGTCTTGTATATCAGTTTGTGGAATTAAATAAATTTGTAGTGTATCTATCTGGTTTTCAAATGAATGATCAATTAGTGGTTTTAACATCTTATTATATTTATAACGTAACTGTCAAATATATATATATATATAATCTTTCGTATTTTATTCAAAATTTGGAATTGAGATCATTAATTTTATTTGGTGTTTCATCCTCGGTTGATATTAAATATTTTGGAACAAATATATTTAATGAATTAAAGGATATATAACTCGGAATTTGAAGGAGTTAAATTTTGAAATTTTTCATCAAATAAGAATAAGATGTTGATGTCGTTCTCGTTGTTATTTTGATTGAACTACGATTGGACTATGATGCCGTAGTGGACGGGGAATTTTATGTTTTAAAATGGTCTTGTTGGATCTTCACATGGGAGTTATTGACTTTGGCTTCACTTAAAAGTAGAAGAGGAAAGGAATTGATTTAACCTCAAGACATCCTCTTTTTCGTTTATGATATCTTAATCCTATAATTCACCAATGGCTTGTAGTATTATAAAACTAGTAAAAATAAAATATAGTTAATAATATAATTTTAAGTAAATTATATTTAATAATATTTAAATTATTTTATTATTATGTTAGTAAAGATGTATAAGAAAATATAGTATTATATCAAATAATATATTCCTCCATTTATCTTGAAATAAGAATTTTATTTTTATAATAAATTGATTAATTGTGTTGAAAAATTAAATTATTAATATATTTTTAAAAATATTGTTTAATATTTATTTACAAGCCATACAATAAAAATAATTCAATATACAATATATATTTAAATATAACCCAAATAATCAACAAAAAATTAAGTGTATATTTCGAATCTAATTTCTCATTATAATATATGCAACATAAATATCGAATTAAAAATTATAAAAAAATTAATTTGATACGTCACAAATAGAATAAAAATGATTTCTTTTTTGTAACAAATTAAAATACTATGTTTAAAAAACAAGGAAAAAAAATACAATTTATAAAAATTTGCACATTATATCCAAGAATTTTTTAACTTTTGGAGACTCAAAATTGATGAAAAATTACTATTTTATACTACTCTATTATTTTTTTTTTTTTGTATTTTGCATGAGTTCATATTATATAGGCTTAATTGTGAAAAAAAAAACTAAATATTATTTCAATATATCAAATAATATTTAGTTTGAACGGACACCAAAACCCTCTATTTAATTATAATTAATATTATTGGATTTATGGTGAAGCCAATGGATTTTGTTTTTATCTTTTGGAAAGGCATCATCACTTGAAATTATGGTCTATTCCCAAACCTAACCCTATTTATTATGAATCTAAATTATAGAATCAACTATTTTTAATTATTAAAGTTTGTTAAACTATTTTATTTAATTACTGTTTCGCCGCAGAATAAATTTCATGAACCAGTAGGCGTGTTTGGAGAAGTAACACATAAATATATAATTCTACTTTTAAGCTTTCATTGTCATATTTTAATTATTTATTAAAAAAAATGTTTGTTTAAACTCTTAAAAGCCAAGAAAAAAATTATAGTTCTCATCGTTTTAACCAATTTTTTAATTTTATCATTTTATCTGCAAACTTATAAATTGTTGTGATTTTGATCAATTCTTTTACCTCGATCAAAATTGTATAATTTCTATTGACGTGCCTGCCACATAAATTACATTTTACTTATAACTTTACATTTTAACTATTTCTTAGATTTCTAGATTAAATTTGACAATAAGATTTCCCAACCCAAAAAATAAAAAAGAATAAATAAAAATAATTTGCTCTTTCAAGATTTTTTGGATTTATAGTGTGTAACAAATTTAATGGACTATAAAATAGAATATAATTCTATTACCAATTTTGCTTTTCCAATCTCTCAAGATTCATCTGGGGTTTTTCCATGTTCATACAATAATATTTAGCCACTCATCTAACATTTTTCAACATTTATGAGTTTTGATATATATAATCGTTCAATATTTCTATTTTTGTTGATTGTATAAGATAATCGGATTGGACCAGGGTGAATGGGATTATTGGTCTGACCTCTCGCTCGGATGCTACTTCCGCAGGGGGTACCTCCTCTATTTAAACTTTCAAGGAAAAAGAGCTAAACTAAAGCAGTTCTTCTAATACGAAGAATTATGTCATCTCGAAATATCGTCAGTAATAAGAGATGCTGATTTGAACAACCTATCGCAAAATTAACAAGCTTTCAAATAGATTTGAACTTCAAGATCTAATTAAGAAATATATATATATATATATATATAGTTTCAAATGTGACTAAAAAAATATGTGGGAACTGTTCAATTTGCCCTTTTTTGTAATGGTGATACGAACTTTCACGTCAGTATTCTGCCAATATCCCAACTTATTAAAAGAAAAGGTGGATATAATTGAAGATTCACACAAAATATTTAAATGAAAAACAACAATACATGTGAATGTAAAGGTGGAAAGGTCCTGATCCCCTATCATTTTCATGCAAATGGCTGACCCAGAAAAGCAAACTACTTCACCAAAAAGTTTTTTTGTCTCATAGATTCTTCAAAAGACACCATTCCAATCATGTCACCCCCGAATCAAAATTTCACAAATTCGTACTCGAGTTAGTGGAGTACGTACGTACAAAAAAATTTACGTTAAAGATTATGAATTTGAATTGCTTGTCAATATGTTTTTAATTAAACATATTACATAAGATCTGTCTACTGTAATTTTTCGTATTAACTTAGAATTTTACTCTGTACGCATAATAGTTAAATTTCGCCATAAATAATAGTATTTATGAACTTAGAAGATATTTGAAAAAATACAAATTTTGAAAAACAACACCCTAACACATATACAAAAACTATTATGAAAGTACGGTACTGAATGGAAATAGACGAGAGTAACCCCAAATAAAATATTCACAAGTCAAGAATGACTTGTGAAGCCAACAGGGCCAAAATTATCCACTAATATAAAGTGAATTACAAAAAAGAATCAATGTATCTCTTCAAACGATCAGGGCCAAAATTATCCACTAATATAAAGTGAATTACAAAAAGGAATCGATGTATCTCTTCAAACGATTATTAACGTACTTGAAATCCAATATGAATTTCAAGTCGACTAAACTAACTAATAAAGTAAACTTAAAGAAAAACAAGATCAGAGTAATATAATCTGTTGCTGATGAATGCAAAATGTTGGAGTCAGAGTCATAACAACTTTCTTAGTAACATATGTCTCTATTATACAGACATATGTAATCTCGTTCAGTGCACTTTTCTCCTTCCTTCCTTCTTCCGTTGTATTTATAGAGTACTTCAGTTCCCTTTCTCTCATTTTTCGAGCGACGTTCGTGTAATGCCTTTCTCCATTTCTCCATTATTTTCTCAACTTCTTCTCACAGGATAGAGTTTTGACCCGGTCATCAACTGCTTTTCTAGTTTGTGGTGATATTGTTTGATGCTCAATCTTGTGATTCTTATCTGTATGTTTTAAAATAAAAGAAACTGGCAAAATATATATTCTAAATAAATTTGACACGTTCAAATTTCAACATATTATAAATAAATAAACAAACACACAAACTTATGTGTGATAGTCTCACTTCATGTAAAAACTAGTAATCAAGAATATATATATATATATATATATATATTATTTTTTCAAGTTCTCTAACACAAATAAATAAAATTAAAAAAGAAACACAGAAGATGTTTGGAATATACATTTTTTGTACTGGTTGAGGTTCACCATAATTTACATGTCAAGAAAACTCCTTCCAACTTAGTTTATAATTAAAAAAAAAAAAAAAAAAAACGTGATTTAGGGATCTGATAATAATGATTTAATCTCAAATTAACAACTAGTTTAAGACAGGCTGTACGCCCATTGTGGCAAAAGTCCTTCAAAATTTAAATTGTAAATGGTCAGTATACAGGTATTAAACACCACTTACACTAAGACACAGAATAAACTGACAACTAGATTTGGCATGATTAAGAGTAAATGTTGATTATTTTATCAGATCAACGGATATTTACAGATAAAAGGGGTCATTTTACGGGCATAATGATTCACTAATCATGTTAATCATCCATATTTGCAACTTGCATTATTTGGAGCAACTCCAACTATTTCCGGAATGAGGTTAAGAATTGTGTTCAATTCTAAAACCGTTGGATACTTTTTAGAGTGATCTCATACCTATAACCAGTGCGTGCGTTGTATAGCGAGAGTTTTCACGCATATTTACAAATACATGTACATACACATACCATATGAATGTGCGTTTGAAATTATCTTTTTTTTTTTATATTTATATTTAACCGTAAGTATTATTATTTTTGTCACATTCTTGCCTGCATCAATTAAATTTTTTTTAAGATGATTGATATATCTACAGTAACAAATGTAATTGTAAAAAATATTTTAATTTCTTATATATAATCAATATTTTAAAAAACGATGTACGTCATGTGGGTGATGAATTGGGCACACGATGTTCTTTTAATTATATTGCATTTTATCATATATTTTAATTTCATTGAGAGATATATTTTCTCTCTAATCATATGGGAGTTGATTGAAGAGACTCCTCCAGCCAAGTAAGTGTTGAAATCAAAGGATACCGAAAGATATTAAATTATATCTTGGTTTAAAAGAAAAATCCTAATATATCTTATATTCAGGATTACTCTTTATCCATTGTGGCCTCCTCCAATCAAGTGTTTGGTTTGGGATCTGTTAAACTCCTCATGTGTTATCAATAATTTTTTTTCTTTTTTTAATAAAAAATTACTCAAAATTTAACAAAACTCAAAATATAAGTTATATATATGTATGTATGGCATGTTTATGTTATTCCTTATTATGTTTGACATAAAGAATAAAAAAAATATATAATAATGCTTCAATTTTAGTTTGTTTATTTGATTTGTTCAGCAATTATTTATTTATTTGAGAACTTGACTCTTTCAATTTTAATTTATAATAAAAATATAATAATATTTGAGTGAAAATAAAGTGTGTAAAACGAATTCACAGCCACACAGAAGGGGACAACGTCGACATGGATCGGGTGAATCATCCAATCAGCATATAAATATAAAAATTCAAAACCCAGGATTGTTTAACCCAATTGTTCTAGTTAAAATCCCCGAAATATCAGCGTTGCTGAATCCGAAATTGACCTCCGCCATAGTGAGCAATCATTCTAGGGGAACCTCGGCCATTAACAATCATCGAAAATAGGAGGCTGCTTGTCTACCGGCGGCAAGCCGGCGCCGCCTCGGGCCCCGGCGTCGCAGGCCGTTGTGCGGAGGCTCCCGCTGCCAGATACCAACGACGGCGGTGTCGATAACCCCAAAATGAAGAGTTTGTTTAAGTCCAAGCCCAAAACTCCCGCCGATTTAGTGCGGCAGACGCGGGATCTACTCATCTTCGCCGATCGTGGTGGCCCTGATACTAAGGAGAGCAAGCGAGACGAGAAGGTCTTTTTTTGTTTTTTTCAATATTGTTATGACGCATTATTTGCTTGTTAAATTTATTGATCTGTTGGTGCTTATAGTTTGACATTTTCCTTGCTGATGTTGATTTGCTTTTTGATTCTAATGTAATGCCATCTATGTATAGTTATTTATTTTAATTTGACATTTGTGATGATTTGGAGACATGTACTTTGTATATGAGTGTCTAAATGGCTTTAATCGTAGTGTATAGTTGACATTGAACTGTTTGCTTATTGTTGTTGCAACAATTAAAATTTCAATGCAGTGGAGTATATGATCCTACCATATTTTCTGTGACTTATATTTTCTTAGTAATTATCCTGTGTAGATGGTGGAGTTGGGAAAACTTATGAGAGAATTGAAACAAGTTCTTTATGGGGACAGTGAGTCTGAGCCAGTTGCTGAAGCCTGTGCACAGTTGACGCAGGAGTTTTTCAGAGACAACACTCTTCGTCTGCTAATTATATGTCTTCCCAAGTTGAACTTAGAGGTAATTCTAGGGTACCTTTAATTTTGTTGACTAAAGTTTTGAGAATTCTGCTTTGTTTGTATACCCTACAGTTCTATTCAATGAGGGAGACTGTTAGAATAACGTACAAATCTTGGTTTAGTATGTTTAGAACTTACTGATCGCAACTAGTTCTTTGCCATGAGAATTGCTGGATATTTTTTGCTTACTCATAAGTTATATTTTGCAGACCCGTAAAGATGCTACACAGGTTGTTGCAAATCTTCAGAGGCAACAGGTTCAATCAAAGTTGATTGCCTGTGATTACTTGGAAAAGAACATAGATCTCATGGATATCTTAATAGCAGGGTAAGGTAGCTTGAACGAATTTCTCCTAGTTCAATGAAGTTGCCTTTTTTAAGTTTTAAACACCAATTGGTTTAGGAAATTACAATCTGGTTATTGTGAAATGCAAGACATTATTACTTTTGTATATTTTGAAAGATGAAGAATTCAGATAAAATTCGGTGGAGTAATTTTAGTCATTGTGAACAGTAATACCTTTTCCCTTGCTAAAATCTTGTTAAATTCAGTGAATCTTTGAAATTTTGTGATATCCGAGTTTTCAATGCCCAGAATCAGAATAATTTGGGTGTTTTTTGTGAGAGGAATGGACAGACAATTTTATTGCCTTTCAGCCTTCTTTTGTCACTTCCTTTACCTTCGTTATATTGCCGTTTTTCTGAGGGGAGTGGTTCTTTTTTGTTGTCCGTATGTTTTTAACAAGTTTCTATGTTTTATTGCCCAAGTAATCTGTGACTAATTTATAATTCTGTAGACTCACTGTATTCATCAAGATGTGTATCTACTTGAGGATTATTCATGCTCTACATGTGTTGGCTTTGTTTGTTTTGAGTTCCGTCTGATATCAGTGCTATATCTGTCAGTATTCTATGCCTGCTGAAAAAAAGGGACCCACACTTACTGCTGCTATAAAAACTTTTTGATTTAATATTGTCTCTGTGGGCAGTTGTAAATCTTGATTTTAGAGATCAGGGAAAGAGTTCATGTATCAATATTCTTCTGTTACTCATTATTGCTCTTTTCTCTCCCTCCAATTTACTATAAGCTGTTTTCTCTTGTAATTTACTGACTTTAATTTGCTTTGGTATTTTGCAACTAGATATGAGAATACTGATCTGGCATTACATTATGGTGCAATGCTGAGGGAATGCATACGCCACCAAAGTGTTGCAAGGTGAGTGGATCCCGGAAATTTGTGCTCGTTGAGTTGTTGCACGTGTCATATTTATTAAAATTGAATGGTATTGAAGTAGCTTCCTTTAATTTAATGCCTCATTCGAGTCAATCAAGATAACATACATCCCAACAATACTATTATATTTGCTTTATGGAGAAAACAGATACACATACTTCATGTAGCTGATTCTTTTTGTCGCTCTTAGGCTTATAGTTTGGATACCAGATAGACAGATCAGTCCATATTCTCATTCTCTGTGGATGTAGGACAAGCTTTACAGTGAGAAATTCGGGAGATGGCATTAAGTTTTGTGCTTCCGGCCTAGGGGTGTAAATAAGTAGAAGGAGCTGTGCTCTTGGCTCTCTTTCCCACAAACTTCATGCCTTATACCGATAGTAAAGATGCACCATACTAGCTCTACAGTGAGAATTCAGGAGTATTGGATTATGTTTTGTGTTCCTGGCCGACAAAATAAATAAATAAATAAAAGGAGCCATGTTGTTTGCTCTGTCCTACAAACGTGATTCCTTATACTGATAAAGATGCATCATGTGTCATTTAAAGTATTACTGTATTAGTATCTCAATATCTTATTGTGGCTGATTCAATTGTGGGTCATACTGTCATTTTGTCCCCGCTGACTATACTGTATACTTCTTGTTTTCCATTATCAAGTTTTCTTTGATGCTATTATTTACTAGTTCTAGAATCTTTTTTTGGTCTATAGGTATGTCTTGGAATCGGAGCATATGAAGAAATTTTTTGACTACATACAATTCCCAAATTTTGACATTGCTTCTGATGCTGCTGCCACTTTCAAGGTTTACATTTTCTTTGAAGTAGGAAATTACGACGTATTACTCTGTTTTCTATTTGAATTTGTTGGTTGATCTTCTCAATGCTACATGCTTTATGGTAGAATAGTGTTTGTTTGGTTGGTCGTTTGGTATTTTTGTTATTGATCCATGTTTTCATTATATCATCCTTCTTAGAGTTATTTTGATAAAGGAGATATTAAGTGCATGTTCAAAATCCTAGGATGATGATGATTGTAAAGGCGCTGTATTGTGAAACTTTGAGTCTGTAATTTTGCCTTCAAGTACTTCTGAGATAGTAATCAAGCCTTGGAAATGAGATGTTATCAAAAATTTGGTTGCAATATGGTATGTGTCATGGTATTCAAGTGTTCCTAACAGGATTTGCATCTTTCTGCAGGAACTATTGACTAGGCATAAGTCAACTGTAGCTGAGTTCCTTTCTAAAAATTATGATTGGGTAAGTATATGGCTGCGATAGCTTTGCAACCATTAACATGCTATACTCCATGTGCCTTATTTCTTGCTGTCATTCTTAGAGATCCATCCCTTTTCTCTAATGGTTACATTAAGATGTTCAATGTTACGTTCATATATGCTTTGAAAAACTCTATTAATGCCTGCTTTACTGCTTGCTATTCGTTTGAATCTAGCAGTTGAATTAATTAATATTATTTCTTGCATTTTTTATGAGCTCATTTGCTTGTTACCTTTTCATTGATAGTTCTTTGCAGAGTATAACTCAAAGTTGCTTGAATCTGCTAATTACATCACTAGAAGGCAGGCTGTCAAGGTAAGCACCTTCCCCATTCTTTTTCTTTTGGCAATGGCATGCATGAGCACGGGTCACTTGCTGAACTCACACCCCTTCCCTTCTGGAAAATGGCAACATGATATACAAATGATAATGAAATTGCTTAAGGGTGCAAATAAATAATTGCAGATACTAACTTTTGATAGGTCTGCCGTCTTTTGCTCTTTATCTTTTTTGTTGCTTTTAAATGTGAATTTTGATTCTCTTTTGCGTTTCTTTCAGCTGTTGGGAGATATCTTACTGGATCGTTCAAATTCAGCTGTAATGACAAAATATGTTAGCTCAAGGGATAACTTGAGGATACTCATGAATCTTCTTAGAGTATGGTTCCTTTCTTTGGCTTTCAGATTTAACACTCTCTTCGTCTTCTGCCTTTTAAATGATTTGAAAAGAAAAATACTAAGAGATGAAAATGTAGTAGACTGTTGAATTAACAACAAATTGTATTAAAAATGAATCTCTAGAATCAATAACACAGCAATGTACTTAGCAGACCAAGGCAAATGGACCTTATGCTTAATTGTCAGAATCAGGGACATGAGACTGCTTTAGGATTTAAAGCAAGCATTGAGTTTGGAAGAGCAACCTTATTTTTCTTCGTAGTGTTTTTCTCATTGATTTCCAATTTCAAAACTCTCCCTCAGGAAAAAAGATAAAAAAATAAAATAAAAAATCCACAGAGAGAGAGAGTGTCTGAACCCTGAAGTATTATGATTGTCTTACTTGAAAGAGGAGATTTTTGAACTTGCTAGTTCCTATGTGATATATTTAATGTTGAGCAATTTCCTTTTCCAGGAGTCCAGCAAGAGCATACAGATTGAAGCTTTTCATGTTTTTAAGGTACAATCCTATATCACAACTTAGCTTGTAGTAGATACGTGGAGAATTTGCCGAGTTATACTCCATCCTAACAAGACGATTATGTTCAGTTATTTGCAGCTAATCAGAACAAACCCCCAGATATTATTAGTATCCTTGTTGCAAATAGGAGCAAGCTTCTACGCCTTTTTGCTGATTTCAAGACCGAGAAAGGTTAGTGAGAAACTATATCTGCATTCAGATTCAGATAATCATTATAGTTATTTGCAGTGTTAGCTGTTGTGTCTTTAAGTTCTGCTCTTTTGTTACAGAGGATGAACAGTTTGAGGCTGATAAAGCCCAAGTCGTCAAAGAAATTGCTGCACTTGAGCCCAAAGAACGCCCCTGAATTCAGCTCTAGTTTAGTTTATCAGCTGAAATTGCTGTGTTGTACCAGTATATTCTAGTCGTTGATTTCTTTTTTCTTTTTGCCAGATATAATATTTCTTAGTCAGAACCTTCTCAAACCTAATATTGTGAAGTAATGAGAAAACACAATAGGAAAGTGCTCTCCCCGTTCAATTAGCCAATATTTTGCAGATGCTATTGTTGAACATCTGATATTATTTCTGAACAAAAATAAAAATGATCTTTTAGAATTTGGCATTTATTTTATTCTCCTTGATTGTGACCCCTATTTTTTAGATTTGATTTGATTGATTGAAGCAACGACGTGCTTTGCTTTTTTGAGACTTCGTTGATGCACCCCGTCCTCAGTCTCACTATGAGGAGAACTCAGGGATGTAATTAAGTCGAGTTGATATAATTTGAGCTTCATTATACTGATTGAATAATCTCTTAGTTATATAATAGTATCCTATGTCTTATTGTATTTGATTAAAAAGATTCAACTCAATTACTGAAATATGCAATGAAAGATTCTAGTTGAATAAGGTCTGTGAGTTAAGAGTAGGGTATTGTAGAGCACTCAAGCTCAACTAAGCCAATAATCTTTGAGTTTGTCGGATTAATTTTGAATAGCTTGTGAGTAGGATGAATCTCGAAGGTAGCACAGCTGCATTCTGGCTTAAGGGTTAGTTTGGGGAATTGGTACGTACTGTGGATCTTTTGGGTGATAAAGTGTGGAAACACGAGGATTCTCGAGAATTTATTCGAACGACAAATTCGCATATTCCGTCTATCATTGGTTTGGAAAACTTCCGTTTGCAATTTTATTTTTTCTAAATAACATTTCATTTCTTGTGGTTATTATGGTGGGGGTTTGAAGTAGAGCAATCGAGTCAATGGTAAGTGGTTGTCAGCACAAAAGTATTCAAATGAAAGTAACAACAAATGTCGGCATACACCCATTTTTCACTACAAAAAAAACAAATTATATAATTTAAAAATGGTTCTTATTATCGAACTATCTTTTAGTTGCAAAACATGGGCTATCTTTAAGTTGTATGGTAGCCTGAAATACGAGTAGTTTTTGGATGGTTGAAATTTATTTTTTTTAGGGGGTTTTCTATCCCCATTATAATTTTTACTCTCCACACCACAACATATTTTTGGATAAAAATATACATTTATAAAATGACCAATATACCCTTAAAATAAAAAAACTAATTTTTGGCTGAACCCATTTTCTTTCCCTTTCAAACCCTAAAAATTTCAATCTAAAAATTTGATTTCTTCAGCATCTTTTTTTCTTATATCCATGGACAATCAACATTTATATGTAAATTCGGTAAGTTTTTCAAATATTTTATTGTAAGTTTAGGGTATTATATATTAAAATTCTGTCAGCAGAAATCGGAGACTGCGTACCAGAATTTCGGAAGCGTTCGGCTTGCATCAGCCGAACATCAGCAGAAACGTTCGGCCGATAGCAACCGAATACTTCACACAGCGTTCGGCGGCCCATAACCGAACGTTCGCCTCGCAGGCTGTTCGATAGACCAGCACCGAACTTCTTTTGCTATGTTCGGCCTGTGCTCGCCGAACGCCCTGCAAGCTGTTCGGTGAACCATCGCCGAACGCGTCGCAGTTATAAACGAAAAAAGAAACAGCGAGAGATTAACTGGACTCGCCACATTTTCGCGTTCTGCATCCATGATCTTCGCGTGATGAGAGGGTGGAGAGAAGGGGAGGGGGGGGGAATCGGCGCGCAGGGTTTGGGGGGGGAGAGAGTTCGGCCGAAGGGGAGAAGGGGAAGGGGGGTGATTTTTTAATTTTTTTTAAGGGTATAATAGGTATTTTGGGGGTGGGGTTAGTAAATTTCAAATTTTAAATATATTTTTGTGTGGTGTAAATAGTAAATGTGGTCTGAAAAGAAAAAATTGAGGTGCATATAGAAATTTTCTTTTTTTATTTTTTTTTAATATATATTTTGTGACATTATAATGTGGTAACATATGCAGTTAATAGACCGCATGCCCAAAATTTTAATCACAAAAATCTTGAACCAAATCTGTATATAATCGGAATTATTACGACAGTAACGCCGTAAGTGTAACCGTTTATAGGGGGAAGAATATTTGTTCGCAGTGTCACTGCGAATTTGCCACTCTGAACGGATCCAATTTTTATCTATTTTTTATTATTCTATAAATAGTTGGCATCTGCAAGCTGTTTTATCAGTCTATGTGCTACGTGAAATAGAAATCCACCCAACCATCATCTTCACCCAATCCTTGACAGACAAAATGGCTCAGAAAGGTTGAATCTTTTCTCGTGAAATTCACGCGAAAACACTCCCCACATATATCAATTAATGTGTACATTATACTTGTTTAATTCACTAGTTTATTGATGGTTGTCATGGAATTCAGGTTCGGAGGAAGATTTCTTGGCCATGGCGGTGGAGGCTGCCAAAAAATCTGGAGAGGTGCATTCTGCCGGAGACCTAAATTGCTTTTCGCAATTGTTCAGTTTTTAATTTTTAATTTTCAGTAATCTAATTATATCGGAATTGATCGGGTTGCAGATTATTCGTTCTGGGTTCCATGAGACAAAGAGTGTGGAGCACAAAGGCTCGGTAAAATCTTCGGTTGTAATGGTTTCATTGATTTTAGGAAATTCATAGACGCGTAATATTGTTTTTATAATTTGGATTTAGATTTTCATTGAGAAAATCCGTTACCACGATACATCTTGAATAATTTGTTATGAAATGATGAAATGTGGGACGTTTTTGAGTAAATGTGGTGTCATAGACATGCGCCGGTTCTGATTAGGTTGGAGGGGTGGAACTAAAACCGAACCGGCATATAGCAGCTTCCGGTTCCTGGTTCCTTCTGTTTTATTTTTTTTACAAATTCACACTTGGAACCGCCGGTTTAGAACCACCGAACCAGATATCCTGGACCCGGAACCGAACCGGCTAGGTTCCGGTTCCGAACCGAAACCGGGTCAACGGTTAAACCGAACCGCTGACCGCCGATTCCAGTTTGGAACCGGAACCGTGCTCATGTCTATCATCGTATGCTAATTCTGGTTTCTAAATTTGGAAATGGGATATAGTTTAAGCTGGGAATGCTGTAATTGCTTCATGAGAAGCTCTAGTTCCTTTTGTTACTTGTGAAAAAATATCCTAATTCATGAAACAATAATAACTTCTGACCTAGCTCTGCTGTGAGGATTCTGTATTGCACTTTCTCCCCTGACCAAACTAAGGTGTTGCTTTGTCATGATTCATCTTGAGAATGACAAGAGAGATATTTTAGTTGGATTAAGACTTCTAGAGTTTAAAGGTAAAGGTTAAGGGCCTTCTGTGACGTATAAGTTAGCATGCTTGTCCAAAGAGCTAGTTGAATGAAAAGATGTATGACAGTGTAGGTAACAAGACATGTGTAAACTATCTCTGCCTTCGATTAAATGCTAAAATTTTAATGGGAAAAGTAGCGGTACGCACCTTCGAACATTGCTAAAATGCATCATCAAGTGAACAGAGGAACAAAAGACTGTATTGCAACAATCTTGGGTTCTTTTCTTTGCTTCCAATATTGCTGCTATTTTCTGTTTTGTGTCAGTCATCCATTTCCTTCTCTGTGTAGGTGGATTTGGTCACTGAGACAGATAAGGCTTGTGAAGAACTGATATTCAATTTTCTCAAACAACAATACCCCGACCATAAGGTTAGCTCGATCTTTTGGTATTCTTCCTGTTTGGACTAATTCATGGAGTTCTTCCTTGATATTTCTGAGTAGAATGCTTCTGCTTTTTTTTGTGGTTTGCATGTCTTATTTTTGTCTCTGTTAATCTTAGTTCATTGGGGAAGAAACAACTGCTGCTTGTGGTGCCACAGAATTGACAGATGAACCAACTTGGATTGTGGATCCTTTGGATGGAACAACTAATTTTGTGCATGGGCAAGTATCATATGTTCATTTCATTTGTTATGTGACAAGTTTCTCAATATTGAAATGCGCATATAGTTGCTAAATGAGACCAACTGCAGGTTTCCATTTGTTTGTGTATCTATTGGACTCACAATTAGACGAATTCCAACGGTGGGTGTTGTCTACAATCCAATAATGGATGAGGTAAAATATTCACTTGCTTAGTGATATATACTAGAGGTTATCTTCTGCATCTTTACTCATTATCTAGATTTAGTATGAAAAGTCTCTGAAATTAATAATCTGAAAAGATTTCCCTTAAATTATCAAGATATAGGTACGATTGCAGCATGTAAATAAATCATATTCTAGCAATTCCAATCATGCTCAAATTACTCTTCAAGTGTCGGTAGCCATCCAAGTGACGCTAGCTTTATCCTCCATTTCTGTGACTCTTCTATGCACCACTACTGCCTGTTGGTATAAACACATATACAGCACAAATTACTCTTTTGACAAAGTTTCTATTTACTGATATTAAATATTGCCTTTCAATATGCAGCTTTTTACTGCCATTCATGGAAAGGGTGCTTTCCTTAATGGAAAACCCATTAAAGGTAAGTTGAATTGTCAATCCATATATTTTTGAGGCATATCAATTTTATGGTTTGTATTCACTGCTATGTACTTTGAGTATGCAGCATCTTCCCAAGCTGAGCTTGTAAAGTGCCTCCTCGCCACTGAGGTACACAGCTAAACGCATGTCTGATCAGAGCTTTACTTAGTAGTCTAATACTGCTTGCTAGTTATGAAGTTCAGATGCTGATCCAACTTCATATGTGCTTGCTGAATTCATATCTCTGTATTCAGCTTGCAGTCAAAGTTGTGAAATTTAGAAAATTACTCTGTAATTCTACATGTAGGGAGCTCATCAAGTTTAAAAATTACAGGCGGGTACAAAGCGTGACAAGTCTACCCTAGATGCCTGTACAGATAGGATCAATAGCTTACTCTTCAAGGTAACGTTCAATGATCTTCAGCATTTTAAAGGTAATATTTGGTGGTAAAAATAGCTGAGAAATATGGGTTCTCACTTGATCAGGTTAGGTCTCTTCGAATGAGTGGTTCTTGTGCATTAAATCTCTGTGGGATTGCTTGTGGAAGGCTTGATTTATTCTATGAGACAGGTTTTGGAGGCCCTTGGTAAGATCTTAAGATGTTTGATTAAACTATGATCTCATATGTTAATGTTCGTTATGTATATAATTATCAGACAATAAAAATTGGGTTATTTGTGATCAGGGATGTAGCGGCTGGAGCTGTAATTGTAACCGAAGCTGGAGGACTTGTATTTGATCCGTAAGTAACAAGTCTTTGTCCTCTGAAACAAGAACAATATTTTTATGTATATATCTACCGCCTCATGCAGACATTCACCGTCTTTTTTTTTTTTTGGTTCAAATCATGATATCATTTTCTGTGACAGCTCTGGCAAGGACTTCGATTTGACCTCTCAGCGCATAGCAGCTTCGAATCCTTTTGTCAAAGATGCGTTTGTTGATGCATTGCAACAATCAGAATAGAGAAGCTGTGCAGGTCAGCTAAGTTTCTTGTAACTTCCTGAAAGAATCTACAGTGAATGCCCTGTTGTAACATTGAAGAGCATTGCAAGTGGCAGTGTTATGTACTTGCTGATTCTTCTTATTGGCTGAGGCCTACAGCCAAGCCATAATATTTGTTCAAATAAACAAACACTACAGTTTCATTGTTATGGAATTTGTCTATCTTGTTTAATCCAATTCTTATGATGATATGTTTAGTTGCAATATCTTAATTTAGTCTTTATTCATCTTGCTCTTAGGAAATTGAGACAGAAAGAGAGGAAAAAAATCGTATATGATAAACCAAAGAAACAACAAATATATATAGAACTATCCAACACCAAATCTACATAAAATCTGGGGAAAAGGGGGGGCAGAAAAACAAATATCACTCTCTAAACTTCCCCGGTAAAACATCAGAACATCAACACACATCCTAAAGTAGAGGAACCTAAAAAATATCCAGAAGCTGGAACAAAAAAACAAGAGCCGAATAGAACAGACTTTACAGGAAAGCATATACATCTCCTTCATACTCTATCCTGTGCCCTTCCTCCATATCCTCCACTGTAACCATTTGTCCCATTGACCCCATTTGACATCTTTTGGGGGTGGCTCGACTTTTTCCTCTTCACCACTACAAACCATGTGAAGATTTCCAAAATAGCAGCAAAGATGGCCAGACCTATTAGGATTCCGATGTAGGCTCTCTTCCATTTCTGATCTGGATCCAAAATGTCGAGGCCCTTGAAAATGTTGATAATGCTTAGGACTATGACAGAATATCCGATGAAGTGGTGGTAGATGTTCCAGTAGAACCTGTATTTGTGCTCCTTTTTCGGCCTTAGAAGCAAAGCAGACACCTGTGTCCAAGCATAACCTTGTTGTTATGACTTCATTTTCCACTTCTAAAATACTATTATGCAGATAGAGACATCCCAAAAAAGAAAAAAATAATAATAACAATAATAAAGGAACATATTCAACTTTTTTTTTTTTTTTACTTAGTTGGGATTCTCAAGTTTCAGCAAATTGGAGAACTAGTTGAAGTGTATTACTGGGTGCGATATTTTACTAGTTATTCCGTCATTCAATATCAGAGCATTAGGATTTCAAATCTATCACAAATGAACTATCCAAACAACTTCAATGAACTTGTTACTATAAACCTAAATTCCATTCTCCAGACCCTTCAAATCCAAACTCAATTTCAAATTTCAAATTTCAAATTAAGAATTCTTCAATTTCAAATTTATTCTCCAAATCCTTCAATCTAAATGTAATCTTAGATTGGCACATCGGAGAGACTAAACAATACCTGAAGAGTTGCGAGGCAAAAGATGACAATGCCAATGATCCTGTGGGCTGTGTATTGAACTCCAGGAGATTGGCTTCCAAGTCGTAGCCCAGTGGCCCAACCCGCAACTCCAATGATATAGCCCGATGTTTGACAGGCCGCATGCAGGTAAAACCATGCGGGGTCTGCCGAAGGGAATACTTTTAGGTACCTTGCTGCTACTGCGCCGATTGGCAACAGGATCCCCCAACTTACTGCATTCAGCAATCCGTGGATCTGCATATTCACTAGAAACTTCAGATATGAAGGAAATGGTACCTTTGCCAGAAACAACTAGGAAGTTTTATTGCATCGCTATAGCGAACTCATAAATTTAAAAAATCATTAAGAAATTGCAAATTTGAAACTGATAAAATGTATTAGTTTCGGTCTTGCTACGGGAAGAAAACAGAGACAGCATGCGAGTAATATTAGACTAACTAGACCGAAACTTCCGTTGCATTCTCTGTTTCATCTCGTATTTTGTTAAATGTGAATTCAAACTTACAAGTTGCTCACACTAGAGCAATCCATCAAATGTTCTTCGGCATGGTAGAGATACATGAGACTGTGGATTATCTAAGAGATTAATTTATAAAATAATTAGATTTTTCTATATTCGTTTTATTTATATAACAAAATATCTCTCTCTTCCCCTGATCACAATTCCTAGAATCACCCTAATATACGCATGAAAAAGAGAAGGGCATAATAAATAACAAGAACAGGATCATATTTAATTCAAGAAATCATACAGAAAAAGATATTAAAAAGATCATTTACGGAACCGTAATAAAACTCACATTCTTTTTCTTTGTACCGGAGCCCACTGGTCCTGCTGTCGTCTGTGTCTGTCCCGAAAGAAGGTTCAAATTCCCCCTCGACTGAACATTAGGGCCCGAAGTGGGATGAGCTGCTGGGGAATTCCCAGAAAGGGGGCCTTCTTGCCAGACCTGGTTCACCGTAGAGCTTAGATTGTCAAGCTTCAAAGTAGCAAACATGATCAACTCATTTCTTGCATAAGTTGCCGTCAAATCCGAAACCGGAAAACTCAACTCTCCTTCCTGCAACTGAGTCTGGTAGCTCGTAACAGGCGCTGTGTAAGCTCTGATTTTCCCATCGGATTGTTGGTAAGCCACGAGTGCTTGTGCACCGATCATTCCTTGACCGCTCGGATTGATGGCCCATGCGGTCCATCTAGAGGGCGAGAACCCTGTTTTCCGGTACGCGATTTTAACGGTTTTCGTTGCTTGATCGTAGTTCCAGTGAAGGAATGAGTTCAAGGTGGGGAGGTCATTGCAGTGTGTGAAGATTTGGTTGCTTGCGAAGTTGTAGTTTGTGCAGGACTGAGCGTAGGATGATATGTAGAGAGAGAAGAGGAGAGAGAGGATCAGAAGAGGTCTTGACATTATGCCTTTGTTTGATCACAATCAAGACCAAAGTTCCTAGGTTCTGTTCTTGAATGGGTGAATGAAGAAGGTTTTTTGATGGAATTATGATGATGAAGAAAAGAAGGTTATGAAGGAAAGAGTAGAGAGAAAGAAGGGTTTTATAAAAGAAGGTTATGACAGGTGGGACATGAGTAGTTACAGTTTGGTAAGGGAAGGTTCTGCGTGAAACACACACACACACACACACACACACATATATATATATATATATATATTTGTGTGTGCTGTGTACATAACCAGCTCTATTGGAGAATTGGCACTTGGCGAGATTTTATTACCTGCTTGTTTAGGCTTCAACAACCTTAGTTTAGACACCAGTTGTATGTCTAACTTCAACTACAATTGTACTAAATAAGACTTTATTTTTTGTTTTTGAGTTTTATATTATACTTCTGATTAGAGATGAGCATTTATAGTCTTTGAGTCATGACCAATTCACCTTTTTGGATATAAACAATCATTGCTAGCATGTGGAACATGTCATAAAAGTTGCATGACATTGATCATAACATTTTAACACTTCAATCGAATGAGCATGATGACGGGTCGGGGTGGGGGTCGGGTGGTTCCCCAAATCCTACACCGGGTATTCAGACGTGCAAAATGAACGGCGAATATTATATCTGGTCTAATTCACTAAGAAAGAATGCACCGGTGCAGGTTAATCGTATCCTACTTTAGAAATACAATTTGCTTCAAGATAACTAACTAATAAGATAACATTTTCTGCTATATTTTGGTATTATTGTTGACTTATGAGTTTATGGAAGAATTATACATTATTGTCAATGCAATAAATATATATATATATATATATAGGTGAATAGCATATTTATGAGACTGTTGAGTAGAAGCATTTGTTTACCAAGTCATGTAAGTTACTGAGGTTTAGGAGGGGCAACAACTTCACCATTTTAACTCACACAGTAAAAAGCTGGAACATTAGGTATGAGTGTATCTGTAAGATAACTACTTCAGTCTAAAAAATCCTATTTTATATTGAAAAGGGCATGTGGAATCCACAGCTTATTATATGCTGGATTAGGTACATGATTTGTAGCAGCTGCTGGAATCCTGCATTAATTGGTCAAACCAAATCCAACTTCTACCACCCCTACCTTCACTCTGCCCCAACTAGCTCCTTCTACCACACCTATATTGCCCTCTTATATATATATATATACACACACGTATGCATTCATGTATGTGTGTGTGTGTGTGTGAGTTTAGCATTCATGTATTGAGTCACGATACGATTCAATAATTTAATATGAATATATGTTGAATTTGAGGGTTCGGATTGGGTCCGAATGACACGAAATGAAATGGGTTAGGGTTGTGAATGGACCAATTTGAATCCGTTCAAAACCTGCAACAACCGTTTCTCAACCCTACTTCGAACCTTTCACCTCTCTCATCTAGGATTATAATTTCATTCATGATAATGTATTAACTTCCATCATCCATGGGTTGGTCAAACGCTACACTCAAATTATGTGTGTGGGTATTTTATATCCATGTTTATCTAGAATACTTTATATATATAATTTTGAGATAAAATTAATTAATTATAATCTCGTCAATGGACATATGAAATTATGCCCGTCATAGATTGGACAGAAAACAACATAAGTGTACATAGCAATTAGGGAAAACAACTCTGGAGGATTCGAAGATTGATTTAGTACAGATGGACCCATAGTCCCTTCATTATGTTTTGTCTGTTAGTTTATGTACTAATAACCTCATATTTTATTCAAATCAGCTCAATTATTACAGACCATGTTCCTGTTATTGATGCAACGCTCAAGAAGATTAATATCCGGCCCACAGAAATCATTTCTCATAATAATCATTTTCCCCACACCATTGCATATCATTTACTTTTGGACAACTTTGATATCCCATCTCATGCTATTTCACAATTTTTTTTTTCATAAAATTAGACATTAACTTTTGAAACATAATAATCTCGACTTTGACGATCGTTTTTATAAATAAAAAACATTTTTGTGGGGCCGGAGGAATTAAGATATTTCAATATGTTAGGAGCAGAGAATCTTGGAAGAGGGCAAAAATGTAAAGATAATTTTGTTACTATTAATTTGGTGGCACGAAGAGGCATATGAAAAAGACTTGCTAACATTACTACGTGGTTAAGTAAGCATGACGAAGCATGACATTATTCATTAATTGAATTTTTTTATAAAAAAATTAAAATAAATAAATAAATAAAATTATGAATAATAGTGTTTTGAAATATGGGAGAAAAAAATCTTGTTTGTATTAGTTTACCTATTTGTTTAATGTGTGGGGGAGTTTGGTGAGATTACGACTTTCTGTTGAGGGTGAAAAGAAGAGGCACGTAGCATAACATGCAAGATTTATTTTGCCTGGGATCATTATCTTTGTCTAAAGTATATTTTATTTTAGATTAGAAAAATTAATAATGATAAGGATAAATACAATAATCGACTAATTATTAATTAAGAAGACCCCATTTCATGATTAACATTGATTTACTTTATTATTTTTAAATCTCAATGTTATCTTGTGTCCATTTTAGAATTGTCGCAGGTGGATTCACCTTTTTTTTTTTTTTTTATCTTCGTTTTTGAATCAAAATAAAAAAATTGCTATACTTGGTTTGGTAATGGTAACCCTATTTTGGAAAGCTGCCTGTGTAGGGTGTTAAGTTAATTGAATTCATCGAATTATCAAAATTAAAATTGTTGATTGATTAGAAAATAACAACTGAATCGATCGAAATTTCACATAAAATCGAATCTTAATCAAATCAAATTATTCAGTTGGTTTTTTGGTTAACCAAAAACTCTAATTTTAACAAAAAAATTCTAATTATTTTGATTTTTAAGAAGTTACACAACACAAAAAATATATATTATTTATGTTATATGAAAAATAAAGTACAATTAATAGAAGCCAATATTAAATGAATGAAGAATATTTATGTAGTATATAAAATAATTGGGTCAGTTCGGTTATTTCAAATACTTTATTTAAAAGAATCAAAACTGATCGAAGTAACAAAAGTCCTAAATATTAAATATCAAAATTTACCTTATAAACGTAACCATATTTTTAAAAATCGCCTGATTTTGGTTGATTAATTCAATTTTAACAGAAATTTGCATACTCATAATGAACACTAACAAATAAATAAATAAACATAATTAAACTAATAATTTATTAAAAATATATTATTATTTAATTGATTAAAATAATATATCAAATAAGTTGAAAAAGTCCAGTTAAATTAGAGACCTATATCAAATAGCGTATGTGGAGGTTCTTGACTACATTTGCATTGGACAGCAATAATAGGTTGATATCATCATATCATTACACCAACATTTCAAACAAGGTTTCGTGTACAAATTCCTTTCATTGTTTTGTCCTAATCACTAAATTAGACTCAACTATCCCAACCACTCCACATTTTCTTCCTTTACCCCTAATCAAACTATTAACCTTTTTTTTTTTTACTGAACCTAAATTCTTATCATGCTGCACTTCAAACTGCAAAACCACCGACTTTTTTAACTTCCTTCTAATTGGGTAACTACTCATATTTGGTTTTGTCTAATTGGTCGATTGAACGACCGCTATTCTTTGCTTTCATTCACACTTGACACGATTTGTTTTCTTTCAAACAATCAATTCATATGTAGAAAATTGTAAGACGATGTGTTTATCAGAACATAGACCACCTGACAAGGATTGAGAAGGTAAGTGTGTTGGTAAAATATATTTTAATTACTGATAATGGCCGAACATATGTGTATATATGTGGGCTAAAAACTAAAAAAATAATGGAAAGTAAAATAATAACATGATACAATATACCCTTGACGCGTGAATTAAATCTAATATATACCGTTTATTATGCACGTGATCAATATTTTGGTTGATAATTGTGGGCCTTATGATGGGCTGCGGTTCATGTACAAGTATCTCGAATTTTACGACTATGGACACGGGCTGAAAATGGGCCCTGGCCCATTTATCTTAATCATAATTTCAGGCTACGTACACAACAAGCTCCTTAAATATGGGCCGTATTTGGAAATAGCTAACCGGACTTAATGGACATCAATTTTGGGGGAATCACAAATCTTTTTTTAATTAATAGTTAATAATTTTATAATTTCTTAATATAATAATTTCTTTTCCATATCAAGTTAGGGCAATATGTTCAATTAGTAATTTGATAAAATACTACGATAATATGGTTTTATGAAACCCTAATATAACCTTATGATCCCATTAATAACATAATTTAATAATCTCATAAAATCCTTAGACATGAAATCCTCATAACTTCCTCAATCAATTTTTTTCTTAATTTTCCTGATTAGAGAGAGACCTTAGTTATAATATTAAATCACCGATTATAATTTATTTTATCCTAAATATTTATAGTCAAAGTATTCATAAATCAAAGTAAGTTTCCATGATATCATATTTGAATTGATCAAATTTATTTGACTTAACATAGACATATACATTCACCCTATTAATTAATAAACTGTCGATATATTAATTAATTAAAATCTCTTTCAATAACAAAAATTTATTCGGTCCCAAAAATATTTTTAATATATTTTTCACTTTTAAGAATAAGAAATGGGCATATTGTGATGAAACTTGCGTAATAAATTCTTTAGAGAAAAAATTATAAAAAGTTTAGCGGTATAGACGAAACTAGGCCAGGCCTTGCTAATTTTAAATGGGCCGTTTGCTTTGAGGCCCAATCTGGGCCTGCATAGAAAATTGGTTGGGCGAGTGCAGAGATAAATATGGGCGGGCCTCACTAATCACATGGGCCATTTTGAAACTCCAATATTCAATATTAATGAAATCAGGAACCGGTCGGTTGGGTCTGAACCCGGGCGACGTAAAAAATCTTTAAAATTAGCCGAACATTGGTGATTTCATCCAATGTTTAAAGTGCAGTCTCACGGTATATTTGTGAAGGGTAATGAAATATGTGTTTCGTATGGGATTTTTTGATGTCTTATATATTGAGTCGAGGTAGACATGGGCACGGTTTTGGTTTGAAATAAGAATCGCAGGTTGGTACCGTCGGTGAACGGTTCGATTCAACCGTTGATTCAGTTTCTATTCCAAACCGAAACTGAAACTGTCTGACTCACGGTTCGGTTCCGGTTCCTAATTTTTTGGTTTGAGGAACCGCCAGTTCTGGTTCGAAGTGGCGGTTCTAACCGTCTTTTTGAAAATTATAGTCGTTGAAGATCAACGGCTGAGATTAACTAGTCTTTGATCTCCAACGGGTAAGATTCTGCAACCGTTAGGGGAACCGCCGGTTGGAACCGAAACCGAGAACCGAAATCGAAAAATCGAAACGAGAACCAAGGAACCGTGGAAGGAACTGGTTAAAGAAACCGGGAAACCGAAACCGTGGAACCGCCAGTTCTGAAATCTGAACCGAAATCGTATATATGGCGGTTTGATTTCAGTTCCGCCTTCCACAGTTCCAAGAACCACCGATTCTGAAACCAAAACCGAAACCGACGAACCGTGCCCATGTTGAGGTCTATATTTATAGAAGAATTTAGAATCCGATTTTAGTTGACTTTTTGGAGATGAACTTATGAATTATAAACATCCCAAAAATATATTTCATGGAATTTAGATTAGATGTTGATGCATCTTATGAAGTAGTGCATGGGGGTAGAGAGAGATGCTTGCCTCATACTCAATGTCCAACTAAAAGGCGGTAGCGTACAACTAAGCATTGCACCAATTTCAGGGAATCAAATTCTTTGTTTCCCACTACCAACACTCCCCACATTAATGTTTCTCATACATAATTAATTGGTGCAATGAACCAAATATTTCTCATCCTCGATTTATACATACTATACGTGCTTATTTTATTTATGACAAAAACTGCATACAAATTTAGAAATAGAAGAATTGGAGTTTTTTGTTTTCACAATTTCATTGGTGCCTGTTCTAACTTAAACAAAAAGTCAACATTTCTCTTTAATTATTTATTTCTATCTTTTCGGGGATGGACGATGAATGATGATAAGGCCTGGAAATAATATCCATAAATGCACCAAGAATTTAATTACTGTGCGACAACTGAAATCATTAAATTCTGGCACAATTCATGAAATAAAAAACAATTAAACCAATGTAAGACTTTCAGCAAGAGTTATCCGATATGACCGAAGAAAAGCACTTGAGAATTAACACAGAATATGCGGCTGTAGCTTTGATTTATTTATTTATTTTTGCAATTTGATAGTTAAATGTATTAAATAATAACACCAATAATATATATATCTTATACTCTATTTGTATTATTTTTGTATTAAGGTGAATGTTGATCAAGAGTTTACGTGTAGCTCATGATTATTAGTTAATAATGAAGTTGATAATGTTAATCAGGAATTTAAGTGTAGCTCATGATTATCAGTTAATAATGAAGTAGAAGTTGGTGCATGGTTCAGTATGATCATGCACAGCTGGAGCAGCTGCGATGCAGCAGATCATTTAGACCGCTACAGCTGATTCAAGATTGGTTGGCACGTGCAGTTAGTTAGTTAGTTTGTGGTAGAAGTTCATGCCACTTTTTGATAAGTTGGTTAGTTGCATTTTCAACTAACTAGGGGGGAAGGGGTGAATAAATTCAGCGGATACATTCATCCATAAGACAAGTGAAGGGAGAAGAGCAAATCGAGAGAGAGAAGTGAAGTTCAGTTTCTGGGTTGTGAATCTTGAGTGTTCATATCCAGTTAAATTCGTGAGAAGTGTCCATCATGATTGAGTGAAGTATTTACTCTAGTAATCTGCATTGTTTCTTGAGTAATAAGAAGTGATATCTCGTTTTGCAGTGGACGTAGATCTAGAAATAGATCAAAACACTTAAGATTGATGTTGTATTTTTTTTTTAAGTTTACATTTTTTTCTTGTTCTTAATCGATTGCTTCTGTAAATTATTGCTCGAATCTGACAGATAACATAAAAAAATACGAAATATTATGTTTACAGTAAACTGAAAAGGACAGTGACCAGGTTTGAATTAGGGTTTTTTTTCAAAATAATGCAAAAAAAAAAAAATTTACGAAATAGGCATGTTTTGGAACAGTTTTTAAAAATAGGTAAAACGTCACCGCCGGTGACGTTATTTCGAAAAAACGTCACCGGAGGTGACGATTTTAAAATTTAAATAAAGAACGTCACCTTAGGTGACGTTCTTTATGTAATATGTTATATATATATATACACAATATATATAATACATACATACATCCATACATGCATATATATATATTATATATATACACACACACACACTGACACACTTATATATATATATATATAATCTGTAAAAATATAATATATTTTAAATATATATTCTTATTAACATATATATGTACATATTTATAAAATATATATTTATATATTAAAATAAATATTAAAATATAATTAATAAAATTAAAATATTATAATTTTAATTAAGAAAATAAAAAATATTTAAATTCATTTTTATAATATATATATTATATATATATGAATTAATAAATAATAATATATATTTTGAATATTTACATATATATTTTTTTATTTATTAAGTAAATATATAAAAATATATATTAAATTATAATTTTAAAAAGTAAAATATTATAATTTTATTTAAGATAATAAAATTTATTAAATTAAATAAAAAAATTTAATTATCAATTCATATTTTGAAAATAAATAATATATATATATAATAATTTATAAATATATATATATATATATATTTTCAGATATTATATATATTATTATTTAAAAATATATATTTTATATATATATATATCTATATATAATATATATATTATATATAAATGTAAAAACGTCACCTTAGGTGACGTTTTTTAAAAATGTCACCTTAGGTGACGTTTATTTTAATTTTTTTTTATTTCATATATATATATTTATATATTATTATTATATACATATATATTATTTATTTAGAATATGTGTGTATATATATATATTTTTTTATTTATTAAGTAATTATTAAAAAATATAAATTAAATTATAATTTAAAAAACTAAAATGTTATAATTTTATTTAAGATAATAAAAAAAATTATTTAAATTAAAGAATAAATTTTAATTATTAATTAATATTCTAAAAATAAAGTAAATATATATATATTAATAAGTATAATTTAATATATATTTTTATATATTTACTTAATAAATAAAAATATAAATATACATATTTAAAATATATATTATTATTTATATATATAATATATATTATAAAAATTAATCTAAAAACGTCACCTTAGGTGACGTTTTTTAAAAACGTCACCTAAGGTGACGTTTATTCTAAATTATATATATTATGAGTCATATATATATATATAGTATATACACTACATGCATACATCATGCATGCATGAATATATATATTTTATTATTTATTTATTATGTATTACACATATATATACACACTCACACACACATATATATATATATATTAAAACATGTATGATATATATATATATATTTTTTAAATATATATTAACCTAAATATATACTTTCAATATGTATATATATTTTATTTATTAATTAAATATTTAAAAATATATATTAAATTGTAATTTTAAAATATGTAAAATATTATAATTTTATTTAAGGTAAAAAAATTTATTTAAATTAAAAAATAATTTGTAATTATTAATTTATATTCTAAAAATAAAATAATATATATATTAATAATATATAAATATGTATATATATATATAAAAAATATATATATCTATATTCTAAATATATATTTTGAATATGTATATATATATATATATTTTATTTATTAAGTAAATATATAAAAATATATATTAAATTATATTGTTTTATAAATATATTTGTTATAAATTATATTCCTAAATTATATTTGTTATAAATTATATTTCTAAATTATATTTGTTATAAATATATTTGTTATAAATTATATTTCTAAATTATATTTCTAAATTATATTTGTTATAAATATATTTGTTCTAAATTATATTTCTAAATTATATTTTTTATTTTGTTTTCTTTTATATAATATATATAATATATATATATATATATATTTATAAAATATATATATATGTATATATTTTTTGAATATGTATATATATTTTTATTTATTAAGTAAGTATATAAAAATATATATTAAATTATAATTTTAAAAAGTAAAATATTATAATTTTATTTAAGATAATAAAAAATTTTAAATTAAAGAATAATTTTAAATTATTATTATGTGTAATTTTATTTTCTAAAAATATATATATATTTTAATAATATATAAATATATATATACAAATAATAAAAATTAAAAATAAAATAAAATAATTTTCTTTTAATTACAGAAATATTTGGATTATATATATTATATATAATATTATATAATATAATATATATATAATATATAATATATATATATAATATATATACATACATACATACATACCATGCATGCCAGAAACGTCAGTGCCACTGACGTTTTTTCATTTTTTTTTTAATTTTAATTTTGGCCCAAAATTATTGAGGTTGCGAGGATTCGACCTCGCAACCTCTTGGTCAACCGTCCAGCCTTTAACCACCAAGACACATTCACTGTTTGGAAATTTATCATATAATTTTATATATAATATAACTTTAAAATACAAAACAATATATTTAAAATACAAAATAATATATTTAAAATACAAAACAATATATTTAAAATACAAAACAATATATTTATAATAAAAATAATATATAATATATATATATTATATAAATGAAAATAAAATAAAAAATGTAAATTAATAATTAAAAATTATTATTTAATTTAATTAATTTTTTATTATCTTAAATAAAATTATAACATTTTACTTTTTAAAATTATTATAATATCTATTATATAAATAATATCTATTATATATAGATATATATATATTTATAAAATATATATTTATAAATAATAATATATATATATATTTATATATTATTATATATATATTATTTATTTTCAAAATATGAATTAATAATATTTATAAAATATATATTTATAAATAATAATATGAATTAATAATTAAATTTTTTTATTTAATTTAATAAATTTTATTATCTTAAATAAAATTATAATATTTTACTTTTTAAAATTATAATTTAATATATATTTTTATATATTTACTTAATAAATAAAAAAATATATATATATATATTTATAAATAATAATATATATAATATCCGAAATTATATATATATATTAAAAAAAATAAAAATTTTTATTATCTTAAATGAAATTATAATATTTTACTTTTTAAAATTATAATTTAATATTTATTTTTATATACTTACTTAATAAATAAAAATATATATACATATTCAAAAAATATATACATATATATATTTTATAAATATATATATATTTATATATATATTATATATATTATATAAAAGAAAACAAAATAAAAAATATAATTTAGAACAAATATATTTATAACAAATATAATTTAGAAATATAATTTATAACAAATATATTTATAACAAATATAATTTAGAAATATAATTTATAACAAATATAATTTAGGAATATAATTTATAACAAATATATTTATAAAACAATATAATTTAATATATATTTTTATATATTTACTTAATAAATAAAAAATATATTTATATATATATACATATTCAAAATATATATTTAGAATATAGATATATATATTTTATAAATATATATATACATATTTATATATTATTAATATATATATTATTTTATTTTTAGAATATAAATTAATAATTACAAATTATTTTTTAATTTAAATAAATTTTTTTACCTTAAATAAAATTATATTATTTTACATATTTTAAAATTACAATTTAATATATATTTTTAAGTATTTAATTAATAAATAAAATATATATACATATTGAAAGTATATATTTAGGTTAATATATATATTTAAAAAATATATATATATATATCATACATGTTTTAATATATATATATATGTGTGTGTGAGTGTGTATATATATATGTAATACATAATAAATAAATAATAAAATATATATATTCATGCATGTATGATGTATGCATGTAGTGTATATACTATATATATATATATATATATATGACTCATAATATATATCATTTAGAATAAACGTCACCTTAGGTGACGTTTTTAGATTAATTTTTATAATATATATTATATATATAAATAATAATATATATTTTAAATATGTATATTTATATTTTTATTTATTAAGTAAATATATAAAAATATATATTAACTTATACTTATTAATATATATATATTTACTTTATTTTTAGAATATTAATTAATAATTAAAATTTATTCTTTAATTTAAATAATTTTTTTTATTATCTTAAATAAAATTATAACATTTTAGTTTTTTAAATTATAATTTAATTTATATTTTTTAATAATTACTTAATAAATAAAAATATATATATATGAAATAAAAAAAATTAAAATAAACATCACCTAAGGTGACATTTTTAAAAAACACATTTATATATAATATATATATATTATATATAGATATATATATAAAATATATATTTTTAAATAATAATATATATAATATCTGAAAATATATATATATATTTATAAATTATTATATATATATTATTTATTTTCAAAATATGAATTGATAATTAAATTTTTTATTTAATTTAATAAATTTTATTATCTTAAATAAAATTATAATATTTTACTTTTTAAAATTATAATTTAATATATATTTTTATATATTTACTTAATAAATAAAAAAATATATATGTAAATATTCAAAATATATATTATTATTTATAAATACATATATATATAATATATATATTATAAAAATAAATTTAAATATTTTTTATTTTCTTAATTAAAATTATAATATTTTAATTTTATTAATTATATTTTAATATTTATTTTAATATATAAATATATATTTTATAAATATGTACATATATATGTTAATAAGAATATATATTTAAAATATATTATATATTTACAGATTATATATATATATATAAGTGTGTCAGTGTGTGTGTGTATATATAATATATATATATGCATGTATGGATGTATGTATGTATTATATATATTGTATATATATATATAACATATAACATAAAGAACGTCACCTATTTAAAATTTAAAATCGTCACCTCCGGTGACGTTTTTTCGAAATAACGTCACCGGCGGTGACGTTTTACTTATTTTTAAAAACTGTTCCAAAACATGCCTATTTCGTAAATTTTTTTTTTTTTTTGCATTATTTTGAAAAAAAAACCGTTTGAATTAATCCCACAACAATGTCCCTCAGCGTAATGTCGGAATTATACTATCTTCGGCCGGCTTTTACCTGCATATTATTTTAACGTTGTCCAAACCATTTTATCTATATATTTTAAAGTTTATTGAAAAGGTGGTTTGGCATTTAATTGGATAGTTAATATTGACATGACGACACTATCTTTGTAATAGGAGAGAGAGAGAGAGAGAGAGAGAGAGAGATGGGGCAATTTAGAGGATTTGTGATTGTCCAATGTGTTTGATTGGTACTAAGTTGGATGAAGTGAGGTTCCCAATTAATGTCTACAAATAGTGTCTATGTAGAAAAATGAAACATCTCCATTATGTGCATGGTGTTCCTTCTTTATTCTCCATAACTTCAGTTACGTGATTAATATAACTTCCCACGCCTACAAATTAGATTTATATTAAATGTTTAGTTATCCATCAACACACATCTTATGTTCACTAATTAATGGATCAGAATTTTATAAAATATATATATATATGTTCACAATATATATATATATATTGATACGATTTAATTTTAAAATTAAACTCGATCCATTTATATTATAAATGAAGTTTGATTTTATCATTGTTTATTTAAACTAATTATTTTAAATAAAAAATAAAAAGTTATTTTTTACATTTAAATTTTTTTATGTGCCTTAATTAAATCAGAATAAAATATTTAAATGCTGCGTCAAATCACTAAATTGCATTGTAATTATATTTCAAATCGATGCATAATTAAGTAGTAGTTAGCTAGTTTGGTCCTAAATACTATAAAGGTCCGATAAAGGGGGGTTGGACTTGCTCCAATTGACGATGTCATTAGGTCAACCACTTGAAAGATTATGGTTCCACCACTCTCTCTCTCTCTCTCTCTCTCTCTCTCTAAACGTCAATTACAATGTTTAGAGGTTCTGCTGGAACCAATAATTATTTTTATATTTCAAATTAATTATTGTCAATGGTCAAACTTAGGTGGCTTCCATAACTCCAATAAATAAATTTAAACTTGTAATTGGATAACCATATCAAATTAGGATTTTATCCTTCATAACCAATACTATGTGTTTACCGCATGTATCCCTTATTATGTCTATTACTAATGTGTTAATTGAAATATTCATTTGAACTCATTTTCACTACAAATTGATCCCTCTGTCATGTCGAGTCATATAAAAAATGTTGGAAATGGATCGTCTTCATTTTCTTTCGTGAATTTCTTGTAAATTTCGGAGACAGAAAGACACATGAATACAAAAAGTGTGTGGGGCTCGTCTTGTTATATTTTATTCTCTTTTTTTTTTTCATTGTGTCGCTCTGTCTCCGAACTTCACCATAAAGTACTCTAGAGGATCCAATTTCAAAAGTATCTGGATCCAAATATTAACACAATCGAGAAAAATAATATTTTTTTTGTTAAAAAAATATGTATTATATAAATAGAACTATTTTTTAGGATGAAAAATTGATTAAGTCTGTTTTAGCTCATTTTTCGAATCATAATTTGATACAAGTTCAAATAATTAGCGAGGAACAATCATGATAAAGCCTGTTTCTTTTCAACGTGTTCGTCCACAGAGGCAATGGAGCTAGAACTTTAGATTTGGGGCTAATTGACTTTCCGATGGCTAAACCAATTATTTAATGTTTTAATGGTGAACATTAATTATTAATTAATAAAATACACATACTATTATGAAATATAGAAAAATGGAGGGTGGAGGTGGGGGTTAAGGTTGGGTCAACAATTCATTCAATTTGAATTTGAGCACTATCCAAACCATGAATAAATCCACTCAAACAATCTATATCTCCATTTAATTTGGGGTTCGTAATTGATTTAAGTTCTCTAAAAACATTATGTTTACGTATAATAAATATTTTTTTATTAAAAAACAGAGTGATGTTTTGAATGTCAATGCCTCGTTTTATTAGTCAAAACAAAAGACTGAAATATTTATTTGACGAAAAAAATATATAAATTAAAATATATTATATTAATGAATAAAAAAATTGCATAAATGCAAACTAATGATTTCTTTAGAAGTTCTAATTTTTTCAAATTAATAAGAAATAAAGAAATATATTTCTTTTTTTGGATGGAGAGGCCGAGAGGGCACGATGTTTTCTTATTTTATACACGTAGTTTTTTTGTTTAATCTAAAGTCTTATTTTATACTCTCTTTTCGTTTAAAAATAAAAGTTCCGATTCCACAAAAATAATCATAAAATATATGATGGTGATCCAGAGTGTTTAAATCATGATTAATCTCATGAAATTAAAGTTGTGGAACTCTAGTCTCTAATGGTGGATGTGTCAGATATTAAAGAAGTAAGAACGAGGTTGATGATAGCTTCTAGAAATATAGTAATTATAAGCATGAGCAGTGTACACGGACGGTTCCATTATCTGGGCTGGAACTGGCGCATTAAGGATTTAACCCTGTTTTAGTGTGAGTCTAAGTACCAAAGATTAATAATTAACGTCACTAACTACGCTTTTACTCTTACTTTCATACTATAATATTTTTAAACTATATCAGTAATATATGAAATCCACTCAAAGGAGACTGAGCCTGAGGCTTCAATCACTTCCCTTCCACTTCTGTGATCTCAATTTAGTTGAAGTAAATTAATATATGTTTACAGATTAAAAAAAAAAAAAAGCAAGCTAGAGATAATATTTTAATAAATCTTAAATAATTAAATAAAAAAGAATTTTACTAATTTTAAGAATACTCTTACTCCACATGTTACAATTTCATTGGCAAAAAATATAAGGTATCACATCTATTAATTATTAAAAAAAATGATTAAAAAAGAAAGAAAATTGAGGGAGGCTGATGGCAATAATAGTGTGATTTCTTCTTTTAGATAATTCTATTTCCAACACATTAAAATTTCAGTAGACTTCGATTTTGTGACACCGCTTCATATGAAACTAAAATTCTCAATGAAATTATAATAAAAATAAAAACATAAAATAAACCGAAACCCTAGAAAAATGAGAAAACAATTTTAGAAAGAATTTAAAAACTGAGTGAAAGTTGAATGAACCGAAAAAAATAATAGAAAAAGACTCCGTCTCATAAAAATATATTTTATTACACAAGAAATTGTCTCAAAACTTAAGGTAATTTTCAGAAAAAACACACTAAAAAATTGATCCCTCTGTCATGTCAAGTCATATAAAAAATGTTGGAAATAGATCGTCTTCATTTTCTTTCGTAAATTTCTTGTAAAGTTCGAAGACAGAAAGACACATAAATACAAAAAGTATGTGGAGCTCGTGTTGTTATATTTTATTCTCTTTTTTTCATTGTATCGCTCTCTCTCCAAACTTCACCATAAAGTACTATAGAGGATCCAATTTCAAAGGTATCTGGATCCAAATATTAACACAATCGAAAAAAATAATATTTTTTCATTAAAAAAATATATATTATATTAAAAAAATTATTATTAAAAAAAATTTAAAAATTGAGTGAAAGTTGAAAGAACTAAAAAAATAATAGAAAAAAACTCCGTCTCATAAAAATATATTTTATTACAAAAAAAAATTGTCTCAAAACTTAAGGTAATTTTCAGAAAAACACACACAGTCTTGTACAAAAAATTATTTCCCACACATGCAAGGATATAATATGTATCTCATCCTAAAAATATGCAAAAAAAAATTGCCGATTTATTTGATTACTCCGCAAAAAAAAGTTAGTACAGCGCCAGCTATGTGCATGCATGCGTTCCAGACATTTTTTTTAATTTGATATTAAATAATAAAAATTAATTATTTCTCTCAAATATATATTTATTTACTAATATTCTCAGATTTAACAATTTTTATTTCTGTTTAGATATTTTTAATTTGCTTAGATATTTCTCAGAATAATCATCGGCGTGTTTTTTTTTTTTACTTTTTTCAAGTATTTCAATAATAAAAAAATTATAAACATAGTTATTATACAAATTTATCTCCCATCACTATTTTGACATCATTAGCAATAATAACGTCGGATCTAAGTCACATGCTACCGCAGGAATTGAACTTTTTCACTTATTCATTTATAAAATTAAAAAAACTAATTACTTATTAACATTATTTTTTTACTGAATATTTAATTATATAAAGGGTATTATTCTTGCATCACAGATACTTGCAAAAAAAAAAAAAAAAAGAGACCAAGTAAAAAGCTTTGCTTTATCGTCATGATTGGTAACGCAGGGGGTTGGTAAAATAATTTTGGACTTTGTTTTATAATAATGCTTCTCATAAATTAGCATTAATTAGAGACAACCCTAATATATTTAGATTTTTATTTAATTAGTTGGTAAACAACTCAGCATGTCACATTCGGAATGATGTATAGTTTTAGCAAACAATTATACTGCATATATTAATTTTATTATACTACGATATTATTATATTTTTAATTTATGTGAAAATTAGTTTCTTTCAGTATACGTCAACAATTGTTGCAAAAGTACATCGAATGTTGAATTAATAATTAATATTATTTTGGTTCAATGTACTTTTGTTTCTGTATTTGATTATTTAAATGATGATAAGCATTTGCGGACAATATATATTGTGGTGTAGTGCAGTGCAGATATGTTGTCTGAAACAAATTATTGGGTTTTTTTCTATTTAAAATAAATGGCTTCATATTAAAATAAATTAAACAACTGTTATTTCGATGTTTCTAAGAAACCGCAGATTAACCAAATGCAATTGTGTACTGATATTATATTTTAATTCTGTATTCAGTGTTATAATTTATAATTAATCCCATATAATTAATCCATAAATATAGTAGGAACAAGATCTGTAATACATACTTCATGAGAAAAGTATGCTTGTATAGTTGTCAATACAGATTTTGATATCTATATTTAGTGACAATAAAATATTTGTAATATTTTTAAAATATAAATAAAATATTGTCATAAATAATTAACTTTAAATAATTCAAAATTAATATTTTGAATCTTAATTTAATCAATAACATTGTACTCCCTCCATCAGTTCCAAAAAAAAAAAAAATTATGTTTCTCAATTTTTTTTTTGGTCAATTGATAATATTACCACCTTTTCAAAAATACAAATTAAATTTGTAGTCATTCAAATTTTCATTGATTTGAAATATATAACTTGTAAAAAATTAAGACTTGATTTTTGAAATTTATATGAAACAATAAATATTTTTAAAATATAATTTTTTTGAGAACAGAGAAATTACATTTGATTAGATAAAGAGAAAACAATAATAAATCATATATAAACTTCCAGCACTCAAAATATATAAACAAATATTTAATAATAATAATCTATATATATTATACATTTATATATATAATAACGGACAAAAAATAGAAAGTAGAACTTTTTCGTCTAAAGTATATTTTTATATTAGAGTCTATTAATCAATCTCATTTTTTCCTTTTTTCTTTTCACTTCAATTTTTTAAGACTTATAACTTTTTTATATCAACTTTATTTTTTATAAAAAATATATCAAATTAATTATATTTTTATATCTGCATTGTATATATAAAAATATAATATTAATTTTTAAATATAAAATATATTTCATAAATTAATTTTGGCATATTTTAATATTTTATATATTTTATAGGGATATTTTTATTTTAAATAAATTTTTATTAAAAATATTAGTATATAATCATATTTTCTTATTTTTAGAAATTATATATAATAACCAGTTATAATAATAATAATAATAATAAAATGGCATTTAGTGTGTGCATAGGGCGGCGGCCTACAGCCCATGCGTCACGTGCGCTACTTCTTGAACTGAATAGTGAACAGTTTATTTAAAAGAAAGTACTATATTTGTTGTCTGCATTTCACAATTATTCTCCGAATTATCATAATAAAGAGTAAGGAGGCAAATCGAATTTCATTGGGTCCGCCGCAATTATTACACTTGGTTTTTCATTTTTCAATTTTTTTTCTTGAAACCATAATTAAGCTTGCTTTTAATGGGAGCAAAAAATTATTTCAGAAGGGGCAGTTGGTTTTGATTTTAATTTTTAGTATTTTTCTTTTAAATTTTACGTTTAGAACCGTCTGCTCGAAATCAGAATCAACTGATTGAAAACAAAATTGAAATTGTTTAGTTTTGGAACCAAAATCGACGGTTTGAAAATATCGGTTACTAGAATCGACTATCCTAAATCGGAATTGAACTAGCTAGTTTTTTGTTTCGATTTTGGTTCTAAATACCTAAACGAAACCAACAAGTTTTCAATTTTAATTTCGATTTCAAATCAAAACTGGATCAAAAGTTGAATTGAATCACTGACCTATAATTCAAACCACCGATTTTAATTTCAAACTGAAAATTTATCCACGTCTATTTAAATTGTAGTACAAAATGCTAAAAAAATATAAAAAAATAAAACCTAGTCGACGTCTAGTCTAATCTACGTCTAGATAAATTAGGCGCTAGACAACTCTAAAACATTCGATTATTGATTTTTTATTTCTGCAACATTAAATAAAATTAAATAAGGTGATTAAAAAACTTTAAAACCACTAGAATAAGGCAATTGAGTGAGCCAATGTGCAATGAATTTTTTTTTTCATTCTATGTGACTCAAATATTTTGTAAATAAAATTGGTAAAACAATTGTAAGAGTTAAAAATATATTATTTTAACGGTAACCAACTTACATCATTTTAATTTTGATAATTAACTCTGTTTTATTTGGTTCCATTCATTCGATTCATAAAGTACAGTTTCGAAATTCAAATTTAAAAAAAAAAAAAAAAAAAAAAAGGAAAGGAAATGGGCTGGTAAAGATTAGATGGTTGACCTTGGGCTCGCCGTCCAAGAAGAAGCGAGCGAGAGCCTGAAGCCGTACGGCAGCAGATCTTGATCGCCCGCGGCCTGGATCATTTTGTCGGCGTGCCCACAGTTGTCACCACGTGTCGCCACTTTCTACAGCCTCTCAATTGACCCAACACTGACTCTTGTCCCTTTCCACTCTCTATATTTTCTTGCAAGTTTTCACTTTACCACCTTTCCTCTGCATCAATCTTTCTCTTTCACCATGCCCGTAGATTGCACCACCTATGTACATGGTTTTAATAATTTTTTTTTTTTTAATTTGCTTTTATTAGGATCCACTCTCAATATAACTTTAAATGAATAAAATATAAAAAATATTATGAAATATTTTTTTTAATGTAAAAGCAGTGTAAACTGTTGGATATTGAAATTATATTTTGTCTTTATTATTTTGTGAAATTTTATTTCCTTATTTTATCTCATAAAAAAGAAAAAAAAAACAAAATCCTCATTAACAAGATTCTAAATCCATCCTTACGTGTGTTGCTATTATAGTTTTTGTTTTTTAATAATAAAAGATGTTTTCTTATCAATAATAACTTTTATATTTTAATCATAATTGTGCAATGACATAAAAGCAAATTGGGACTTATAAATAATGATGCATTAACTACAATTAGCTCAAGTATTAAAAACACCACAACCTAAACCAATTATTTTGAATTTTAGTCATTTCGACGTACAAGAATGGATTTTCTTTAATTTATATTTGAAAAAAAGAATTAAATTAATATATATATATATATAATCTCGAGCTCAGGTATTCAAACTTCAAGATAGCTCAAGACTTGAACATAATTTTGTTCATGACTAAATAAGTTATTTAAGAGGCATTTGTTTCTTGTTTAATATGGACAGATTTAGAATTTTGCCGTTTGCATGTTGGTTGTGAAATCAAGAAATAAATTATAAAATTTTACTTCAATATGATTTATCCTACGATCATCAATTACTATTTCACAACTTAATGCAATTACGTTTCAAATAATATAATAATATATTTTTTCACTATTAATATGATATCCCTACATAAATCATAAAAATCACAATCTCGAAACAATCATATATCTTATATACTTTAGAATTTTACAATTAAAAAACCAAAAAATCAATATTTTTTCGATCTATTTAACTCCAAAACAAAACCCCATTAGAATCAAGATCCAAATTAGCTTAGAACTAAGATAGCTCAAAACTTATGCATTATTGCTAATGTGGAAACACAAATTATTAAGATAATTATCTATAAATAAACTCTTTTGAGAAATTCTTTTATATTAAATTTCTAAATAATTATAAAATAAGTCCATTTTAATTATATACATTAATATTTTATTTACCTGCATCTACAGTCAATTGCGGAGCAGTAACAATGTTTTGCTATCAAAAACATTTATGGGTAACTTAGTTTAGTACCGAAATAAAGTGTGAGTAGCCATCTCAAGCATCATTGGTCACCATTTCACTACTTGTTGGTCCCAAATGATTAAGGATGGAGGGGTAAATAAATCTCTAATTTTCCAAAATTTTCTTTTAGTATAATTTATTTGTTATCGGTTGTAAGAAAATGTCTTATAACTTGACATTATGTTTACAAGTTATAACGGTATAGAAACTTTAAGTTATGTGATGGAACTAATGTGGAAAATTATTTTTGATATTTTACATATCATACATTTTGTGCTCGTGATGTTTGTATATGAATAAATATGCTAGTAAATAAACAAATTTACAGTGGTTCAAAAATGAGGTAATCATTCTACATCCACTACACTTATTCACATAAGATAATTTCTATTAGAATTAGTTTGGAGTTACGCACACAGTTCATTGAGTCAATTATAAGAATACGACAACAAACAAGTTTCAACTTGCTGTTAACAACTAGTATAATCTATTATCAGAAGATTTTCATAGTTTATTAAGTTCACACAAAATTTATCTTTTTTATGAATCATCGATTCACTCAGTATACCCCTAACGTCATTTGTCATAAGTTGATTTTCGATTTCCTCAACTTGAAATAACTACTAAACTACTTAAGCTTTTGAATGCTTGAGGTTAAGCTGCTGTAGTGAGCATATATGAGTAATGAAAGATGGAATTGAATTTAACTTGAATTTGTTAGTTTCTAGTGTTGTTTCCTCTTGTTGTTATTCTCTTCTTCCAATCTCTCCTATCATTTTAGTGTTGAAATTATGTTTGTAGACTGAATTTTAGAGTGACAAATTATATTCTTACAATAGTCATTTGTTGCCCATGATCTAGACATGTTGAACTTACACATTATAGCCTCCATAACGATTTAAGATATATGCTCTCCTTACATTTATACGTTTTAGCATTATATTTTATTTTGTTGTTTGTTTTGACCTCATTCTACTAGTGAAATACCTTTAGTAATATGAAAGGAATTGGTGGGTACGAGTTTCTATTTCATTAACTATTTGGTATTATCAAAATTCAACATAAAATTTTCTTGAATTTCTATACGTATTCAAAAAATTTATTCAAATTATATCAACAAAATGATCGACCACACGCAGTTAAATGGTTTGTCCCACTCATTCACTGCTCAACACTTGTTGCCGCAACCAAATGCCCAGCACCCACCCAATCCCCATCTTTTCAACCCATCCCATTTCCACAAATCCTAATACAACTCCTTGCCCCCATCGTCGTGTACAACCTTAGTTGATATCCAATCTCTCAAGACATAACTTTCTTCAACTGACTTCTAAGTGGGTGATAGGTTTCCAGAGATTTTAGAGAGAGAGAATGTGTGTTTAGGGATTAAGATTTGGACTTTGGTGGATATTTTAGATCTTTCTAAGTTACATTATTTTTGTTTAAAGTATTTAAGAATGGCTCATTCTAAATTATATAGTTATTGAAGTATTGTATATGATCCTACACTCAATAATAAATTTAAGTATGGGATATTTTTTTATTATTAAATTACACTTATGGTATATATAATGTGATGTAAACGGTAGTCTCCTTTTTTTTTTTTTTTTTTTTAATATTTAAATGCATTCTTTAACATCTAAATCAATAATTTTAAATCAAGATCGATTATATTTTTTCCTAGGAGTCTGCTATTTTTTTTCTTTTTCCGTCTTCTTTTTCAATCAGTAATTTATAACTATATAAAACCAGGACAGTTGAACTAATTTAAGAAATATCATTTTTTCACTTAAAATCAGATTTTTTCTCTCTTTTTACTTTTTAATTCTAATTTTTAAATGCTTAGAAATGTATCAAATTAATTATTGTTTCATAATTTTCAATTTGATATTCATGTTGCATATATAATAATAAAATATTAATTTTTAAATTTAAAATATTTTTTATAAATTAATTGTGGTATATTTTAATATTTAATATATTTTTATATTATAAAATATTTTTATTTTAAATATTTTTTATTAAATTATATGTTATATAATTATATATTTTATTTTAAAAACTATTTTCTTATATTTATACTTTATTATATTATAAATTGTGGAAGCAACTGAAAATATTAGTTATTATTATTACTTGAAGTTAAACTGATACCTAGCGCAGCACAAAAGATTATACACAGCAGTGAAAAACGACGTCGTGGAGCCACCGCCGACTGCCGTCTAAAAGTATCGAGGGTTGGCTAGCGTAACTATACCTCAGATTCTGTGACGTTAAGCTCCCAAAAGATGTGTGACTGTGGTGTATGAAGACCCCACACAGCTTAAACACGCATCAAGCGAATACAGGAAGCTGTGGACCCGTCAGTGATCCTCCAGCTGTGGCTTTAGAACAAGCCCGAATCCATGCCCCACCCGCTGAACCAACCAAATCCACTCACTCATCGATCAACAAAATAAATTCCCTTCCTCCCCCCCTCCCAAAATTAAAAAGAAATAGAAAAATATAATTTTTATCAAATAGATTATCCTATATATTATATCTACCATTATTATCTCCCTTCCAAGCTATTTTCTCTCACTACTGCCAGCCATGAAAATTTCTTGAACCAGCTAAAATAAAATCACACAAAGCACAGACCATCAGTACTCGGATTTAAGGCCTTGTTTGGTTCAGTTTCTTTACTCATCATGGTGTCAATAGACGATGCCCACTCTCACTCCCATCCACACTCCAATCCCAACATTACTTCTCGCTACAACCAAACTCGGCCTTACTACTTCTATACTCCGCCGCCGTCTTCCGCCAAGATAAGCCGCTCAATGGGCCGGTCCATGCGCACAATCCGTTCTACCATCTTCAACACCGATCAGTCCGGTCCACTCGGCCAGAAATCGACTAACGTTTCGGAGAATCTCACTGACTCGGTTATCGACCTTCGACTCGGCGAGCTCGCCAATAAATCCTCTAGTAATTCGAAAAGCCCGTCCTTCGACGACATCGACGACATATTGGACATCTCCCGAGCATTCAGTGAGTTCTCGGCGTGCTCCAGTGACATTTCTGGAGAGCTTCAGCGTCTGGCCTGTCTGCCCGAACCCGGTCTGGATGAGAATACGAGCTCCGAGCCTGAGCCGGAGCCTTGTTCCGGTTTTCTACAGAGAGAAACGTTTTCTACGGAAATTATTGAAAGCATCTCGCCGGAAGACCTTCAGCCTACCGTGAAACTCTGTGTCGACGGGTTGCAATCGTCGTCGATTGCAGTGAAAAGGTCGGCGGCGGCAAAACTACGATTATTGGCAAAAAATCGGGCCGATAATCGGGCCTTAATTGGAGAATCTGGTGCAGTGCCTGCTCTGATTCCGCTTCTCGGTTGCTCCGACCCTATAACGCAGGAACACGCAGTCACGGCTTTGCTCAATCTCTCCCTCCTTGAAAGCAACAAGAGCGTGATAACAAGAGCCGGTGCTATCAAATCCCTAATCTACGTCTTGAAAACAGGCACCGAGACTTCCAAGCAGAACGCTGCCTGCGCGCTGCTAAGCTTAGCTTTGGTCGATGAGTATAAACTGTCAATTGGGGCTTGCGGTGCGATTCCACCGCTGGTTGCACTGTTGATAAACGGGTCTAACAGAGGGAAAAAGGACGCGCTGACAACGCTTTACAAGCTATGCTCCGTGTCCTTGAATAAGGAGAGAACTGTGAGTGCCGGTGCCGTGAGGCCGCTGGTGGCGCTTGTCGGGGAACAAGGCCCTGGATTGGCGGAGAAGGCGATGGTGGTGTTGAGTAGCTTGGCGGCAATTGAGATGGGCAAAGAGGCAATAATTGAGGAAGGTGGAATTGCGGCGTTAGTGGAGGCAATTGAGGATGGGACTAACAAAGGGAAGGAGTTTGCAGTTTTGACTCTTCTACAACTGTGTGTGGAGAGTGTTAGGAACAGAGGGTTGCTTGTGAGGGAAGGGGGTATTCCGCCGTTGGTGGCGCTGTCGCAGTCCGGGACTGCTAAAGCTAAACATAAGGTTAGTTCTTCAACATAGCTGTTTAATTACATAAATTAAAATTAGTTTTACATACAGCTCTTATGATTCATTAGATGGGTATTTCTTGTTGATTTGAATTTATACACAACTGAATCAAGATCTTTGATATTTTGGCTGCAATTGAAGCATATTTGAACAAAATTTGTTGTAATTATTTGTTCATTCTGCCCTACCGAATTGCTCGATGATTGTCTGATATCTTTAGAACGTGGGCATTCGATTCATGCCGAACTATAGCGGGACTCAATTATTTGTTTGCACAGTGCTGCCTAATTATCTTAATTATTGACAATGATGATGAAAATAAGGGACACAGTTGATCCGGCAAGTTGTGAGTTGGTTCAATTATGATGAGTCTTAAAGGGTAGCTTATAATTCTTCTTTATGTCCTAATCTTGGCTTCTAAATTATTACTGGCTTATTATGCAGTAACTACTGTGGATGTACATACTATTTGCATACTGTGTATGTACAAATTCATGATAAATACTGGTGCATTTTAACGGATTGGCATAATAAATGGCGATCGTGTTTTGCTTGAAATCCATAGTTGGGTTAAATGGCGCAGTCCAAGTGCTCTATGTGTATCAACTTCTTGCATAATATGTTAAAAGGATCAATAAGATCTGAAATGTTGCTTTCATGGTATACTATATTCTGCTTTTTATTTTTGTATTCTTTCGGATTAAAAGCTGCAAATATCTTCACGCGAATTCGTCTTTATCAATGGTTGTGTTCACTTTTGTCAGGCTGAAAGGCTACTTGGGTACTTGAGAGAACCAAGGCAGGAAGCTTCTTCTTCAAGTCCGTAGAAGGATGCGAAGGTATTGTAGAATAGATGCTTCATTACTATAATATGCTTTTGTAATGGCTTGCTGTTGCCTGTACATAGCAAGTATTTTCATGGACGTGTACAGAGTGGTTGGATCATATTTTGGTTTAAGGATTAAAAAAAAAAATGGAAAAAAAGAGAGGAGCCGATATATATTATATATATTAAGAACAGCTGGTAGCTAGGGAGAAGAAGCTGACCTTGTAGTAGTATTGTGATTTGGTTGACTGGGTTCTTTGCTGACTGCTTCCCTTTTGTATTTGTGGAGAGAAGGTGTGTTAGCTTTTTGTTTTGGATTTAATCGAGGATTCGGGTTAATCGTCCTTAGTTTTTTGGGGCGAGATCTAAATTCTTTGGAAGGTTTTGCTAATGGTCTGATTCAGACAGGCTATCATGAGAAAGCTTAATGTGATGTAGTGTGGTTGAGCTTGGTTTGTTATAATATATATCATCGTCTACATCTTGTGTGCTTGTCTGATTTCTCTTTTTTTTTTTAGCTTTTAGTGAAAGATGATAAGGGGTACCCCAGCAAACAAACCCATTCCTTTGTTATTCAATCTTGAAAACTTGGGGCGAATCAATTTTGAACAAACTTGTCAGTTCCCATCTGGACCATACACGGCTTATTCTGTATCTACTCGAAAGATATAGTGCAGACAAGCTGTCCAACTTGGAGTAGTTAGTTGTATTTCACCTGAGTAGGTCAGCTTAGTGTCTGATCCTTTGACTGTTACTGCTGTTTGTTTATAAATAATTTGTAAGATAAAGGTTTAATTAATTGACCAGAAAAGGTGAATTACAATTTTAGCCCCATGTTATAGAAATTGCAAATAGACCCACTGCCGTAGGTTGTGTTGCAACTTGAAGCACCGACGGTTTTCAGAGGGTGAGAATAGCAGCATATCCGGCACCTTAGCCACGTGTACTACTATGTGCGATGTTATGAAGCAAAAAACATTCAGATTAAAAAATATATATATGTATAATATTTTTTAGATTTAATATTGATCTTTTCAATTCAATATAATCCACTCTATATAAATATTTTGGCCTATATTATGTTGCTTTTTAACTTATTTAATATCCTTATCCATTATCTTTCTACTTTTTTACTTTTTCAATGATTATAGTTAATTATATTATAATATTAAATCATTCACTTAGTTAAGGATTATGTGATTTTAAAATTCTATCATATACAATTTTACCGATCATTTTTATTTTTGAAAGATAATATTTTCTCCGATTTATCCAAACATCTCTTAAAAGATGTGTATGTTGTTGGTTCTTTGGACACACCCTCTTAAACTAGAATGTGGAAAATATTGTTCTTTGATGGCGCAGTTAAACCTAAATAAGTTGAGTCCAAATGTAGTAATGAGTTTCCAAATGAAGAATTTATTGCATAATGTGGGTAGGTGTTGAGGTTAAATAATTGATAAGGAGTAGGATTAAAACATAAGGCATGGGGGGTGGGGGTGGGGGTCTTTGGTGTAAAGTAGATCCACCAAGAATGGTCCCTACCAACATGGAAGATGTAGAATTCAGCATGATGGCTCCAGCCCGCCACCAAACCCACAGGCAGGTTACGTAGTTTCCTCATATTTTTATCTTTCTTTATTTTCCTCTCTTTGCTTTGTCGTTTTATCATTTGCCTTAGCTGGCAGAACAGGTATGTTTTGTCCGCTGCTTCCTCCGGCCATCCCCCCCTCTCTCTCTCTTGGTCTGTTGAACAAAGTGTCGGTGCATGGACACAAGTAGGGCAGAGGAGGAGTGATGGTTGGTGATCTTATTCTCAACTTGTTATACACGTGTCCACTGAATTCCAATCGAAACCAGCAATGCTCTCGCTTAACCATTCACCTAGTTTGGATTTCAAATCAAAAGTTAGTCCCTTCAATTCTGAATTCAAGATATCAGTTTCAACAACTAATTTCATTATTATTATTTATTAATTCACAATTTTCCTGCATATATTCTTTTCTTCTTATATTTCAAACAAAATATGATGTCTCTCAATTATCTTTTATAAGTTGTAATTCATTTTTAGTTATATTCATATTCAATTTCTTGCCATTTTTCCAAATAGTTATAAAATATGTCCCAATACCAAGTAAACGAAAAATTATGAAAATATTAAAATTTTGAAAAGCGGAATCAAAAATGAAAAAATATATATATATAAAAATAAAAATCAAAATCAAAATTGCTAAATTTGGTTTCAATTTCGATTTCACCCCTTTGATTTTAGTTGTACCTCTGATTCTAGAATCAAAATTAGAATTGATTTGATGAAATCATGCTACGGTTTGTATCGGTCGGTTCGGTCAATCGAACTGATGACTGAATTATATAAACTGAAATTGTAATAATAACAGCAAATTAATAGCCGCGGGAGTTAGCAAAACGGTTGAGGATTTGTTAGCGGTTATTATTCAAGTTGTTAGAAGCGGTAGTTAGCAAAACGGTTGAGGATTTGTTAGCGGTTATTATTCAAGTTGTTAGCAGCGGTTATTGGTTAATAGAGGTTGTTACAATTGGTATGCATCTATAAATACCAATCCATCTCTTTCGGTAGAGGATTGATTCATCTTTCATCTTTGAGTGCAGAAAAGAGAGAGAGTTTGAAACACTTGTATCTTGTGTAGATTAGCAGATTCAAGGTAGAGATTGAGTGGTTGTAAAACATACACTATAATCAATACAAAGAGAGCAACAAAGTGGATGTAGATCGGTTTGATCAAACCACTATAAAAAATCTGGTGTTGATTTCTTGTTCACATTTATTTTTATTTGAATTTCTTGGATCACGATTGAACTATCTTTGATTCAATCACAACAAATTGGAGCCGCCTGTGGGAATCGTGAAGAAGGTGATTCAAGATGGGTACTACGCGATTTGATGTTGAGAAATTCACTAAGAAAACTGACTTTGGGTTATGGAAAGTGAAGATGCGAGCTCTGCTTATACAGCAAGGACTGGGTGATGCATTAAAGAAGGAGAGTGCAAGTTCGGCAAGAAAGGAGAAGGCGGAGAAATCTGAGGAACACGCTCAGATGTTGGAGAAAGCCCATAGCATGATAATTCTGTCATTGGGGGATAAAGCTCTTAGGGAAGTGTCAAAGAAAACCACTGCAAGGGGAGTTTGGGATAAACTTGAAAGCTTGTATATGGTAAAATCATTTGCTAATAGGCTCTATATGAAACAGAAGCTATACTCGTTCAAGATGGTGGAGGATAAATCCATTCTTACACAGATGGATGAGTTGAATAAGATTTTGGATGATCTTGAAAACTTGGAAGTAAAGATGACTGAAGAGGACAAAGCCTTGATCCTGTTATCTGTCTTACCAAGGTCGTTTGAAAACTTCAAAGATACTTTGCTCTTTGGGAGCAAAGAATCAATCAATCTTGAAGAAGTGCAAATTGCACTGAAGTCAAAGGAACTGCAGAAATCAACTAAAACTTCAATGGCATCAACAAGTGGAGAAGGTTTAAACATCAAGAAGCAGTACAACAATGGCAAGAAACCTCAGAATAAGGGGTCATTTCAAAAGAAACAAGAACAAAAGCCAACTGATTTTGTCAATAATCCAGAGATAAGGAAATGCTTTCATTGCCATCATCCTGGGCATTTCAAGAAGAATTGCAAGAAGTGGAAGGCATTGAAGGGAAAAGGAGTTGACACATCAAGTGGGAGTCACAAACATCAGGCAAATCAGACAACAGACAACAAACAACACTGAAGAAGCTGGCTATGAATCTTCAGAAGCTCTGTGTGTGACAACTGATGAAGTTGAATCAGAGTGGGTGTTGAACTCGGGTTGTAGCTTTCATATGACACCCAACAAGGATTGGTTCTCTACGTTACAACAAATCAATGGTGGCACAGTGATGCTAGGCAATGATCAAAGCTGTAAAGTGAAAGGCATCGGTCCACTACACATCAAAATGTTTGATGCTGTGGTCAGATTACTGAGGAATGTCAGGTATGTTCCTGATTTGAGAAGAAATCTGATCTCTCTGGGAGTGTTTGATGTAATGGGGTACATGTTTGAATCTGAAGGGGGAAAGCTAGATGTAATCAAAGAAAATAAGATTGTCATCAGAGGAATGAGGAGAAGTGGGCTGTATTTTCTGGTTGGAAATACTATTACTGGGCAACTAAACTCAGTAAACACATAAGATTGCACTACTATATGGCATGGCAGGTTATCTCATTTAAGTGAGAGGAACCTATATGAGCTATCTAAACAAGGTCTGCTAGGAGGTGACATGATAACAAAACTGACTATGTGTGAGCATTGCATATTGGGGAAGTCAAACAGATTAAAGTTCCCTGCAGCAGTTCACACCACCAAAGGGATCTTGGAGTATGTTCATTCAGACCTTTGGGGGCCTGCAAAACACACCACAAAATGTGGAGGGAGGTATTTCATCTCATTAATAGATGACTACTCCAGGAAGGTGTGGGTATATATTCTGAAAGCAAAGTCAGAAGCCTTTCAGAAGTTCAGAGATCTCACTGAAAAGAAAGTGATTTCAGTGGAAAAGATTCACACGTCTGAAACTCCAGCTGATTGTTTCACTAAGGCTCTGCCAGTTTCAAAATTTGGAACTGTGTTTGAGTCTTATTGGTGTTTGTTAAAACTTCTTTTGTGAAGGATTGCTGCTCGAGGTGGAGCAGTGTTGCAGTTGTAGTTCTAAGTGGAGCTGTGTTGATTATTCTATGTAGAATAATTGTGGGAAGTGCTCTTTTGTTTCTTGGCAGCAATATAATTGTGTTGTTAAGGTGGAGATTTGTGATAATAACAGCAAATTAATAGCAGCGGGAGTTAGCAAAACGGTTGAGAATTTGTTAGCGGTTATTATTCAAGTTGTTAGAAGCGGTAGTTAGCAAAACGGTTGAGAATTTGTTAGCGGTTATTATTCAAGTTGTTAGCAGCGGTTATTGGTTAATAGAGGTTGTTACAATTGGTATGCATCTATAAATACCAATCCATCTCTTCCGGTAGAGTATTGATTCATCTTTCATCTTTGAGTGCAGAAAAGAGAGAGAGTTTGAAACACTTGTATCTTGTGTAGATTAGCACATTCAAGGTAGAGATTGAGTGGTTGTAAAACATACACTATAATCAATACAAAGAGAGCAACAAAGTGGATGTAGATCGGTTTGATCGAACCTCTATAAAAAATCTGGTTTTGATTTCTTGTTCACATTTATTTTTATTTGAATTTATTGGATCACGATTGAACTATCTTAGATTCAATCACAACAGAAATAATCAATTTCTTGAAACATAACAACCTAACCGAACAAAATTGCCTAACCAAACCACAAGATTCAATCGATTTGGTTATTTTACATATATTATCCAATAAAAGTGAAATCGGCCAAAATAACCAAAGTTGTAAAACTTAAAAATCAAAATCAAGATTTACCATATCTGTACCTGGTGTCGCGTAAAATAATTACTCCATGGAAAGTTGATTTTCTACAATATGTCCAAAGAAAGAATGTGATTAAAAAATCCTTCTTATTAAAGACCATAATGTAGGACAAGATTTTAAATATCTGTATAAGAAATATTAATTTTGCGATAATTTTGTGGAACCTATCAAATACCGATTAGTAGAAATCATTACTTTATTAAAAAGACCAGAAATTTAACATGATACTTTTTTAATATTATAACAAATTTTACTATCTAAATTTAGCTTAAATTTTACTTCGGTGTAAAAAATTAAATTTTATTAATTTCTTATTTTATGTCACGTATCGTACATTCAATCAATGCAAGTAATAATTTGGGTCCATTATCCCAATTTGTAAAAGGGTTAAAAGAAGAAGAAAGAAAACGAAGCAGGAAGTTCATAATATCAGACAATCTATAATATTCAACTTTAAAATTGTAAAGCAAGCTACTTTAAATATATATTCAGCATCATCATCACATGAAGCATTGCCATTTCTACTACTCTTAGCCCTGCTGCTGCTACCACTAAAAGGGCTGGGCAACAACACATATTTGTTCTGAAATACTGAAAACTGTCCTCCTACAAAACTATATAAACATGAAAAGAATGCAATACTATCATTTGTTGACGTCCTCGTCATCGTCATCCTTGGAACCGCAACACATTCTAGGTTTAAACCCCTTCTCCAGCATCTTCTCCACCTCCTCAAATTTGAGTCCCTTCGTCTCAGGCACAAGGAAAAATATGGCAATGAGTCCGATCGTGGAAAATCCGGCAAACAAGAGGAAAGTTCCGGAAGAACCAACGGCCTCTGTCAGACTTAAGAACGACTCACTCACGATCAAATTTGAGACCCAATTAGAAACGGCCGCAATTCCACCTCCAATGCCTCGATACTTCAATGGATATATCTCTGAGTTAACGATCCAAGGCACGGTCCCCATCCCGGGCGAGTAAGATATGATGTACAATCCTAACAACAAAACTGCGAACAACCCAAACTTGCTGGGACAGCCTTTCGTGTACCACGTACGATGTTCGCCTTTACACATGCCTTTTACAGCATCCGTCACAGCCAAGCATGCCCCAGGATTGTACTGATAAGAAACACGAAAAAGGTTAAATGATACGAAACCAATGGAAGCTAGAAAATTTCAGTTCTTGAAAAAATTTATTACTTTGCTATCTCCACTAGCACAGAAGGCACAGTCCGAGGACGCTTTAAGGCATGACATGCAGTTCCAAGAAGATGACTGTGAAGCTTGTAAGAACTTATGACATGTGGCATTTCTTCCAAAGTGGAGAGATTCGAGGCTGCTGATTGGTGGCGAATGTTCGGATGCTTCGTAGAATAAGATGGATAAAGCGACAAGACAAGTTATGATTCCAAACATGGATATGATCATTAGTCTTCTCCTCCCATACCTATCAACAAAACCCATACTAACAATAGAGCCTAGAGCATTCAGACCAGATGTAATGAGAGAGAGAGCCAAAGCTGTTTGATTTGAAGCAAATCCTGCAAGCTGAACTATAGTGGGACTATAGTACATGACAGTGTTTATGCCCACAAATTGTTGAGCAACTTGGACGGTTATACCCGCATATAGGCCTCTACGTACGACAATGTTTCCCCAGACATTCTTGAGTTTTGAAAAAAAATCATTTCCGATGGACCCTTCCTCGGCCTTCTCAGCCTCGATTGAGGTCTGTAAAGCCTTCATTTCTTCTTCGACTTCATTTGCTGGGTAGATTTTCTCCAAAATAGCCCTGGCCTCTTTTACCTTGTCCTGATGAGGAAATAAATAAACATCAAGGTTAATTATAGCAGGTTTTTCTAATAGGAATGGCTAAATAATGTAAAAATGCATATTACCTGTCGATATAACCATCTAGGAGACTCGGGAAGGGATAACATTAAGAAGAACTGGACAAAAGCGGGAACTCCAGCTACTCCGAGCATCCATCGCCACGTTCCAGGTGCCTTTAAACATATTCAAACTAATGTCAAAACAATGAAAAAACCATTTATGAATGTTAAATTAATGTAATGAAGGAAATTACTTTGGTGAATGCTAAATTGATAAGATATGATAGAAACTGTCCTCCCGTGATGAGCAACCCGTTGGTGCTGACTAAGGCTCCTCGGATACGAGCAGGAGACGCTTCAGAAATATAGAGCGGTGCTGTCATAGATGCCATTCCAACTCCAAGACCGACAAATATTCTTCCAAGAATTATCATCCAAGGAGCTACAGAAGCAGCCATAATAATAGCACCAATGAAGAACAATAAATCAGCCAAAAGAATGGATTTTTTCCTCCCATACTTGTCATTGAACAAACCGCCGAAAGCAGCACCAACTATAGCTCCTGCTACAGCCATGCTAACAATCGTTTCCTGCGCATAGGTTAACACAACATGATAAAATGATAGCCCCATTAACAAAATGGATAAAAACTGCAATCCTTCTGGAAGGTTCATCGTAAGAAGGAAATAACTTACCTGCAACCAAGTGTGCTTATCGACAGATTTGTATTCTTCGCGGATATAGAGTAGGGCTCCAGCAATAACACCTAGTAAAAAAGCACAACTCCATTAGTTCACTGAGGGTGCATTACTCTATTAGAAAATTTAAATATTATCTGAAGTCTTCAAATTAAATAAAAAAGTAAGATGATGGTGTACCAGTATCATAACCGAACAACAGGCCTCCGATACCAGCAGAGAAGGCTAGCCGCATGATATAAGGCGTTTGAAAGCTCGTTCGCCAGCACTCTGTGAACTCAGTTTTATCTGGTTTAACAATTCCACCCTCCATCTTCTTACAAGTAAGCAAGTGGAACTTTAACTATTTAATCGGACCTACAAGTATGAAGAACATAAATATAAGTGCTACAAAAATATGTAGACTAAATAGTATGCTTGCCCTGTAATTAGGCGAACAAATTGTCTGTTCTTTTACAGCTATAACTAGTAATGCACACTAAGGAGGTGAATTGGATTTCGGCAACACAACACAGATTTTTTTCATCGTTGCAAGATACTTATAGGAAGAAGTTAAAACAACAAGTTAAGATAACTGAGCAAATAAATTGTATGCTATTAACAAATCAAATCAAATACAATGAATACGAACAAAAATTGATCTTTTCCAGAACCCTCCCACTTTAATAAAAATTGAAACAAAGCTATTCTACAGTCTTCAATGCCTTAATCCAAATCTTCCTTCTTCTGTATGGTCTGTACATTATGCACCTCAGATTGCCATGGGGTAAAGCCAAGACTAACCCCTAAACACACACACACACACACACACACACACATATATATATATGCACACACACAAAAAAATTTGGAAATCAATGAGAGATATTAAATTCATAATAAAAAAATAAATCCATTCCAACCAGTATTCTCATTATCAAGTTGGGTCAAACAACCATTGTAAACCAGCAATTCAATCACAATATTTGTCCCAAATTGGAATTTTAATTTAAACGAAAGAAAGTACCCAAAAGATTGAATCAAAATCAGTAACAGGACATGCTGCAATGATCGTCTTGAATAGACAAGATTGCCCACCAAGGAACGTCGTTTAAGATGGAAACGGATTGAGGAACAATAAATCAAGAAATTTAAAAGCATTACAAAAAGAATGATTCAGCATGCGAATTCCAGACAACTGTTAAGAAAACGATCGAAAAAGATGAGCAGAATATACCTCAGAAAAAGCTTTGTTTCTGGGCTTCACTGATAATCTGATGGCTAAATAGACTGAGAGACAGTCAATCTTAACAGTGCTGTTAGCGTTGGACTCTTCCGCAGATTTCTAATAAGATTTATGGTGAACGCGAATCAGCAATAATTGCTTTTAGAATTTTTAGTAAGCATTAATAATAAATAAATACAGAAAATAGTTAAAAAGCAATTTATTTAATTTATAATTTAAAATTCAGTTTTATCTATTCTGCAGTCGTTATCCATCCCCCTTGACTTGGGCAGAGTATGGCTAAGGCTATCATAATTTCATATTTATTCCCCCAAAATCACTGATTTATATTTATTATCTGCTAAATTGGAGGAGACAGAATCTCCGTCATTCACGTCTTCAAACTCTTAATTTTAATTTTAAGATACTGTGTCTATGTTTGGACAACAACGTATTATCCATAATTTAATTACAATAATTGTAATTTTTTTTTAAATGTGGAAAAAATATATTTCCCCCAAAAAATAAAGGAAATGCCAAATGAAGTAAAGTATTCGCACACGTCGTTTTCAACTTTTTTTTTCTTTTTTTTTTAAGAAGAAAAAAGCAATAAATAAAAGTTGGAGTTTGAACATTGGAGTAAATTAATATATTTACATTTGACCATTTTGTCTTATGGTGAGATCATTGTCATCCTTAGAAAATCCAGTCATTATCTTTGACCTTTTTGTTGAAACCCTCTTTATTTAAATGAATTCCTTGACTTATATGTGGATTGTATATAAATTATTATTTAATTACTCAACGATCTTATTCTTCTATTTTTCAGAAATTTTTATAAAGTTTAAATTTATTGTCTAATCTATAACTATATAAAAGTAGGATAATTCGACTAATTTACACAAATGTTATACTTTTAAGCTCATAATCAGTTTTCTATTTTCAGAAACTGAGATAACCAATCAGATCTTTTTTTTGTCTAATTTTTAAAGTCTTGTAACTTTTAAATTATTTATTTTTTCTTGATCTACAATTTAATATGTATATATAATAATAAAATATTAATTTTCAAATATAAAATTCTATTTTCATACATTAATTGTGGTATATTTTAATATTTAATATATTTTTATATTGTTGGATTTATTAATTTAAACATTTTTTATCAAAATATATCTTATATAATTATGCATTTTATTTTAAAAATTATATTATTATTTTTTTAATAATTTATTATATTATTATATTATAAATTATGCATCGCACCGACGGAAGAAATACTAGTTATTATCAATACACAATCTTACACACCCTACTTTACAATTATTATTTTTTTATTGTATTTTGTGAATATGTAATATAAAATTAAAATAGGACAGGGAACAAATTCTTGTACTTTATATAGAGCAGAGAGGTGTTTGTAGAACAATTATTTAGTAAGTTAATGGTGAGAAGATAATGTAATTTTTTATTTCACGTTAAATAATAAATATAAAATGTGCCACGCGGAGAAAAATACAAAAAAGACCTTTCTTAGATGCAACAATACATTGATTATGGGAAATTAAACATAATTTCAAAGCAATTTGCAATAAATTATGTTTGAATGTCACAAAGTACAGTAGGAGTATAGTTTACTACAGTCTGACAACTGGCTAACTTGTTTGTTGCGACCAAAACATAGTAATTTTATGGTATGTAGTGTATATTTAAATTATATAATTATTTTTTTAATTAAGAACATTGTTTGATTTTTTCATTTTTATTTATAAAAATGGTGTAATTGATTAAATTGGCAACCGACCATGCATGAGATTGGTCGATTTGCTTTTGAGATGGAATGATGCTGGCTATTGGATTTAGATTATGCTTTGCTGGCACGTCTGTTTGTTGGTTAAGAATTTTAGTTTCTTTTGTTAGTTTGTTAGCTTGCTGTTAGTTGGTTAAGAGTGTTAGTTTTTTCTGTTAGTTGGTTAACTTACTCAAGCTTCGCTCTTTGTATATATATGTATTCTGCTGTAAATCATTCAAGAAAAATCAATACAATTATATTTTCTCAATTTCTCTCTAGTCTAACACTGGCAAACCCTAACATGATCAGTATGAGAAAAAAAATGAAGATTTATTTTTTATTTTATAAAATCAACAATCATTTAAATAATATAGAATATTCATATTTTACAAATTCAAATTTGATAAATAAAACCTATCAATTAACTCGTTTGCCACCTTGCAAGACATTGTATTTAAAATATTCATAAACTGACAGTTTCAAAAAAAAAAAAAAGATGAATCTCTCTAATGTTAGGGGAAAAAAGACAATAACGAATAGGAAATTTTGAATAATTACATATAATAATAAATCTAGAAATTGAAATATGCCAAATATGATATGGAGTTTGCTATGGCGTTAGATGGTAGGAGTTATGCTAATTGCAAAAAATATACTAAATATGATTAAGTAATTAATCCTATAATTACTCAAACTAATTTTGAATTATTTAGGAGTCACATCGTTTCTAAGAAAAATCATTGCCATATCTGCAACTAGTCAGTGACGAGACGTAATGGCATTTATCCTTGAGATACTAATAATAATAATATTCGAATTAATTATATATTTTTTAGATAGGAAAAAAATATTAATTTTAATGGACGGTAAATCCCTACACACTCCTTTTGAATTATTGAAAAATATGAACATATACTTGAGGCGTATCAAAGATATTTTTTTAAATTATTTACTTTTGTAATCTTTCGTGATACAACAAATTTTTTAATATAAAACTAAGAACAGCAATGTTATGGAATTAAAATAACCCACCAAATAAAGGAAAAGAAGGAAAGAAGAAGAAAATCAGGAAAAAGAATTATATTTTTTTTTCTTATCACATGATGTGATAATGCGACACAAAATAAAATGTAAAATTTAATAATTAAATTACTATTAATTATAATTTACTAACTATTATATTATTACAAATATTATAAATCATGCATCGTACAGAAAAAATACTAGTATATATAATACTCAATTATTCCCTATATTTAGGTGGTACACATCTTAGTGTGAGAATACCATTCCTTCGTAACTATTTCAATAAGTTAATAATAATGAATATGCATTATTGAATAAAAATGGATATGCGTTGACTAAGTCATAACTTAAAAGTCAAGAAAAATGGATAAAGTAGTTAATTAAATAAAGTATTTTGTACACTAACATATTTATAAATCTTTTGAAATATATATTAATTTTCCAACACACCACCTGCCCGTGTAAACACACCATTGATCTACTAAAATGAGTTATAAATAGAGGCAACAATGTTCCATACGATCTCGTAAACTCTCAATATGACTGGACATAAATATAATGAATTTAAATTAGCTTTTATCGTGTTTAGATAAGAATCGGATCAATTTTGAATGATTAAAAAAGAACGCAAGATCGTATAGATCGATATGCAAATCAACTCAATAATATTTATTATTTTATATATTTTTAAAAAATTACTTATTCTAATTTTATAGAGTATGATACAATATTATTTTTATATAAAAAAAAAAAAAGAAGTTATGTATACACATAAAAAATGATACCACGTACTATTATAAATTATTTTTTCAATTATATTTTATAAACTCATTTACTCTTAAAGTTTCACGAAATCTAATCAAAAAAAAATTATTAAAATTCAATCAAGTCGATCAAATCAACATGCAAAATAAATAAATCACGTTCAAGTTATAATTTGACACAAAAATTAAATAAATTATCTTTGAATTCCAACTATAACATCTAATTTGCAGATCCACAATCCGACTTAAGGTGCGTTTACCCACGTGAGTGGTGGCTGCTAATAGTTGACACTGACAGCAAAAGAAAAGAGAAGGATCATCTTTCTTTCATTTTCCAAACCTTTTGTCACCATCATCGTTAGCATGTGACGCAAAATAATTCTACATTTCACATACCTTTATGGAAAAGTTATCTGCCCAATCATCATAAGCCACATGTTATCCCTTGGAAACAATGAAAGTGTTTCCCATCCAATAGAATTGCGAGTTCTAATTATTACTTTAATGTGATTTTTACTTAAAAGGTATGGCCACAAATAAAAGAGGGAAGAAACACGTTGATTTGAATGCGGAAAATTATAATTTCTCCACATGCCACGTATGAATTTAATCTTTTTTTCTTAATTCTTTTTCTTAGATATAGATATAAATATTGATTTAATTTTTATTCGTAAATTGTAAAAGATTTTTACGGAGAAAAATTCACTAAGCATCTTTTCTGAAAATAATTAGTAGGATATTCTCTAGAATTTGGCAAGTAAGTAGTTTTCCTTAGAAGAATCTATCGGTAATATGAACATAGACAAGCACTATTATTACTATATATAGCTCCCTAGATTCTGTGCCCTCATAATTACCTCATTTTCTTTTCTTAGAGCTTCTCCTTTGGCATTTGATGCCAATTTTCACCCTCCAACAGTGCTCTATTCTCTGCATCAGTTTGAAGTTTTTAAAATTTTTGCACTACTTTTACCGCAGATTTTTTATTGCACTACTTTTTTTTCTTTTCTTTTTTATATGATTATATTTTTTTTTAATATTTAATATTATAATTTTTTATCTCAATTATCCAAACTGAAATTAAATCAAGTTTTTAAGATCATATGATTTGTAATTTAAATAATAATAAAACTATAATTTAAATAAGTATATGAGATTTTAAATATTATATACAAATTTAAATAGAATTGCATAACATTACCCGACATTCCATTTTACGTATATATATTTTTAATATGATAGTTTAAGAATATAAGTAAAATAAATATTATCTCAAAATTTAATGTTAAATAAAATTACATATATAATGTTTTTAACAAATATTTAGTAATAAGAATAAATATTAAAAAAATAAAGATTATTGTGTAATATTATTTTTTAGTTGAGAAAGTAGTGCAAACTGTTGGAGAGAGTATGTAAATTTTACGCTAAAGTGATGCATAATTTGCACTAGAATAATGAACACTGCTGGAGATGGTCTTAGTATTATCTATGAATATATTTAACTGTCAAGTATAATTTTTATATATTTTTTCTGTTGTAAAATAAGAGGATGCTTGGACTAGGGTGGAGGCCTCCGTAGCACAATCGATTGTGGATTGTGAGGTTGTGCACAATTAAATGCATAGTATAATGTGGTGTTTATTTTGGGTTGTGATAAGGTAGGTTGTTATTGACATGTCAAATCAATAGGTTTAGTAGAATTTTATTTGTATTATTATATTATAAGAAATAAAGATTTGTGAATTTAATAATTGGTGATGTATTATTATATATATATATATATATGCTGAATGGATGTCAAAATAAGGATCTTAATAAGAGAATTAATATGATATAATTTTTTTATAAAAAATTGATTTGAAATAAAAAAGATATAAATATTTAAAAAATTTGGTGAAAAAATATATATTGAATAGTTATCTTGAGAATGATGAGAGAAGAGTTATACGGATCAAGAAATCTCACAAAATAACTCATATATTAGCATTTATGTATATTTTTTTATATTGTATTTTTTTCATTTACAACTCATTTGTAATGTCAATAATTTTGGAAGATCGAGGGAAATTATCGTTTCAATTTATAAACTATATTTTTTAGAAAAAATATTTTTCAGTTAAAAAACATATATCTAGCGACAGAGTATAATTATTGTTTATTTTAGGAGAGGGTACAATTGTTGTTGAGACTTGGAAGATATTATTTTAGGTACAAAATTATATTGCAACAATTGTACGGATATAAATTTTTGCAATGAGTCGGATTCAATTTATACTTTATATAAAAAAAAATGTATTAACGTTTATTCAATCCTAATTTAATAAAAAAATGCATGAATCTAGCGTCTATTGTGCGGATAACTTTTTTAATGCACATATTTTGAATATAGTACATTTTCAATATAAATAAATATATTTTAGTGTAAGAGATTATATTTTTTAACATTATTCAAAATATAAGAGTTTTCAGCGGATAGATATTTCTTTTCATTAAAAAATATTATGGATTTTTTTTTGTTGAGGTGAATCTTTTACTATATATATATATATATTTGTAATTAATTAAATAAAATGTAATATTTTTTTATAGAATATATTTTTATAATTGTTAAAAAAGTTATTATATTTTGTGTGGGGGAAATTCGATGGGAGCATGTTTTTACAGTATTATTTATTTATTATTTAAAAATTATATATATTTATTAAATAAATAATATTGTAAATTAAATACAATATAGATAGATTACTCTTTTTGAAAAATAAAAAGAAATAATTAATTGGTCTACTAGCTGTTTAATTTGAAATTAAAGATAAAATACGTGATTTGACCAAATTATTACTAGTTTGTGCTTGACGTCAGTAAAGTGTGTGCATGCTTTCCAAAAGTCATATCGGAAGTCTTGAGTTATATTTATTCAATATTATTATAAATAGTGAGATTGGTCCATAAAGTGAAAAGTAAATGGGCCATTTGAGTAATAAGTTTATGGGCCTGTGAAAAAGATGGGTCATCGGTCCATTGCAACTAGGCCTAGTTGGTTTCGATTATTTGTTGCCTACTCCGGGTACTGGGACTTTTTCATTTTATTTTATTATTTTATTATTTTGAGAAAATTTGGAAAAGATTCTTCGGAAACAAAGAAACGGGCTTTTAGATGGGTCAGTTTGTGTACATGAAACGTCATCCTCACCTGTGGTTATTAGCGTGTTGGCTATAATTATCTATATTTATACTATAATAAAATAAATTTATTTTTAATTTTTCGTTATAATTCATTTTTAGATATATTAGATTCAAAAAAATTAATTATTTAATGTAAATTGAATTACTTATATTGAGTTTGAATTGTAAATTAGAAATTAGTTAAATATTTTTTATTAATAATATTGATACATAATCTTAAACAATCAATTTATTTTATTTGATTTTTTTATTTTAAATTTATTCAATAAGTGAATTTGTATCTACACTAACCCAAGTAGAAACTTAAATTTATATGGAATTCCAAAAAAGATTTCCAAACATTTTTTTTTAAATTATAAAATAATATTTATTTATTTATTTATTGTCATTTATATCTTATGGATTGTATAGACAACCATCTAATACTGAATAATAAAAAACCATCACACTATACCTTTGCAAAGTTCCCTCAAAATATGACTAAACACTTTAATATTTTATTTTCTTCTCAATTTTTAATTGAAGTGCTTAAATTATTGGGTCGAGTTGAATAGTAACTAAATTTTTATAAAATTCAAGTTTAGTTAGAGTTTGAATAAATTTTAATATTTAGACTCAAATTCAATTTACCAAACTAATATTAAGCTCGTGAATAGTTTGAGCTTTGCCCGTCAACAATATGTTAAATGAGCACAGTTCAAACTTGAGTTTGTTAATACATGTAACCAAGCTCAAACTCAAGTTTAGCTCGATTATGCAATCAATTATCTATAATGTGTATTAATTTACAACGTTTGAAATCTAACTTAACAAAAAATTATAAGTAACATCCTTTGACTTTAATGATTTTGTGCTTGAGTCCCACTAATTGCATGTAAGATTATATTCTTTTAAATTGAGATAAAAAGGTTATCTTTGGATTGGATTGGGCAAGATCGATTGTGGGTTGTGCCACAACCCAACCCGTATTTATTTATAAGGTTATGGGTTGTGGTTGTTTCATCGACAATCATACCCACTCTATACCTATTTTTTCTTTCTCTTCTCTCATCATTTCCATGAAAATTATTCAATATATATTTTTTCGCTCAAAATTTTTAAATACTTATAACTTTTTTATTTCAAATATTTTTTTATAAAAAATATATCATATTAATTCTCTTCTTAAGATCTTTATTTTGACATCTATTTAACATATATATAATAATCCATCACCAACTATTAAATTTATAAATCTTTATCTCTAATAATATAATAATACAAATAAGATTCTAATAAACCTATTGATTTGATATTTCAATAACATCCTACCATTATCACAATCCAAAATAAACACTATCTTTTTTTATGCATTTGATTGTAACACAATCTCACAATCCACAAACAATTATACTACAAAGACGTGTAGACTAGTCCAAACATCCCAAATAGTTTGTGAAGTAGTTGTTTTGATTACTTGGGTAGACAAGGTCCTGGACTGGGAGCATTATTTCAGTACTTGACAGTACCTACAGGCATTTGTTACAGAAAATTAAAAAACATAAAATTGGACTGCAACTTTCTGTTTTGGGTTATTATTGTACTGCCTTCATTTCATCGTTTTCAAAAAGTAGGCCTTCCACTGTTATTGTCCTAGCACTGGGCTACGTCCTAAGATTAAGCTATAAATAATGGGCAAAGCAAAAAAAAAATTATTTAATCCTAATTTAATGGGTTGTGGTACTTGTTAAACCCATCCATGAATGTACTGGGCCTACGCGAGAATGAGGCCTTGAAGAGCCATTGTCCTAGCACTGGACTAGATCTTGGGCCCCACTGGTTCAGTGTCTACGGATTTGCTGAAGAAAACAAAGTACTTCAAGAAAATAAAGTGCTTCTTTTTTGCTTTGGGCATGAAACAAAATCAATTTCTCTTCTCTTAATTACCATATAGAAGTTCCTAATATTTATTTCGATATCACTCTCCTTTAACAAATAAAAAAAGTCATATTTTTTTAATAAAAATATTCTAATAAATTATGTTTTAAAAGTTAAAGCTATTCGATAATTAGAAGGTTCTGTAATGTCCTAACACTAAAATTTAAACTAAAATTAATTTGATTGAATAAGCTAAATCAAAAATTTATGGAGGGACATAATTGATAAGCGATGATTTATAATAGGTTGCATTTTCATTAAGTTGACTTAAAATAAAAATTGTATTTTAAAGAAACTTTATGTTATTCATTCCTGGGGTTATATAAGCCAACTTTTTTATCTGGTCCTTGATCGAGCCAAAAAAAAAAAGTATAGTAACAAAAAAAAATCAAAATTTTATAAGATTTTTCTACTATAGTTGATTCTTTTAGAGCCAAACAATGCCTAGTAAGAAGAAAAGGCCAAAATATTACTTCATTCTGCTTTTTTTTTTAATCCATTCAGAGATATCATTTTATCCATGATTTAATTATTTGAATATAATTATGAGTGAAAAACCATTAACGATAAATCCAATTTTAATGGCCCAATCATACACTATTTAAATACAAAAGCAAAAATAATCCAAAATTAATTTATGTCAATTTGTATGTTTTTCGGATCATTGCATCTCAACCTAATTTCGAGTTCATTTTAGAACTGACCAAACATGCACCCAACTTACACAGTCATATGCTTAAACTAACGAGTAAGTCTTTTATGCATTGGATGTACTGTACATCTAATCTACATCATATTATTTATTTAACTAAAATACATTATTTAATTACTTGAAAATTATTACAATAGCAGAAATATTTTTAAACTAAACAATAATAATATTTTTTTTAAAAATAAGTATTAATGTAAATTAGACTGCACGGTTCATCTGATGCATATAAAATTAATAATTTTCAAAGGATCCAACAAAAATAGCAACATATTACGAACAATTACATTTTTCGCCATTTTTACAAATGGAAAAACAAAAAATAATTTGTTCAAACCGTTAAACCTAAATTAGTTTAGGTTTATAGATATTTATTATTTATTACTTTATTTATTGTAGGTTTTGGATTGATGTGTGAGAACATAGTGAGGCTTACAAAAAAGAATAGCACAAGCACATAAAAAGAATCATATTATTAATAGAAACAAGGTTGGAAACATGCAGAGTAAATCTTGTCTATGGAATTATAGATCTAATCATAGTACGTACTTCTTTGTTTAGTTCATATCTATGTGGACCACATGCCCATTCAGACCCCCCCCCACCCCCCTTTCCTCATATATATATATATATATATATATATATATAACAAATGGATAGGTGCATTTTTTTATATTTCTGGGTAATGATGTATAAATTTAGGATTGGATCGAAATATATCACTTAAATTTACAATTAATTTTTTTATTTCAATTAATTGATTTTAAGTTATATAAATTTTGGTTAATACGGTTGAGTACAAATTTTTAAAAAATAATTACAATTGATTAAATTGATCGAATTTAAAAAGTTAAAACCCAAACTAAGATTCATGATTTAAACTGTTTCAAGTAGAGCATCATTTATAAATAAAGTAATACAGATAATAGACTAAATTGAATCAAAATTTTGATTTGGATGTAGTTCGATTTTTTTATAGTTGTTTGGTTGGTTCAAGGATCGGTTAATTCAATTTTATAAAATCGATCGTTGAATAATCGCAAGTAGGACGTCATCAATTAAAATAGATAATCTAATATAATACATGTTGCATTTAGGATAACAGACTAAATCGACTAAATTTTTTGATTTGGATGAGGTCCGAGTTTTTAACGATTGTTCGATTGTTTTTGTCATAATTTTAAATCGATCATTTGAGTAATTGAATACATCAACGTACATCTTTATTCATTGGATTGTCCATTACCTATTTTTTAAATTAAAATAGTAATTAATTTATATATTTGATAATCATAAATGCATTATTTTGATATATATACGCGGTATATGGTTAACTTTGGATTGACGGTAGTTCAGTCTTTTCGATGTATGTGTATATATATATATATAGACACACACATATGTGTTTCACAAAACTATTCATTCATATCTTTTCCGGGCTGCCATTGTTTTATATTGGGCTGGCAATTTGGTAACCCGGAACGGCCGCTTGGGCAAAATTAGGCCCGTCTTGCTTGATTCCGCCATTTTATTTCTACTGTACCAAAACTGTAAATCTGGTTTCTCTGTATCTCTCTTTCCCCACATCTTCTCTCCTCAAATCTTGAAACCTAACCCTAGTCTCTTCTAAACCCAGAACCGTTACGATTGATTCGATCCCTTTTTCCCATCGAATGAAAGGAAATTTTGGTTTCTACACTTTCGTTTCCCTTGTATATTATTTGATCTGCATTTGAAACGGTTCTGATTTGACCAGAAGAGCTTTGAGGAGATAAATCGAGGGGAATTGCTGCATTTATCATATCTAGAAGTGGGTATGCCCCCATCCTTCTTGTCATTCCAATCTTCTTGTTTTCGCATTTATGTAAGGTATTATTGAAATTGGTGCGATTAATATATCTTATCTGGTTAATTAGACATGCGTATTCCTTTCTTTCTTGTGCTAATGTTCAGATTATTCTTCTTTGAAAAATCTCTCTTCGAGTTTGAAGTTTAAGATGATTGCTTTCGTTTTGTGGATAATATATAATCACAACGAAGACCTTGTAGTATTCTGAAATGGAAATGCTATTTCTTCGATTTGATCTTATGCTTGTTTTTCTATACAGTCGGATGTGATAATCTTATTTCTCACTGAAAGATTTTGGTCAATAGACCATAGAATTTAGGTGGAGGCCAGTTATTTACTAAAAACTGTATGATATGAACTATAAACAGTCTCAACTACGAGCAGGATACTTTTTTTCTTTTATTTTTTTGAAGTTGTGTGCCACTGCCAGGAGAGTTTAGAACAGGTCATTTTGTGGAACGGTGATCTTTGCTGTTTCATTCATGATAAAAATGTCGTGCATTTCTAAAATGTATTTTGTTCAGATAAAATAATGTGTCCAGTAGGATTGATCAAAGAACTGGAATTTATTTTCCTCACAATTTCCCATTTATTTGCACCAATCAATAAACCACTATGTGGATCAAGATTGTTGTTGTTGGTTATGTGGGTCCTACAAGGAATAACACAATATCCATCAAATTACCTGGCTAGAAATTTCTATTTTGGACCTTACGCTTTGCAGTTGACTTTGATGTGAGACTTTCATTGGATCTGAAAACTGGAACCTTTGGAGGTTTAAACACTTCGTCACATATTGTTATGACAGGAAATACTCTGTACTTCGTTACATTGGATCTAATTATGCCTCTTGCTAGTCACAACATTAAGTACATAAGAAGAAAAAATTGTGCATATTCTTACTGAATTATGTGTTGATGATAGGTTCAGAGGACACTTATAAAATTTGTTCTCTTCTGCAATGAATCTTTGAATAAATTGATGACATGAGATCGTATACCCACCATGTAATCAAAATTGAAGCACACTTTAGGGCCATTAGAACATGTCTCATAGGTGGCTTTCTGTGATGTTAACGGTATCTGATATGTTTTATTTGATTGATTCATAATTTAATCTGGAGATTTGGGTAGAGTTGGTTTTGATGGTTTCTATTCGTTCTTTTACTCCTTGGCTTACATTTGTTATCTTTTTTTTTTTTTTTTTTTTGGGTGGTTGGAAAAAGGAACAAAAATACCTTTCTTTCTGTAAGAACTTAGTTTCTTGTTTTTTGTGCTGTTTATGTCATGCTTTAAATTATAAGTAGCCTTATATTTCCTTTATATTCATATGGCACCAAAGCATCTGTTTTCATTTCTTTCTGAAGGGTGCCATTACTTTTCTTTCTTTCATTCTTTTTTTTATCTTTTCTTGGGGTAGGGGCCTGTGATTGTAAATAATGTACATCACTGCTAAGTCACATGTGGAAATTAAGCTTCTTATCAATTGGTTTATGTTCTTTACTATAATTTAATGATTAAATATAAAGTCAAATGGATCTATGGGATATAAATTGTTAAAAAATAATAGATATCTATTGAACTTGCATTATATAGGTGTATGCTACAATGCAGATTACTTTCACATTATTTTTCCCGTAATATAACTCTAGCAAACATGGACTTTATTTGTTTACCTATATAAGTGTTGGTTCTAGTTTTTAATGTTTGCTTGATAATGCAGGTGCCTTTGCCATTCACCATTTTCTGAGGGGCTAAACTGAAATCTGCAAACCTTCCGTATTGGCTAGTTAGGAGCTGCTATTTCAGGAACGAGAAACAAGCAATTCGACTAATCATCATCTGTCGTATGCACGTATAATTTGCAGACTCCTCTTCATCAAATAACTCTGACCATCCTTATATCCTCTGAGGACCATTGCTCTCGCATATTTGGTTTTCCATTGTTGTGATATATTCTTAGCATCTATTAATTAGCAAGAAATGGTACTGTAGCTGGTGGTTAATAGAGGGTGAAAGATGGCCTTACATAAAACAGAAGAGGAACAAACAGAGGATTACCTTTTCAAGATTGTTCTCATTGGTGATTCAGCTGTTGGTAAATCGAACCTACTTGCAAGATTTGCCAGAGATGAGTTCTATTCTAATTCAAAATCTACTATCGGTGTAGAATTTCAGACCCAGAAAATGGAAATCAACGGGAAGGAAGTTAAGGCACAGATATGGGACACAGCTGGCCAGGAGCGGTTTAGGGCTGTTACTTCTGCATATTATAGAGGTGCAGTCGGCGCGCTCCTTGTCTATGACATCAGCAGGCGCCTGACCTTTGATAGTGTTGGCAGATGGCTTAACGAATTACATAGTAAGCAATACCACTCTCTCTCTCTCTTCTGTGTCTTTCCATATATATATATATATATAATGTCTGATGTTTTGAACAGCTCACTCCGACATGAATGTGGTGACAATATTGGTGGGAAACAAATCCGATTTGAAAGATGCCCGGGAGGTGACAACTGCCGAGGGCAAAGCACTAGCAGAAGCGCAGGGCCTGTTCTTCATCGAGACTTCAGCTTTGGATTCCTCCAATGTTGCTGCTGCCTTTCAAACGGTGGTGAAAGAGATATTCAACATTCTAAGTCGGAAAGTTATCCAATCTCAAGAACTCAAAGTAAAAGATCCAGGGTGGATGGGTGATGGGAAAACAGTAGTTCTACAGTCTGATGATGCAAACCAGGAGGCAGAAGGACAAAGTAAAAAAGGTGGGTGCTGTTCTTCATGATTGGTTCCCACAATAAATTGAATTGTGATTGTCTGAATGTTCTGTTGTAATATTTTGGTTTTTTTTTTTTTTTGGTTCTTTTAATGTTATGAATATAGATGGTTAAAGCTCAGCTGCCATTTATCTTAATCTGCTTCTTTGATGTTGGAGGAGGAGAATCTGTAAAAATGACATGGGAAGGTTTTAAATTTTTTTTTTTAAAAAGTTTGTGCTGTTCCACCGATCTACTTTTACTGGACTTTCTCTTTAGCCAAGACATTGGACAGTAAAATGGATCTTGAAGTAGTATTTACTTATCAGGCCCACTTATTCTTTCTTAGTAGTATGTAGTGATGGGTCGGCCCGTGAACTGGTGGGTATGGCTATTGTCAGCCTATCCCATCCAACACGTCCTTGTCGCTTTCCTTGACCAGACCCTTCTGATTTTGATATGAAAGCTTCTAACGGGACTGTGTGTGTGTGGCACTGGCATTTTCACCTCACACCACGTGCGTGGGTTTGTGGCGGAAATGCCACCAGCTGCAATTCATATGGTGTAGTGTATAGATTAGAATAGAGAATTGGGCACCCCTACTGCTCAACTGTAGTAAATATAAATTAGAAAAAAGGTAAATAAGGTGCTATTATGGCCGGAAGGCCATTCCAGTCATCAACCAATCAAATTTGGACAACTTATCTCTGTGGATGGAACAACTCCATCCACCAATCAAGTATTACTCCTGCATACCAACCCCAAAAAAAAAAAAAAAAAAAAAGTCATAATTAAATAAAATTGTTAAAAAATAAAGTTGTTTTGCAATTTAAAGTCTAATTTTATTAGCTAAAATAAAAAAAAAATTATAAATAAATTATACATGATAAAATTAGTCAATTCAACAAATAAAAAAATTATATAAATAAAAATTTATAATTATGAGTTTATGATTTTAAAAAAATTGTTTCTTCACCAAATTGATAAAATTAAAGAAAAATATATATATATATATATATATTTATTTTATTTTTATTTTTGAAACAGTTTATGTGATCGAATAATATAATTATAGCATATCCCATCGAAACTTATCAACCTCTTCCCAACAAGAGAACGAGGACTCCAAATTTATAGTACTTAACCTTAAATTTTAATAAAACAGTTAGAATTATTACTTTGACCGTGACACGTCACGAGACCACTTAGTAAAATGACAATAAAGAGTTTATAAATCGTTCTTTTTTGCTCAAAATATGTTTGAGAAATATCATCTTATTATTCTTTAAATTTTAATCACCTCTGTACCAAATTTGTAGATAATAATTAAAATGGGTTCAACTCATTTTAGAGGAGGAGGAATTTTCTTTCGTCTTAAATAAAGAAATCAGAATATAATAATTAAAATTTTATAATTTTATTTTATTTTTAAATATTTCAACAACTTTATAAATATTTTTTTAACAACGTACAAATTTTAAAAACAATTTACAAGATGCAAGAATTTATAAATTTTTCCAGATAAGCTTTGTCCAATGCCCTCTAAAATGCATTTGGAATCCTATATTGAAAACTTCAAATTTGACATAAATTTTCGAATAACCATATATCGAATATTTCAAATTTTGGTAATAATTAAAAATGAAATATTATAATTTGGAAATTCCTTATTAATGATACAAAATATAAGTCCATGGATTTATTTCCGGAAAATGGGGAACGTGCTTTGTACTTTGGCATTGGAATAGTTACTATATTTAGATTACCGTGTTACACGTGGATGTCGCGCAGCGCTTCCTTCTCGTGGGACTAATTTTGACATGCACTCTAGAAAGAGAAAAACACTCTTGTTCTTGACTTCCAACAATGCTGGTTAAACTAGTCAAATATGCCTTCTCGATTTTGATGTAGTCTAGCTGGTAGAGCAGATGTATATATGTATAGGTTGAGGTCTCCTAAAAATCTTGAGTGAAATCAAACATTATGAATATTGGACAATATTTTTTGGTTGAGCCAACCAATCAATTTAACTCTCTTGTGTGATTTGCAGACAATTGTATGGGGCATAGATTTAACTAGAACACACCAACGCAAACTTCTCTTATGTGGTTTACGAGCTATTGCAACAAGGCGGGTTCCACAACATATATATATATATACACATACATCAATATTATATGCATATAAATGATAGTATTGCACCTATATTTTTCACCAAGTGTAATATCTACAATATCCAAATAAATAGTAAAAAACAAGAAAAAACATCTAAAAGAACCCAATTTAAAATATTGCGTATGACATTCAGAAAAAGAGAGGTATAAGCCATGAAAGACAAGGAGGTTCCAATATATAAAAGAGAAAAGAGACATAAGTAGAGTAATATGTCATGGCTTAGCCAAGCAAAGTGAAATAGTGTTTTTTAAGTTTGCCAAGAAGTGGGGATTGTACTGGACTTACAGCATAAAATATAATATAAAGTCTACACAAAAGAATAGAGGCCTCTCATGTTTCACCATGACAATGGTTAATATACGTTTTTTGAGTATATGCTGCAACCCCAATTGCACATCTCAAAACAAAATTACGAAGAAAAAACATAAGCCTATGTCCGAAAGCTCAACTCAAACCTTACTGCAACTTCTCATGGTAACGACTAGAACGGGTATTTCCAACGAGGAACACGTGCAAATCCTGGCCCTCTCTTTTTGGTTCCACTTTGTATATATGGCCTACTATAATCTTTAAGTATCCATACAGTAATATGTCCTAAGCTGCAATTCCTGTTTCAAATTAAACAGGGAATTAGTTAGCTGAATGGATTGGTGGGATTCATTATCAATCCAAAGATTACTGAATTCCTGCATTTCAAACCCTTCAATCCAAATGTAACCTAAAAAAAAAATTTAGAATATATTTAAGGAGTCCCAAGTGCCATGAAGATACTTTAACTTTTCTGTAGTTGTGGGTTAAAATATGGACCAGGAAATATTCAAGAAGAGGTGACAGGAGTAAAGAGTTAAAATATGATATTCTTACCTCTATTTGACCTAGCATTAACACTATAACCCCCAACATAACCAACAGAGTTGTTGTTAGGTGTTGCATCTGCAGCTGCCCCAAGATCGTAACCAAATGGAGTGGGAACCTCAAGGTCGGGAGAAGATGAACGCCAAGCGTGATCCCCATACAAGGACTTGCTCTCATATAAGCTTCCCAGACCTCCATCATGAATATTGTTTGTGATAGAATAAGATGATGTTGTGCCAGAACTGCTTCCATTGTTTCTAGTATAACCCACCCTACCACCAAAATTGTTTTCCTCAAAGCCATAGCCAAAATTTGCACTACCCCCACCACCTTGGGCTGAAGCAGGAGAGGAACCCCAGATTTCCCCAATATTTCCCAAACTACCGCCTAGACCTGTATTTCCAGTTCCAGAGCCAACAAATGCATTGGACATTAATGAGTTTGAGCTGTAGTTAAGGCTCCCATTGCCCCACAAATCACGATTTGTAGCATTCGACAGAGGCCCAATGGGGCTACCAAAACGATTTGTGTTTCCACTGTAGTAAGAGTTCAGCCCACGTCCATAGCTCAAGCCTGAATCACCATTTGCTCCATAGTTCAAACCGAACCCAGAGTCCGAATTCAGTCCCATGCTATAGTTAGAGGGGCTGTAAGGAGGATATCCGCTTCGACCTACACTTACAGGACTAAATCGACCTTCCATTCTCATGCCATAGCCACCCGGAGAGCCAGTATTGTATCCTTGGCTATAAGCATTAAGCAAACTGCTCACTCTGTTCAGGCCATAGTTATAGCTCCCTGATTGGCTTCGGGTTGGGCCTGGAGATAACTCTTTCGGCACCGCCCGCTTAACCTCGACCATTTTTCCGTTAAGTTCATGAAAGGTTTTGAACAAAACTTTCTCCACTGCTTCCTCTGAATCGTAAGTGATAAACCCAAAACCTCTAGGCCTTTGAGTATTGTGATCGTACATCACAACCACATCTGTTATAGTTCCGAATTGATCAAAGTACCTCTTGAAGTCACTTTCTGTGACCGAGGATGCTAAACCTCCTACAAAAATCTTTTTTGTACGGGTGGGACCAGGGGACCCCTGGATGCTGCCATTGTTGCTTCTGTTGAAGTTTTGATGATCATCCCTAGGAACAGCCTTCTTTGCCTCTACCTGATGGATGGAAGATAATAAAAATAAATTATCTGTAGCCAAGTTATCACATAACACATGGAAGATCAGGTCATTTAATTTCTAACAATAAAGACAAATGTTGGCATGCAACAAATTAAGTTACCAGTACCAATGTAACTGCTAATACAGTTCAACTCATCAAACAAGTAAAATGAGGTAAATATGCATTTTGTTGAATAAGTTCCCACTAGCATACATCTCCATAATCAATATGAGAACGTGGTACAGTAAAACATTACATAAGATGCAAACCACATAAATCGTTCTGTATATGACATAAGAACCGGGTTAAGCATAGACAGAATGATGAGGAAATTTGCAAGCATTCAGCTTCCTAAATTATTAACTAACATTTCCAAGATGCACGCATGTTAAAGGACATAATACCAGGATATACAACAGTGTTTAGTCCTATGTTAGATATCCAAGGTTCCTCCCAATTTATTTGAAAATTCTGCGTGCCTTAGAAAAATGTAAAGTAGGATCTGAAGAGTGAAGACACAGTAAATTAGATCAAATAAGTAATGAATGCATCAGGAAGATGGTGAGGGTAGCCCTGATAGATGAAAGAAGCATACGTAAGATGGAATGGACTATGAAGGTGTGCATATGAGAGACGTTGGATGCACCAACACAACAGATAGAAAGTATTGAGTCTTTAAATCGAATCGAAGGGGAAGAAGAATACCAAAGAACTTAGAAAGAAGTTATTAAAAAAGACATGGTACATTTAAATATTAGCGGAAGCATGGGTGATGGGTCTCAACCAAAGATATTAGTGGGAGCATGAGTCTCGACCAAAGCTGACTCTACTTAGTGGGATTATGGCTTAGTTTGTTATTGTGGCTATTCTGCATGTCTTAGCAACATCACATGTGTATTCGACAATACGATTGTTGTTGAGCATTGAGATAATGTGTTCCAAGTCTTCTTTCTTAATTTTTAAGCTTATCGTTATCAATTTCCCAGACATTCTAAATTATTTGGTCAAGAGAATGCTCCATCTTTTCTAAAGACAATGACACTAAACCTCATCTAATGCCATCAGAAATGAATACATTTGAAGTAGGTCATATAAGAATATGACCCTTGTAAGCATATGGTAGGGCATAAAACAACGAAAATGTCATCATGCATATGTCTCCACATATTGCTAACCATATTCTGTATGCAGCATACAAAATGGAATACAAAATATAATCTTCTATTCTCCATGTCTATGAATGAATTAATAACTTAAACGCCAATGTGCATGCTGATGCTAATTCACATGTAAAGTTTCACTCAACTGATAAACTGCAAAGAAATGCAGCAGTAATTCAATAGGAAAATGGCGTGCAAAAAAATGAGGATGAGTCACTTACAGTTCTTCCATCTATGACGTGTCTTTCCCTAACAACTTTCTCAGCAACAGAAGCATTGGCAAAAACAACAAAACCAAAACCACGGGCACGACCAGTAGTGCGATCTTTCATTATAACAGATTCAACTACTTCACCAAAAGTTTGAAAATACTCTCGCAGACGCTCTTCACTTGTGTCCCAAGATATCCCACCAATGAACAACTTCCCAGGTTCCATTTCCATTCTCTGCACCACCAGATTTCCAATCAAACAGTCAGTTTGCAGTAATTAATTCTACTCCAAACAAAACCAAAAAGACTCTTCATATCAATCGAAGGAATCACACAATTCACCATATGTAAAGAGCAAACAAGGGATCCGCTAGCTAGCAAAGCTGGATCGATATTACAAATTAAAATTTGGATATTATAGGCCTTGCTCAATAAGAAATCAGTCCGCAAGCAATGAAATCCAATCAGTATGAAACATGGTAATGTAGATGAGTAAAAAAAAAGCATACCTTAAAGAAATAAAATACAACAGAAACCTGGAGATTCTGCTACTTAGATGAGAATGGGCAATCGTTTTTGTTCAACAGAAGACCATCTGATCTTCAACAGATCGAAATTCAACAGCACCCACAATCCAAAACCCCCCTAAAAACAAATATAAAGAATCAAACTTTGACTTGAGACAAGAAACAAAGATCGATACATCGCAGAATATGCACGCGTATTTACCAAACAATAAGGCCCAGAACAAAAAACAGATTATATTCAAGATCTGGGAGGAGGCATAGACGGGGAGGCTGAGGGCTGAAGGCCCTCTTCTTTTCTTCTCTTTTTCTTTTTCTTGTTTACCAAAATTCAGTCCTTGTTAGAATTGCCAGAGATTATTTATATTTATATTAGTATTTGTTATGCGAAAGAGAGAGAAAACCAAGAGAGTGTGGCCCGTAGAGATCGATTTTCACATCCAAAAATGTGTAAATATAGAGTTTATACAAGCGTGTGTTGTGTGTGAAATATATATGTATTTGTGTGTGTATATATAGTTTATATTATGAGAGAGAGAAAGAAAGAGAGAGGCTATCCTCTCTCGTGTAAGAAATGTAGGAGAGGAGACGATGGAAGTGGTGGTGACTAGGCTGTTTCAAGATTTTTGAAATTTTGTAATGGGAAATAAATGAATATATAAATTAGTGGTCGTTAAATTGTCATCTGACCCATCAACTTCTAATACTTTTGTTTTCTGCCCTCTTTTTATTGCAATTTTACCCTCAAGCTTCGGTCCCTTTCAATATTGAAGCCAAGTTTGCGGTAATTTAATGAATTTATTATTATTTTATGAGCCCCGAAATTGAAGAAAATTGATTTTCTCTCATATATTTATATATTAATGAAGGAAAAATATAAAGCTAGCATTTGTAGAATTGGAAATACAGACCCAATCTTACTCTATTTAATGCCATTTTAATAATTTTAGAGGAAGTAACAATTCGTCGCGTAACAATAATATTTGTTATAAGGTGTAATTATCCTTTAATGTTTTATTTGGGTCATTTATTTTTATCTTTTATTTAGAAATTAAACACCCTCTAATAACATTTATTTTGGCGCAAATTACAGATTTATAATGTAATAAGGATACTGATGATTATAGTTTATGTTCTTGAAAATAAATTTAATTTATTTAATTAGTCATTAATTTTAAATTGCAAAATCTTCTCGTTATCATCCTTGTTAATAATAAATGTGTGGTTGATACAAAATAAATAATTATGAATATTGATCCCAAAATCAAAGCTCAGAACATAACTGACCCAAATAGGGCGAGTAAATATTATAAGATAAATTATCTCTTTTTTTTTTATTTTTAATTTTGTTACATAAAAGTTTTGTTCTCAATCAAGTTCAGAGATTAAATTTTTCTATTCCATTTTATGTTTTATATTATATTTTAGAATAATCATCAAATAATATAAGTATACAATAATAGCACTAATTACTAATATATTAATATTTTAAAATAAAAAATAAAATATCGAATAAAATTACCAAAATGAAAGAAAATGTATGTATATATGCTTTGGACCTAGTGAACTAAAATGTCATGCAATTTAATTTTACTCTAGTAAATAATTATATATGTGCGTTGCATTTGCAACATGGAAAACCTAATTACAAAAAACAACTAAGACGTATATACCCTTATAATGATTATTTACCAAGCTATTTTACTCTAGGATAATATATGATGCGTAAATTATTGGGTGATTAAATATATTTCATATTGACTATATAAAAGAAGGATTAGGTAAAATATTATGTGGGCATTGGTAAAATCTTTTGTTTTGAGGAAGTTCAAAAATAAATTTATTTATATTTAGCTTAAAGTTAATATTATAATACAAATATAGAGATTTAGAGTGTCATAGACCGACACGTGGTATTAGAGTCACGATTATATGATGAAACAATGTGGTTGAAATTCTCAATGCCAGACAAAAATAATAGTTTTATAGAGACTATAAGAGCACAATAGGTTAGGTGAGACTTAGCTGAATAAAAGAAGGTAACGAGTCTCGTAGAAATGACAAGAACTCTACGAAACAGATGAAGCTGGCTTGAATAAAGAGGGTTTTTAGCAGCCGTAACAATAGCAGTCACTTAAAGCAAAATCATAACTAAATACAACAAAAAACAAAGACACCCATATTATATATGCATATATCTTTCAAGAAAATAACTGAATTAGTTCATATTGGATGGGCAGGTAGGTTAAATTAATTTTAAGAAAATAATCTTGGTGTACATAATACAATAGATATTAGAGATGGTTGCTTCATGTGGAGGCAAGGCACGAACCCTAAATAAAATGGACGGTGGCAGTGGCACTCTGTCCTCACATGCTGCTGCTGATTAAATATTTGTGAGCCACAATCTGTAATTATATTTATTAACATCCTCCTCTACATATTACATCACCATTCTCAATTGTCTGCCAACTGCTTGTATGGTAAATAACATTACTTATTCTGTATCACCCTGTAATTTAAGTTAATTATTAAAGTACGATGGTGGTGAAAATTAAAATTAGTAACAACGGTGAAATTTATTTACCATGTTTGGAAAGTTAGGGTTTTGAAGAATTTAATTAACTTTTGTTTCCCACTTTAGATAGAGATATATTTCTTAAAGTAAAGTGGGACAGATGGAATCGCATGTTTCCGCATCGATGACCCATCATTATATTAGGTCTCCTTGCTGTATACAGATGAGATACAATACATACATACATACATACACATGAATGCATGCATATATACATACATCTAATTACCCTGGCTAATTGCCGTATGCTGAGTCCACATGCACTACGTCATACAATCCAATCTGGACCCTACTTTATTGTTTTTAATTTATGTCTTTCACCTTTTTCAAGAAAACATAAATTTTTAACAATATTTGTAAGTATATGTATAAATGTATATTATTGTTGTACATGGTAGATAACACAATGTAATTACTCATATACCCTCGAAAGTAAGATATTGTGGATAACTAATATATTCTACAAAGTTAATTTTCATTAATTTTTTTTTTGTAATATTCAATGATTTAATATGTGTGCTTTGGATGTCTATCTTATATTTGATGGGTCGGGAAATTCGATTTATAAAGGTCCAGTTAATGATAGTAAAACAAAACAATATAGATAATATTTTGAAAGAAAATAATAAATAAAATTTCACATTGTCTGACTTAGGGTTCAACTAATAATATTAAATATAAAATACTATACATCAATAAAAATAAAAATAAATTAGTATGGATTTTGAAAGAGTCAATAAATATGATTTCACATTGTCTTCTTTTTAGTCAAAATTTTACCCCATAATAATTTATAATTTGAGAAACTTAAAAAGCTACAATAATGCATTTTAAAATTCTCATAATTTTATGTTTGAATGAGAATTTGATGAAATAGAACAAACAATAAATTCGACGTCAAGTCTTCGATTTCTAGCAGAAATTAGTGATATATATAGTACATAATACCTTAAATTTTTTATATTTATGTATATAGTGCAACAGACATATGTAGGCATTGAGAGATAAGTAATTCTTCATATATAAATAATTTTGAAATTATGAAAATATTATTTAAATAATTGTGAAATTATTATTATTTGATATATCATGCATAAAAATGGATTAGAAAGAAAAAAAAACATTATAATTTTAACAAATTGGAAAATAAGTATTTTCAAAAGTTGAGAAGATTAAAATTTCACCCGGTCATATATTAAAACAATGTTTTTCAAATATATTTATACTTTTGAGAATTGAAAACGAACAAACAAATAATATTTTTAGACTATTTTATTATTGTATTAGTATAGATCAGATTTGACCATCTATACAATGGTAGTGTGCATATATATATATATATATAGTAATGTTGTATTTTGTTAAAGATAGTATAGTATATATGTATAATATTAATATATATATATGTATATATGTATATTGGGTACCACGCAAAATGGTACGGGGAATATAATCCTGTCCCCACCAACGGAGGGAGATATTATTTATTATTATTATTTTTTGTTTTATAAAAACTTATATGCTTCATATTATGAATTCAATATTTGTAATAAGTTGGATTTAATTAAAATATATACAAATAGAGGATTGCAGTAAAGCTCCACGGGGCCTTTTTCATATAGCTGTGCGGCATCTTCTTCTTCTGACCTATTTTTCGATCCTTCGAGAAAAAGATTCATTATCTTCATAAAAATTAGAAGAGATTTAGATTTCAATCGACTTGAATTAAAAAAAAAACAATTATTGATTATTGTGTGTAAGTATTTTGAATTTTAAAAACAGACAATTTTTCAAATTATTCAAAAATATATTTTTCATAAAAAAAGTTTACCTATGACAAAAAATTTATTATTCTTTCACTAAAAAAATATATTATATTTTTAATTATAATTAATTAAATAAAAATAATAATATTTAATAAAATATAATACTTTTATAAAAAAAATTGACAAGTGATACTTTAAGGTGAAAACTAATATTAATTTTCTCCAAATATATTATGTTTTGAGTGAGTCTCATGTAAAATGGTTGCACGTGTATTACTTGTATATTTATAAAGTATTACTTGTTTAACTATAAAGTATCACTATTTTTTAAAGTAACTAATCAGCAGTAATACAATTAAAAAAATAATAATACTTTATAATTAAACAAGTAATATTTTATAGTTAAACAAGTAATGCCTTAAATTGTATCATACGTGCAACCATTTCTGCTTTATGTTTTCTGCGGACAAGCAAATTTAGTTGGGACATATTTATAGGAGGAATTGGCGCATCTTTCCGTTCATCAAACAAATTGGAGAAATCTAAATTCATGGAATTGTGAGATAGAAGATACACGCTTGTTCCTTAGCCACGTAGCCAAAGAGGAAAACCATTTAGAAACTGTTGTGACATTGGAGGTGGATCTATGGGAATTTGTTGCCCCATTACCAAATCCACGGGAATCATATATACATTACGTCGGGATTTGGTCCAATCTTAAATAATTAAAATGTTTTATATTTTAAAATAAGTAAAATTTTAAAATGTGGGAACTTAAATAAATTGTTATTATAATTTAATCTTCAGTACATGGAATATACATACCTATAAGTATTATATTTAAATAAATTTTGCTAAACGATTTGCTGATTATATGTTGCATAACTAATTTTGGAAATCTTTCAATAACCTTATGACATAAATAAATAATGATACGACATTAATTTTATGACTTGACATAAATTATAACTCTCATGATTAATAAATTTATTGTGCTCCAATTTTATGTTATTTTACATAATTAATTGCTAAAAATAATATAAAGAATTGTATACATAATTTAAATTGTCAACATAATGTGTGTATATATTGATTATAGAGTTCTAGGATTTATATAGTGCAATATATTTTCTAAATGTTGAAGCTATAATAATAAATTAATAATGTATGTCCAAAAATAAAATTAAAAATTTTGAAAATATCAAGATACTTAACCACAGGAAGACTCCACCAAAATGAAAATTGGAAAATATTACCCTCCTAATCTTATTTATTTGCGGCCATCAAACTTTCACTAATAATTCATCTATCGTCGACCTTTACTAGTTTGTTGGAATTATTATTATTATACTACTACTATTATTATTACGTTGAGGATGTAACTGAATATTGAACGTAACTCAAACTTTTACGCTATTTCTCAGCTAAAGAAAAAGATTTTTACGATCAAAATTCATCATGAAATATCTCTTTGGATTCACAATTAGTCTTTCTACTTTATACAAAATATTTTCCCATTTAATTATTTATTTTTTTAAGTCAATATATCATATAATAATTTAATCAGTTGCAACTTATACCTTCATAAATTTTATTTTTGCCCCAAAAGTTCTTAAGAAAATGGATACCCTAGAGAATTCTCTGTTTATTGACAATAAACCAATGTTTATTAATCTTAATCTTAATCATTAGGTTTTGAATTAAATCCGTCAAACATAAAATATTGAGTTTTCTCCAATTTTCGATTATTTTTGTTGGCTTAATTTATTGTACTCTTATATTGAGCATATATATATATTATATAAAAAATCATAATGTAATTAATTATTTTATTTTATAAAAAAACATAAAGTAATTAAGCATTTTTAATTTGGTTCTTCGTTAAACTTAATTCTGGAGTGGAATTCAATTCAAAATAGAAAAAACAGAAGGGTGATATAAAAGGAGCAGAATCATGATATGGTCCACTCCCAAACGCGACCTTTATCACTTTACCGCTGCCTTTACAATTTCGAAACAAAAGACGCAAGGGCCAATGGAAAATGAAACCCATTTTCAATTTGGCATCGTATTCCCTCCGCCATCCCTGGTGCCAAACACACCACAACAGCATTCATATGCCCAAACACGTCCGCTGGTCAAAACGGCTTCCCATTGGCCGCAGCACATGAGAACTCATCAATCATCAAGTCCACATGCAACCTAATAATAATGGTGTACCCAATTTTGGTTTCAAGATCAAGTCCTATCCCAGAAATGTGTTTCTTACATTTAAGTTCTAACGTTTTACCTTCAACATTTATGTAAATGTCTGGTGGTGGTTTAGCTTGGATTGATCACCACAGCAGGGTTGTGCCCTGTTTCAGGTTAAGGGGTCCCGTCTCGGGTCTTAAATATTTGTACATTTTCAAAACTTGAAATAATTTCGTATTTATAATTGTGTATTAAATTATATATTAAATTTGTTTATAAAATATAAATTTTAATAAAAAAATCTCCCCATCACTACAAATATTAACAACCCTCAAATGAATGTGCAATTTATAACTAATAATTGTCAATTTTTCTCTAATTTGAGCAACACTTATTAAATAGAATATTTTATAAAAAATTCTGAAATGTGCATTTTAATCATGATTTTTCAATTTTTATAATGTCAGGCACCATATTTCGAATTTTTGTAATATCAAGCACCATATTTCTAATTTCTGCAATTGGAAAGTACATTACAGTTTTATGATAATATATATATATACACTATCATGTATTTTGATATTTTATAATAAAATATATAAGACATTATGCTTTGTAGATTATTTTTCTTATATATGAAATGACGGTAAAAATATAGTACATATTTTTCTTTAATTATATAAAATCAGTGAATCAATACGTAATTAATTATCTAGTTCATCTACTTGAGTATTTGCAGCCAATATTATAATTAAATTGAAAGACATTAATTTTTAAATTTAATTATAATAGATTTAAAAATCAATGATATTAATTTATTTATTGGTCACGTGATCCTATTACAGTAAAATTATAAACACATATTATCTTTTGTGACAAAGATTGCCTGCTTCGAGTGTACAACTTAGATTTAAATTAATCAAATACATGCTTTGAATTACAAAAGTCAAGAGATAGTGTTCAACATTGCAAAAATTAAATACAAATTTTACAAAGATGGTTACCTTTTATGCAATTAACCTTAGTTTATAATACCTTTTTTTTCTTTTTAAACAATATTTTATTATCTTTATTTATTGACAAGTGAATGACAATATGAAAACCTATTTTTTTTTTTTGTTGGTAAATGATAATACTCAAAATCGATCATCGCTTTTTTCTTCAAGCGATATATATTTAATAGGATTTGGTTTTTCACTGATTGGTGGGATCACTGATCGATCTAGTGATTTAAAATCGGTCTATTTTCGGCCTTTAGCTGCCAAAATAGCTAACACTTTGATAAACACTTCCCCAAACCCCAATCGTTGACCAAAATACATCCTTATTAGTGCGAGTTCTTCTTCACGCTCACTGGTAACAAGAAAATGTTAATAACTCATTTTAAAGTCAGAAAAATTCACAAATTATTAGGGCCGACTCTATAAGAACGGATATAGGGTAATAATCTAAAAATAATATTATGAATATAGGTTAATTAAAGTTGATGTCACACGTCCTAGTGAGGTATATTTGGAAGACAAGTCATGACTTATACGATAGTGGTTAAAATAATTAAATTGAATTAGTGATGTGGAGGAGAAGATATGAATCGTATCCCAAATTAATTAATTAAGTAGAGTGTGAAAGTAGGATGATAGCAGGTTCATAATAATTTCCGGCAGCTAATAAATGCAGTCCTTGCGTTACTGTTAGTGGACCAGATAATAAATGTATTTAGATGAATTATTATAATATATTAAATTGTACTTATAATAAGCTTTTAGGACAAGCAGTTCACAGTGAGGGAGGTTCATTGATCATAGTAAATGAAATCTGGTGCGTATCCATTTTAATACTTTCAAAATTTGTTGCTGTATTGTAATTGGTTTATAGTATTGTTAAAATGGAGTGGTGGGGACAGGGAGGTCCGTAGCCCACCAAAGCTCAGGCACTTGTCAGGAGTAGGACAAGATGGGCGGGCAAAATCCGACCTTGAACTACAGCTGGGTTGGGCCAGCCCATTACAAAATAAAACATAAAATACTCGTATTAAGCCTACAGAAAGATACAGGCAAGCAGGAGCGAGAATACCTAAAATATTTTCTTATTTATTGCTAAATATATGTAAAAATAAATTAAAAATTGTATAAATATAAATATATATATATATATTTTGTTTACTCCATTTTAAAGTAATATTATTGTTGCTATAATAAATTGATTAGTTTTTTTAAAATAAATTATTTAATAAATTTTATAGTTAATATTTATTTACAGTTTAAGTTCGATACAAAATAAGTATTAAAAAATAATTGTAAATAATTAATAAAAATAGCTATATATTTTGCATTTAAGATCTAATTTTAATATTTACGATATTGATATAAACTTAAAGATCATAAAAAAATAATTAATTTATTATATTATATATAGAAATGGAGTATAAATAAAAAATATATTTTATTTGAACAAAATTGAAAAATATTCCAAAAAAATTAAAAAAATAAAATTTAATTGCGGGATATTAGTTTCTTTCTAAAGCCTATACTACCCACAATTGCCTAATTCAGTATAATCTTTCATAATTAATACTCAATAGTTTAATAACTTTTTAATATAGTATAATTTTTTAGTCTTGATTCAGGACTTATAAGTTGAATTAATACTCAATTAATTAATAACTTGTATAATTAATATATTTTCACTAATCCCAAAATTATTAATTTAAAGAAATGTTACTTTAGCTCGATACTAACCTCTAGGCGAGTTATTAAATGATCACTCTCTTTTTTAATTTTTAATTTAATTATTAATGAAGCAGACGGACCTATATACCTCGCTTATTTTGACAATTTTAAGTTAAATGTATTACATAAAATAAAAAAGAAAGAAGACAATTTGGGTCATGTGCTTTTACATATTTTGTTTTTGAATTGGATTTTTGTTAATTCTTTCAACTTTCACTTGTGCTAAAGTTAGATCCCTGTATTTATGTTTCTAAAAGCTAAGCATTACACTAATATTTGCATTAAGTTTTTATCACCGATGACCAAAGTATTTTATATAAGATCAAATTTTAATGTAAATAACAAAAATAAGAATTTAGTTTTTAAAAGAAAAAAACTAATTTTAATTAATATAAAGAAAATAAAAAAATGGAGTTCTAATAAAGAAAATAATGAAATGAAAATACATAATTCTTAATAAATAAAAAATGTAGATTCAAAAGATTAAGATAAAATATGTTTTCAGCAGTTCCCCCGTGGGCCTCGGATGTTGTCTTCTTCCTTCCCATGCGGTCGATCTTACTTTCCCTCCAAGACTAAACCCTTAAGCCCTAAAATCCTCCATTTCTCAATTTCTTGAAAACCCTTTCTCCTTCACCTCCCCCGCAGCTCTTCCTCTGCTCCAATCTTCAGATATTCATATTGTTGTCAGATGATATATTTCCCATAAATGTTTAAAGTATCAGTAATGAAGTCGCTTCTCACTCTCACCCCAGCTCTCGCCAATTCCACCGCTGCAGCTCCTCGTTCCCTCTACTTCCATTCTCTACCTGCCCTTCTTCTTCGCTCAGAAACCAAGATTAAACCTCTGAGAAACCCTAAATTTATTCCGGCAATATCTGTGATTAGTTCTCTCGGTAATTATACAAAACCCTCTAATTCTAGTCGAAGTCGAGGCCTATGCACTGAGGGCGGGGCGTCGGGAGAGATTCACGTGATTGTGGGACCCATGTTCGCCGGGAAGACCACCACACTTCTTAAGCGAATGAAGTCCGAGAGAAGTAATGGCAGGTTGGGTGTCATTCTTTGGTTGGCGTTTATTATTTTCAAAGTTAATTTGGGTTTGCTAATCCAGTGTCTTTGGTGAAGTGATATGATTTAGTTAGTTTGATTGATATTGTTTTTATATAGCTCTCCACTCTTCTGAATTATAATCCCCGGTAGTAATTACTGTTGTAACATGCGCACAGTTTTATTGTAAGATAATAACTTTGAGTAATGTTGGATTTTGAGAGCTGTAGAATTGATAATATGCAACTGAAAGGCGCCTTGCTTTGCTTGTTGTTGGGCCATAGATAAGTTTAGATGTATCTCCCTTAGTTCAGAAGTTAAATTGGGCGCTATTTTGAGTTTGATGGTTGGATTAATTATCACTATTGAGATATTCCCAGATTTCAGGGCAACGCCATACATAGTTCCTCCCAGTTGGATAGAACAATAAAGGATCTCTGTTTCACGGGGAGAGTTAAAGAAGCTGTTGGAATCTTATGCTGTACGGGTGTGCAAGTACATTCTGAAACCTATTCCATTGTCTTGCAAGAATGCATTCACAGGAAAGAATATAAAAAGGGCAGAAGAGTTCATTGGCAAATGGTGATTGTGGGATTTATTCCTAACGAGTATCTGAAGATCAAGCTTCTGATTTTGTATGCAAAATCTGGAGATTTAAGTGCTGCTGACATTCTTTTTGACAAGTTGCTTACAAAAACTTTAATTTCGTGGAATGCAATAATTGCAGGGTACGTGCAAAAGGGGCTGGAAGAGGTGGGCTTGAGTCTGTATCACGGAATGAGACAATCTGGTTGGATGCCAGACCAATATACATTTGCATCTGTATTTAGGGCCTGTTCCTCCCTAGCCATCCTGGAACAGGGAAAACAAGCCCATGGTGTTTTGATCAAGAGCCAGATTACTGGAAATGTTGTAGTTAATAGTTCCCTTATGGATATGTATTTCAAATGCAGTAGCCCCAGTTCTGGGCTTCGAGTATTTAGTAAGTCTTTGGATCGGAATGTCATAACATGGACTTCACTGATATCTGGATATGGCTTGCATGGGAGAGTATATGAGGTTTTAGATTCGCTTAATAAGATGATCAATGAAGGCATCAGGCCGAACCAAATCACATTTCTTGCTGTGCTTTCTGCGTGCAGCCATCGAGGATTGGTTGATAAGGGGTGGGAACTATTTTCATCAATGACGAGAGACTTTGGTGTTCAACCAAGAGGAAAACACTATGCAGTCATGGTTGATCTTTTGGGCCGTGCTGGTAGAATAGAGGAGGCTTACGAATTTGTCAAAACATCTCCTTATAAAGAGCACCCAGCAGTATGGGGTGCTTTACTTGGTGCATGTAGAATTCACGGAAATGTGGACATGGTGAAACTTTCTGCAAAGAATTTTTTTGAATTGGAACCCGAAAACGCTGGGAAGTATGTGGTTTTGTCTAATGCTTATGCTACTCTTGGTTTATGGAAAAATGTTGCAGAGGTTAGGTGTTCTATGCAGGGATCTGGGATAAAAAAGGAGCCTGGTTATAGCATGATTGAAATACAAAAGCTGGTCTATTTCTTTTTTATGGGGCATAATACTCATAGCCAAACTGAACGAATACATGGGTTGATTAAAGACTTGGCCTTTATAATGAAAGATGCTGGTGATGTTCCGGGCTTGTGTATTGAATTGGAGTAAATCATAGTTGCCTCGGGGGTGTTCAAGTTTATAATATTATTTGTCATCCTAGTCATTCAAGGATTAATTGAGCTGCATTTTTTGCTAGTAGCCTAACGGTCGTGAGCTGTGAGACATTGAAAGTGTTAAATGAGCCATTGCTGTAATCAATTCCAATGTTGGACTAGAACATTGAAAAAGAAAACAAGCTTTTCTGCATTATGCTTCCATGAACTGTCAAGAAAGGCAACTCAGATGAACAATATATAAAGGTAGGGGTGGGATTGATATTTTACATGCCTGCCCTTCTGACTTTTGGCTTGAAGTTAGCTATTATGTGCAATATGCTAATTAAAAAGTTGCTGGTACGATTACTGTGAGATGATTCAACGGAATGAAGAACATCTGATATCATTTGTTGATGCCCTGAGTTTCTGGTTAAAAAAGGATTGCTGGCTTTATTAGAATTATCTTATTTAATATTTTTCTGGTTAGCTGTGAATATATCTGATCATCACTCTGAGCCTACAACTGCACTTTAAATCTGCAATTTTGACATGCACGTTTCATCATTGCTCAATGGCACATTATCACTTGTATATGCATCCATAAAATTGTGAATCTATTTCTGTGTGTCAACCTTTTGTTTTGGCCTCTGATTTTGCAGAAACATAGTCGTAATAAAATCAAACAAAGACACTAGGTATGCATTAGACTCTATTGTGACTCATGACGGAGAAATGTTGCCTTGCTTGCCATTGGCAGATCTGTCATCAATTCGAGAAAAACTCGGCGCTGAAGCATACGACAAGGTACTGCCTTGACTATAATTAACTCATTGTCTGTGCTCATCTGGACATCTGTCTCTCTCATTTAACCTGGAAACACTTGGTCGATTTTACTTGCTTATTCAGATATTTTGCATTATCCTTAACAAATTCCCAAAACTTTTTTCTGATAAAATATGTACTGACATTTTCTCATAACCTGAAACAGCTAGAGGTGATTGGTATTGATGAGGCTCAGTTTTTCGGAGACTTGTATGATTTCTGCTGCAAAGCTGCTGATCATGATGGGAAGACCGTAATAGTCGCTGGTTTGGATGGTGACTACTTGAGGTAAACACACAGCACTTTTCTCTGATCTATTTTCTTCCTTCCTTTGTTTTTGATATGTGCTTAACGATCAGGTTTGATACCTTTTGGTCATTGGCAGGAAGAGCTTTGGTTCGGTTCTTGATGTAATCCCGATTGCTGATTCCATTACTAAGTTAACTGCTCGATGTGAGGTTTGTGGTAAACGCGCTTTCTTTACATTGAGGAAGACAGAGGAGACGAGGACGGAGCTTATTGCTGGGGCTGATGTGTACATGCCTGTATGCCGCAAGCACTATGTCAGCGGACAAGTGGTTAAAGAGGCTACCAAGGCTGTCCTTGAGTCTCAGAACATGGCGATCAGCTCGATTTTATAGAGGCATTTCCTGTGATTTTAGTAGTGAATTTGGTGTCTTGACAAATCAGTCTTCCTTAAGGTTGTGAGTAGAGCTAGGGGGTGCTTCCGTATGTATTAATATTTGAAATTGGTCTGTCCTAGAATTTGTCTCCTTCCTTTCATATGCAATTCTATTCAAGCATTATATATATATTGACAAATACTAAGAACAGTAATGTTTTTATTGGAATAAACTTGAAAGATTAGTTGAAATAATTAGCAACAAGGTTAAAACTCCAAAAAGACATATGTGCAATCGGAGGGAGTATTCAAGGAATATATGCTACACCACCTACTTTCATTTGGTATGTAAATATTAATTAATTATAGTAAATAATAATTAGATAAATCGAAAATTATATTATTTATTTTGTTGCTTTTCAATTTCAGGCAATTGGAAAATGCATGTCAGAACGTTTATAAAAATATTTTAAGAAAAAGAAACTGCTTTCATTGAGAGTCGAACTCAAGACCTCCCGCTTACTAAACGGGTGCTCTAACCAACTGAGCTATGAAAGCTTTGTTGCTAATGTAGTAAAATATTAGTAAAGTTACCAAAACATGTTTTTCAGAAAGTGCGCATTCTTTGTGCAGTGGGGTATCGAACACCCAATTTGCAATGTTGTTTATTTAATTACAAAATGTTTCTTAAAAAATATTATTATTTTTTAAAATAACAAATTAACTATAATACTTTTTAGATATATAATAATTTTTTTAGTTAAACAAATAATATTATAAATCGAATTATATAATGCACTCAATGCCCACTTTATGTGATGCAAGGATGATTTTCATCCTTTTGCATAGAAAAAGAATTTATACTCACTTCTTATAAGAAAAATTCATATAATACTAGATCTTGATGCATTGAGATCTATATTAACGAATCTAATGTCAAACATTGTAATATATAAATTTCAAAGAGCTAATATGATATTGTATGCATTATAGTTCAACATTATATATATATATATATCACTAGTTCAAAGCTTTAAATATTAGTGATATCAGTCAGCTTTAAATTAATTATTTTAAGAAAGGATATTTCAGTAAATTTAGTCTTATCCTATTTCTATTATATAATTTCATTTTCAAGTTATTATCTATCAAATTATGTTAATCTTTTTTTTTAAATTTTCAAAAAGCTTATAACTTTTTTGTTCCATCTTCAATTAAAAAAAAAAGAAATATATTTAATTAATTCTATTTTTACGATCTTTAATTTGATATTCATCTTGCACATATATATACATAAATATTGTTCGCTATTTTATTTTACTTAAAATATGACTCGCAAGTGCACGAGGTAAAGTATAGTAAAACATGTTGAGAACATGTATCGTATCCACTGGGACTGTATATAGTAAATTATAGTATTCGTTTATGATACTATCCTTTATCTAAAGATTCAATTTGGGATTGGTTTGGCAAAACAAAATAAAACAAATAAAGAAGTAGAAGTAAATATCAAATCAGCTTCAAACAACTAAAGATATTCAGAGATTGTATGGATTCCACGGACATACATTCATATGCTTCATATGAGTTCCTTTAATGTATGAACCATTTTTTATTCTTATATTTGTAGGAGAATCACAAATATATTTAAATTCTCTCTTCTGAGTTATATGTAAATGTAGATTAGATAACACTAATCATTCTCAAAATATTATCAAACTCTCAATCGTGTCTAGGATCTATTCTCATTATAGTAGTTACTAATCTCCCGATCTAGCAAATATAATGTTATGCATTCCTAATCCGTTGACTAATTACTCCCTCCCGAACAGTAATGGATAACTACACATATGCAATTAGTCTCCACATAAAAATAGAACTACCGCCATAAATAGAAAGTATCAAAATTCTCCGCCTAAACTACTTTCTAATTATGGTATCTATTTTCTATGTAAATATATACCATATCTAATATTTTTGTATATATTATGATATCTATTTTTCAATGCAAATATATATCAATATCTATCTATGCAAATCTATTATATATATATATACACACACAATATCATAAGTCCATCTATTTATGGTAACACATATTTTTCCCGCCTTTTTCATTCACAAAAATAGTAATATTAATTTTTTTATTTTATCAATTTTTATATTTATTATAATATTAAAAATGACTGTTGTGATTTTTTTTTAAAATTTGCAAGAATAATAGTCGTTCATACGTTTTAGGAAATTTAGTGATTTGCTTTATAGTAAATTTGACATACAATATACATAATATATAATATATAAAAGATCGGTACCAATATATATATATATATAAAGAGAAGTATCAGTTAAATGGATTTTTAAATTTGAATATTTTTTTAAACCATATATAATATCTTTTTAATTATTGAACAATATTACTATTATTATTAGCAAATAACTAATTCATTTTTTAAATTAAGAAAGTTAATTTCACACTAAAAAAAGAAAGAGTATTATTTTTCTTATATTGAAATTTCTGTAACTTCGAAAAATATAGTGGATCTATTACATTTTACCAATTATATAGTTATATAATTTATGTATAATATTTATAGCTCTTATCATAATCATGATACACATATAAATTATTGAACATAATTATATACTTTTTAAAAATATTAATATTATATATTTTTAAATTTAATAATATTATACTATAAAATTATCTGAAAATAAATTCATAAAAATTAATATATCCGTACATCGCACGAGAGAATATACTAGTTATCTATATATATATAATAACATAAATATCAGCTATTTTTAGTAACACATTGTTTTTCCCGCTTATTTTCTTTCTACTAATAGTTATTATATTTATTTATTATTTTAGTATATTTTTAGTTATATATTTTAGGATGGTATGATATTTATAATATATTGGGAACTATATGATATTCAAATAAATTTGAAAATTAAGGGATATGATTCATATTGAATCTATAATATTATTTATAATTTTATATATATAGAGAAATTTGATAGAAAAAATGGTTAGTTGAAGCTTAAATCTACCAAATGATTGATAATATTGTTTGACTTTTAAAATATCATAAATTTAATATAATTTTATTTATATTCATTGTTTTATTCTTATCCATGCATTGTTCTATTACTTTTACTTTGAGTTATATATAATTACAAATTGAAACAAAATAAGTGGTAGCTTTTTTTATTTTCTTAACATGAGAATTCCTGGTATGTGCATATTTATATCCTTATTATATTCATACTAATATACAAATTATTGAACACTATTATATATATATGGATTTAAAAATATTAATATTATGCATTTATTAAATTTAATAATATTATACTATAATAATATATCCGTGCACACGGTTCTAGTTCAAATAAATGATTGGTAGAGATAGCTCCCATAAATATATATCATGGATAATTACATAAATATTTTATTTCGTAAATTATACAACACTTTGTCCAAAACTTAATTCATATCCCCGAAATAAATATAGCCTAAACATATCTAACTATTTCAGATACTGTCATATTTTAGCCTAAGCCAAAATATAATTTGGTCACAACAAATATCTTTTAATCATAAAAAAAAATAAAAAAAAAAATAATAATCTCCATAATGAATTGGAAAATTGAAGGCGATCGGAAATTGTTACTTTTTATTTTTTATTTTTTGTTTCAATTTAATATGTGCTCAATTAATTTAAATCATACAACCTTCCACATATTTAGAGCTGTCGAAAATTTTCTTTATTTAAGTAATAAAATGGTGATCTTACCATTGCAGCATATCTGGATTATTTCATATTTCTCGAGGCTATAACCATCCATGGAATCACTAAGAAATCTTGGCTAAAAGAATAAAATTTGAAACAGCATTCCAAAGTAAGAAGGTCACATGATAGTATCACAAGACAGTAAAAGAAAAACTGGAATCTCTTTAAAAATTCAGAAGCTTCCATTCACCATTGCCTACGTCTCCACTTCCGTACAATAATCTTACCACAAAACATATACCACAGACACAGAAACCTTAACCTATAATCCCACTAATTTTGATACTGCACATAAACTCCCATATCCCTGCAACCAGGCAACACTTCCGCTTACGCCATACTTCTCTTGCCGTTCATCTCCACCTCATCTTACTGTCTTTCCCGCAGACTGAAGTTCTCCGTTTGACCCGACCATCGTGCCTGAGAAGATTCATTACATTCTTCCCACCCGGCGTTGTGTTAAGCATGTCGAAGAAAGGCAGGAGATTTCCGGCTAGTGAATTGTAGAGACCATCGAGCCTACATTCCTGAATTTAGAAAAAGATCAGTAAGAGATTAATCGGAAGTATGTAATAATAGTTGGTGTGTTTGATTTACCCTTGTCTTTCTTAAAGCTGTCTGAATGACATAGTTTCCGAAATGATCATGAGCAAGCAGAACAGCTGATTCGGGATCCCCCAATATTTCCCCAACCACATTGACTAATCCGAAGTCGGAGCACTTCATGCATTTTTCCACCACATTACTGCCTCCTATCTTCGTTGCTAGTTCTACAAACTTACCTCGGAGGCTCAACACTATTTTACCACAAATGTCTCGTCTCCGTAGCAACAACACGTGCTGCACGACGTAGTTTCTGCAGAAGAAGGCCATCCATCAATCATTTTTGTAATAAAGAAACACACAAGAAGGTAGTGGTAGTAGTTTTTTAAGTACCCATATTGATCATCTGAAAGATAAGCAGAGTGATCTGCTACAATATTTAAAAGCTTTGAACATTGCTCCCTAGCACCAATAAGGTCGATGGTTTCATTGAGGGCTCTGCATCCCACTTTGTGTGTGGCCACTTCAAGAAGATAATGCATTGCTTTCTTATAGAGTATCTGTGATCATCAAGTATTAACATCATCACATGGTATCATTGTAAGAAATTCAATAATGCAAGAATCATCATACATTACCTTATTAGGCTCGTCCCCAAAATAGATGAAGCAATGTTGAATCACATCCTTCGCCACATAATCAGTCATTATCTCCAGGAATCGCGTTGACAGAAGTCTGGTCACCGTGTAGGCATGATTCGATACCTTGAGCCTTTCTATGAGTTTCATGATTGAAGATGATCTGTCAATACAATGCCATCAGATCAAAATTCAAACAACAACAACAACAATAATGCAAGCAAAGGATTAAAAGTAAATCAAACTTTTATCTTCACAGTACCCTATTTGAGAGAATGCTGCATCGATGAAATAATGCTTCTGTAAGAGGACCTGTTTGGCGATCGAATTCAACTGCTTGTCGTCCATGCAAGCATCAAGAAGGTTTCGGAAGACAACACACCAATGACGATCTACCATCATTGATAAATAAGAGTCGCTGCAGCTTAAACGCACCGCCTCTATCTCCTGTGGATTTCTCCCTCTCAGAACTTCAATCAAGGATTTTGGAACCTCTGGAAAATTGTCGATTTCTTGTTCATAATTATTGACACGGTCGTTATCATAAAAGAGTCCTTTGTTTGCTTCTTGTTCGAAGTCATCGTTCTCATAGTTATTTGTAGGCCTAAAACTTGAGTCTTCGTAAAACATTGGAATTCTTTCAGAGCAGGCACCACAAACACACATTGATGGATAGCTGCCGAAGGAGTCCATGTTTGGCTGTTGGGATGAACTTCCAACTTCGAAATTCTCGGATCTAAAATAATCAAACTGGCCTGGTTTCGAAGCTGAATCCTCTCCTTTAGAAGGAACTATCAAGAAAATCAATATCCCAACATAAATTATACGCAGGCGAATCTTACTCAGAAATAGAATTAAAGAAAGACTGAACTGATTAGTACCATCAGTGAAAAAGAATCTTTCGCCCCAGATGTTGCGGCTTTTAGAATCAGGGATTTCCGGCCACCTCAGTCTTTTATCGGAGGTTTCTTGAGCGGCATCTTTTTGGTTCTTGATTTTCTTGAGTTTCTCTATCTCCGAAACGCCGTCTCCTTCCAATTCCAAACTTGCGAAAAACAGAGAAAAATCTTCAGCAGCCCCAATGTTTTTGTCACTGATGGGGGTTTGATTCTCCATGCATGCAAAAAGGAAGAAGAGTGATTATCAAGAAAGATGGTATCTTTACAACGATGATGGAAGGATTAATATCTGAGGATGTTTAGAGTGGGTTGTGTAACTTGGTCCTTATATAGAGCTCTACCATGGAAATCTGTATCTCATGTTCCCACTGGGATTTGGATATTTCAGCGTTAATATTAGAGATCAGAGGGAGATTTGAATCTTTTTAGGATATAAATCACAATAACCAAATTCGAGTCAATAAATTAAAGAGCACTTTAAATAAAAACTTTCCCTCCAAGATTTAGGATGAGTTGATTGAGTATTAATTGTTTCTATAATAATAATAATCAGAAACAATTATTTTTTAACAGAAAAGGTAAATTTTGCCATAACAGATACATTCCTTAATCTCCTATTGTTTTAAAATCCTTTTCTTGAAAGAATTCATAAATAAATCTCAAATCTTTGCCAAAGATATCCCACTTTTTATTAATTTATTAAATTTATTTAGGGCTTTCACTTTTGATTTTTCCATATCTGTTTATATGTATACCGTGAATATACATATAAATCTATATTCATTTTCAATTTGTTGATTTTGTCGACAGTTGTTCCAAAATTCTATCGGGTAATAAAATCTAATATATATATATATATATTTATAATTACAGATGGAGTATTTCACAATTTATTTATTTTTATTTTAATTAAATATCTAGTAGTTTACCCGTGATTCGTGCTGTACATTATTTTTTAGTTATGGTTATAGAATTTTTTGAGTGTAATATCTATTTCAGAATTAATGTTAATGAGTTTCATAAACCTGAAATTTATTTAAATCAACTAATACATATTTTCAAATAAAATATATCATGTATGATTTGATTAAATCTTTTATTAAATAGTATGTATTTTAAGATTTATTATTATACCTATAATCGCATTTTAGTTATGAATATAATTCATGATGAATATGTATTGATAGGAATCTAATGCCATAGTATTTCAATTAAAAGATATAATGTATGCTTGATTAAAAAAATTAACCATCGTAAGAAAAATTCAAAATTTACATCGATTATTTATGATCTTAATTAGATTTTCAGTTAAAATATATAATCAGTATTTTATTCAACTTATACACTGAAGATTTAAAAGAATTAAAATTTATTGTTAATTATATTATCCATGTATAAAATAAAAAGATTATATAATATAGAAATGTTGTATCTTGTTGTAAGTTATACTTTTCATTAACAGTTATGATGTGTAAAAAGAATTAATAAAATGGGGGTCAAGATAACATAAAATTTAATACAAAACAAATATATTTAGTTATATATATATATATTGTTTGTTAATAAGATAAAATAAACAAAGATTTGTATATATGTGTGTTTTGGAATTACATGCCAAATATTTTAAATTATGATATTGTGTCATAGAAAGATTTGATCAATAATTTAAGATTTGCAAATTATAAACAAATAATTTTAAATTTCAATCAAATTATAATTAAATATTAATTTGAGAGTAATTATCGAAACTTCAATTTTAGTGAGAATATTTAGGCGGTAAAATTTGTTGCTTGCTATTTTTTGTAGTACTTCTGTTTATGTGCAAATTTGCATAAGCTATATCGTGCAATTCAATTTAAAATATTACTTATTTAATTAAAAATATATTACTTATTTACTTAAAAAATATTATTACTAGTCTGTTACTTAAAAAAATGATGTATTTTTTAATTAAATAAATAATAATATGAACAGTGCACCGAGCACAAGAATCACCCATTTATATATATAACATGGTAAATACTTCAAAAAAATAAAAAGAATAAGGGCAGCACTTGCTTTCCGTATTAAACTAAAATACTGCTAACCCAAAGTTTCATATTAATAACACATAAAACAAGAGTACAAACCGACCCTGAAATATAGTACCCTATAAAAACCGGAAACACAACCCCCCAGGGCCCCACCCCCCAAAAAAAAAACAAAAAAACAAAAAGAAAAAGCTAACGGGGAAACGCAGATTGAAACCCACAGAACAAGAGTGGGCGCTGTCTGAAATATCGATGGTTCCTATTACCATCATATGATGGAATTTACAAGATTTCTACATGTCAGAATCAAGCTTCTGTCAGAAAATGAGCAAAATACAGTATTTATTCACTTTACAAGTAAAATGAACTCTCTATGATCAACTCTATTTTCATGATAACATCCCTACTATCATTACTCTCTCCCTTTTGACAGCAGTCATCTCCAAGCAGAAGATGTTGACAAAGCTCTGTTCTTCCACCCAAGATACAGAGCACCATTGCCCTCTGCTACCCTGTAATTTGAGCTATATTCTCTTAGCATGTCTCTGATAGCATCCCCTACCGCCGGGCTCAGTTGAATCGGAGAGAATCCAGCCATCATAAGCCTCAATCTCCACTTACCAAAAAGCTCGTGCCTCTCCACCCGATCAGTCCCCTCACAGGCTATTATGTTGACAATGTCTCTTGCCACACAATGCTCCTCTGCACTAATCCGTTGCCTATCTTCCCTTGATCGTGCCGCATCTATAGACTCGAACATTGCTGTGTAATACTCTAGGGTTTCGCAGAATCGTTGGTAGAAAGTCGAAGTATTGGTGTTGGATTCTTGCTCGACGAGGGTCACGACTTTCGGGGACAAGTTTTTAACGAGCCTTAGGAGGCGATCCCGATGGTTTGTTGTGCTCACGCTCTCGTCGGGCATGTGGTGCAATATGTAGGGAAAGTTCACGGCCAAGGCTTCTCCAGGCTGCACTTGGAGATTCTCCAGTTGTACCTCACAACCTGACATAGCCGCACCGTGAAATTGAAATGGTACCCCACATGACTCGGCTATTTTTGCCAACTTCAGACCGACTAAGTCGAGTCCTCCACCTCGAGCATGAGCAGATTGTGAATCGTCAATGCCCGTAATGCGAATATACGGGGCCCCACCAGGCCTACGTGAGAGAGCTTGAATGAAGGACACCCACTGACTACCCTGGGCAATCTGGAAATCAATTATATGGATCCTGTTTTCATTTTCCATGGCTTCCCCAATAACAACGTTAGCAGACATGTAAGCGAACTTCCAGTAGGGGCAGATTTGGTAAAGCACACCCATGTATGACATCAGTTCAGCACTCGTTGGTTCTTTGCACTTCAACTTCTTGTAGATTATGCTTCCTGAGGATAACAATCTCGCCCTGAGTCCTTCCAACATGTATGCGCCTAGTCTTTGTGTAGGCTCACCAGATACTGACACCATCTTCTCTAGTATATCCATTAAAGCTTCTGCAGCTGATATCGCAACCTGTCTGTCAGACATTGCGATGGTATCAGTCTCTGACACTATTTCAGCGCAGGCGAGAAGCAGTTGGTTCAGGTTCATATGAGGGGCCGTATCCAAGATTCTGTTGTATCTTGTGAAAGAAGAAGGTTGTGTGACTATACCATTAAAGGTTCCACTATCATCAGTGTCAGATTCGGGCCCCAGCAGTTCGTTCCTCAGTACCCAAAGCGCATGCAGTAACTTGTCTTCATCATCAAACCCTGAAGACCCACTCAAAGGTGAGCCGTAGGTATTATCAGATGGCTGTTGGAGATCAGACGCATATGAATGAGAACCCTGGGGAGAAAATGGACTTCTATTGGAAGAGACGCTCACAGCTGAAGGTGAGTTGTATGCAGCAAAATCAGTGGCTGGTGTTGACTCCAGAGTGAAGAATTGTTCGTGGTAAGTTTGAAAAGGCACTTCAGTCCTCTGGCTTCTGCTAGCAGTTGAGCCATTGTTCAGAACTTGAAAAGATGAACTGCCATAAGGTTGAACCTGCGGCATAGGTTGATTGTAAAAACTGTTGAAGCCAGAAGATGTTTGAGAGTCTTGGGATGCTTGCATCTCCAGGAAAGAAACTTCAGTGAAGCTTAGGTAATGGAAGACCTGTCTTTTGCTTGGTTCTTGAGCAAAGGGAACAATGATACGGCACACTGCCTATGTTCATTCACGTATAAAGGGCTGCAACACCTTAGACACCTCAACTGATAGCAAGATCTCTTGTGGTAATCAAAGAAACAGTGCAGCTGAATTAGGTATATCCACTCAAAGACTTGCAAACTGTGCAGAGGTGAGAAACCTATGAACCAAAAAATCTGCAGATCGAATGGAAAAATAGGTCAATGTAGTGCATCAACATAAATTCTTGTATTTAGTTAGACAACACTCTTTCTTAAAACTTGCATTCGTGGTGGCTTATCAATGAAAACAGAACAACGAAGCATATTAAAAAGACCACATCAGAAATACAGTGCAGGGACATAATCAGCAAGGCACAATCTACATCTAAATATGATCGGAGTTCTTTTAATGATAATTCTGTTTACTGGTACTCTATGCACTAATTTTCTTGTCACTAGGAAAAATGATCCAAGTATAAGATCTGCAACCAGCTATAGAACCCATTCACTTTTAGTAACTTATTTCAACTCTCAAGTAAATCTAAAACTGTTAATACACAAGTAAGCAGTTACAAAAGCAAACATTCCATAAATACCTTCCGAATTCACCAATTCCACCCTTTCCACAATTATAGTTTAGAAATGACTTTTGAAGTCCAGTGTAGAGGAAGAGCAAGTTTTAACATACTATTATGAGATTATCTAAGTTACCCAAATAGTCAAAACATTAATAGACGTGAGAATAAATGCAAAAGCACCGTATAAATTCATAAGCAAATTAGCACAGAATAACATACCAAAACCAATTATAAGTAATTAATCACTAACTATGGAGATCCAGAATGTAAATATTGAACAAATAACTCAATAAGAGTTCTGCAATTAATCAATTAGCTTCTAACGAAGAACCATGCCATGAATCAAACTATTGATTAATTAGAGAGAGAAAAGATGGAGCAATTTATACGGCTGCTATTTCGGAAAATAATTTCCATAAAAATCATTTCGAGAAGAAAACAATAATTTCACTAGAAATCATTTCGAGACCAAACTGAAGCTAAAAGTCAAACAGAGATTTCAATTTTTCTTTTTAATAATAACATAGGCAGAACAAATTCCGATTCATTTCCTGATATACTTGCAAGAATGAGAATAAAAACTTCAACAGTATATTATAAATGAGAATTTCGGTCGAGAATTCCAACAATAAGAAAACATCTCCCAGACCCAAAACCGAAAGAAAGGGTAAAAGAAGGGCAAAAAAAAAAAAACAAAGACCAGATCCCAAAACCCATATCAGAATTTGTATCACAGCCATAACCAAACGAAATCAACATAAAATTAAGTAAAGTGACAGAGTAAATTAAAAAGTAAATTAAAAAGTAAACAAACAGAACAGCAAAAGAGTTCGTGTTCTTCAAGAAATATTAGATTGTAGGTGATAAGCATACCTGGAAAGTTCAGCCCTGAATAGTATGATGAGAGAGAAGAAGAGAGAGGCTTTTGGTCTTTGAGCAGAAATGAAAGAAGATGGAGTTCATTTAAGTATCCATTTATTATATAGTTGGAGGAGAATCATCAGCCCTTCAATTAAAAAATTACTACAGAAATGCCATCGGAAGCGTGTAGACCCGGAGTGATGTATACACTATTGTACTATATTCCTCTCTGCGGTTGTTGCGTTCCAAACCTCTGTAATTCAAACAAAGAATTCATTTTTCCATCATAATAACCTTGAAAGCGATCGCATTTATGTGGCTCCTTTTCCAACTTTGCTATAAATAATAATAATAATAATAATATATATATATTTCATTATTTAATTATAGTAAAATTATATTAGCAGCAACATATATTTATGCAATTCCAGACCTTCTAAGTACGAGGGGCAATACATTTATATTCACAAACATGTGTGATTTGTGCATTGGGTGTATTATATATTTTATCTATAATAGTATTGTTGATTTATTTAAAAAATATTATTTTTTATAACATAAGAAATTAATAATTTATTTTTTAGTTAAATAAATAAAATTATCGATTAAATTGTACGGTGAATCCAACATTTTTGCATATCAAAACTTATGTATTCCATCACTATCCTCCCTGCATTTACAATGTTATTTCATAAATAAGGTGATTAATATGGGTTAATTTTTTTTAATAACTTTTAGTAGAAATACTCAAACTGTTGGATATTCCATATAGTATTAATTATTTTTATTTTATTACAATGTTTTAAATCTTGAACCGACCAGTAAATTGGATGATTGAATTGAGTTACTGAATTAAATTTCTTGTTCTGTATATACATTTCTTCATTCCAGTTTCTGACAATTTTACACTTGTAACTGTAGGGTAGAAACTAAAAAGTTACTTATTAAATATCAGTAATTTGTATTTTCTCCTTTAAATAAAATTGTATTTTTAAAGAACACAGTTTTTTTTTTATATTTGGTCAAATTGATGAAGACAAACCTTCATAAAAATTATAAATCACATTCACACGATCTTTTTGCTTCCTTCATTTAACTTATTCAGTCATATATAGTTTGTTTGTAAAATATAAAATTCATTTTTTTTACTTTGACTAATAAAATAGAATTTTAAATTTTAAAATAAATATTTTGTTAATATCTTTAAAATACAATTTTTTATTATTATTATTTTTTATTTTTTTTTAAGGATGGAATAAGTGTAAGTAAAAATTAGATATATGACCATCTGACCTTAGGTAACTATGATGCAATGTTTTGGGGCCCAATTAAGTTATGACGGCAACGCTCATTACCTATCTGCTTTTGTCTTGTTTCTAATGTCTTATTATTATTTATTTTTTTAATAATTAGTCAATCCATTCCAAAGTAAAAGCTCAATTTGATTTGATTATACTTTGAATGTCACCAACACAAATATTTCATAATCTTTTGATGGCCCATCATAAATGCATCCAACCATGAAATCAAAGTATACGAGGAAGTCAATCAATCCAATTTTGACTCAAAATTAATTGATAACACGATGAATTACGTAAAACTTATATTTTTTTTTCATCAACTTAGAACTGTCACAGTAGGGGTCTTCATATAACTAAATTTAGTCACTAATACTTTGTCAAATTTATTCATATTTAAATATATTCTTAATTTTTTATATAAAAAATATTTTGTTCTTAACTTGGGTTTAATAATAGTTTAGTAACAAAATGTGTCATTTTAAAAATTATTAGAAATTAATAGTATAATGATTTAATTAAATTGATGATAACTAAGTACTTACATATTATCCTATGAATTAATTTTCATAATTAAATCACAAATTTAATAGTAATTAAGACATTAATTCATAGGATAACTCAAGCCACTTATTATGTTTTCTTCCGTATGGTTGAGAAACCAAACACGGCCGGTCCATTCCGTACTCGTCTCTTTCATATATATATATATATATATATATATATTTAATGTAAACCCCTTACTCGTCACTTAAAAAGCGTGAATGGCATATCGTAAATAAATGCAACAGAAGGGTCACTAGCGAGGGCCACGTTTTTTTTTAGTTTTTAAAGTAATTGTATTTGTGACGTCGCTTGGACAGCCTTGTTCGAAGAAGCAACATAAATTTCACCAGATGTTTCCTTTTTACAATAATAATTAGAATAATAACGATACTCTCGTATCTATTTCTCTTTTCTGGAATAACGCGGAAATAACGGGGCAGCTCCTGCCCTCCCCTCATTATTTCACCGTCGCCGTTAGATCGTACAACATCTATCATTTGCCGTCAGATTCTTTTCTTTTCTTTTTGGCTCGTTGATTGCGAAAAAACATAATCCAACGTGATGTTTTAATCTAAAAGTTAAAACCGCCAGATTTTGCTAACATTTTTTTTTTCAAATTATATATAAATATGCATGCATATATATATATGCCATATATATGCACTTATATGTATATATAACTGTACTTACTTTCATTATATTTATATTTTTTTACTTAATATTTATTTTTATTATTCAATAAATTTTATTTATATTAATAAAAATCAATAAAAAAATTTATTTAAATTAATTAAAATATAATGTAAAATATATTTTTATATTTTTTCTTACATAAATATATATTTATATCTATTATATATATTCAACCTAATTTAATTATATTATAAATAAATTTTTAAAAAATTAATTAATATTTATTAATAGTTATAAATTTTATATTACATATTATTTGAATAATTTAAATAAATATATATATAAAGATATATTAATTATATTAATATTTTTATATAAAAGAATTACGTTATATTAAAATTAAATTTATTAAAATATTATAAATGAATTAATACATATTATAATTTTAAAAAAGAATTTTATATAGAGTGTTTAAATATATATATCATAAATATTAAATAAAAAATACAACAAATAATATATATATAATTTAGTTAATATATATATATTATATATATATATATATATATAGACATACATACATGGCCCAATAACATTTCTAAGGAGACGTTTTCCCACTTTATTTTTTTTTTACTTTTTAATAAAAATGAAATGAATACCTCTTAAAGAGGCAACAAGTGTTTAACCATTGGAGCAGATTTTATATTTGATTTTTTATGATATAATTGTATTTATATAAAACATAATTTTAAAATATAAAACAATACATTTATAACATTTTCAATTTGTAATTATATTATGTATTAATTCATTTATAATTTTTTACAAATAATTTATATTAAATTACATTCAATAAATACCTATAATAAAATATATTATATTAATAAGTATTCATTAATTTTTTGAAATTTATTTATAATATAATTTAATTAATTTAAATAAAATTATATAATATTTATTGGTTTATAATTATATAATATATATTTATATAAGAAATAATATAGATATATACGTAAATATATATTTTTTTAAACAAATAAAATAATTAAATGAATATTTAAATTAAAATATTAGATATATATATATATATTTGGCAAACTCTAGAATTCAATAATTAATATAAACAACATTAATATTAAACAATCAAATAATCTGAATTTGATCAAAGCTTTACTGGAGTAGACGCGGGCACACTTCCTCCGTTCTGGATTTGTTTCCAAAATCGACGGTTCTTAAAATTATAGGAGGTGGAATCAAAATCCAACTGGCATATAGTCGATTGTGGAATCGGCGGTTCTTCGGTTCTATTTTTTTCTTTCAAATTTCACACTTATAAATGAAACAACCGGCTTTTAATCAAAACCGAATACCCTGTAATCGAAACCGAACCAACTATGTTTCGGTTCCAATATTAAATCGAAATTGGGTCAATAGTTAAACCAAATCGTGGACCGCTAATTTCAATTCTAAACCAAAGCCATGCCCACCGAACATTATGATAATTAAATTTATGCAGACATAAGCGTGACAAAATAATAATATAAAATGTTAAAATTCGTTAACCAAAAAAATTCTGAAAAATTCCATAAATAAGGAATAAAATTCTTTTTATATTCATAAAACACAAGACCTTAAAAAAATAATATAAAGCCTTATATATGCTTTAATTTTACGGTGTTTGCCTTCAAATATATAATGTTGCATTAAACTACCTCCAATCCAACTTCATTCTTAAGTTTGCAATTTTGGAAGTAACTTCATTTACTACCCATATAACTTCAAATTTAATTTTTTTTAATATTTAATTCTTACAAATCTATTTATTATTAAAATTAGTTATCCTTCTACATTATTTGAACAGAACAATTTATTAATCAAAGATATTGGTATTAAAATTATTAATAATTATACTTATAAATTTCGTGTGGTAAATTTATAATTTCTTGTGTAAGTAATATACCATTTTAATTATTAATTATTGATTTCTCCATGTATCAAAAACATTAGAAGAAAATAGGAAGACAAATTTAATTAAAAGTAAGTGCTACCTCCAACATAAAGCACCCGTTGGAGCATATCAGGAATATTTTGTCACCATCAATAACTAATAATGGTTATTTATTCAAAAAAATCTGGATTAAAGCAAAGTAAATGCTGACATTTTTAGATTAAAGAGATAAAGGGATAATTAGATAAGCACGAAACAAACTGTTGATTGATAAAGACATTTATTAGAAAGGGGAAGTACGTTGATATTCGTGAGGATATTTTGCTGAAACTCTGTAGAAGATTCGATCAGAACAATTGTTAATAGCACTTATCTTAATTTTCAAAGTAATCTTGATGATCCTTCTTTTTTTGCAGGGCAGGACAATACTTGCCCCTACTTTGAATGTGGTTGAATTAATAAATGATCATATGATAAAGATGAACATGCATGAGTCAAAGACATATCTGAGTTATAATTCTGCATGCAAGTCAAATTCTAATGTAGATATTTTGGCTGATGTATATACATTTGAGTTTTTTAATTTTTTGAAATGTTCTGGTGTCCCTAATCATGAACTCATTCTAAAAGTTGATACACAAGTTATGTTGTTGAAGAATATTGATCATTCAAATGGTCTGTTGATAACTAGGCTTGAAGATCATATTCTTGAAGGTAAGGTTCTAAGAGGAAATAATATTGGTTAACTGGTCTTAGTTCCAAGACTATTTCTTACTTCATGAGATCCAAGACTGTCTTTTAAGTTTCAAAGAAGACAATATCCAATAATTATATCATATGCAATGTCGATCAAAAAGAGACAAAGCCAATATTTATCTCACGTTGGATTATTACTTAAAAAACCAATCTTTAGTCATGAATAGTTGTACGTGGCCGTATCCAGAGTTACAAGTAAAAGTGATTTGAAGATTCTGGTTTCTTCTGAGGATAATATTGGAAAAAGTTCAACAAAAAATGTAGTGTTTCATGAAGTTTTCCGAAATGTATAATTACTTTATTGTTTCAATAAATCGATTATTTAATTTTATGTATATATATTTTAATTTACGCAAATTATGCATATTAAATTGTTAGATTTAATAAATAATTTACTTATTTATATTATATTATAGGGTGTATTTAAAAGGAAATATATCTCAATTGCAGATGTTATAAATGATATATATTATTCAATTCATTTTTAATATAATATATTATATTAAAATAATATATTATTAAACTTATTCATTTATATAGTTATAGACTAATAATAATATTTTTAATATAAATATGTTGTTATATTTAAAATGTAATACAAAAAATATTTAAAAAATATTAATAAATTATATATACATTTTAAAATAATTTTTATATAGCATTACTAGTTTATTAGAAAGGGGAAGAACTTGATATCCAGTGAAAAAGGGCAATATCGGCCCACAACCCTCATCACTTAAAAAATAAAATTATTATATATTATAAAAATAGAGAATTCTAGAGACAAAAAGAACGAGTGATGAAATAAACATTATCATAATTAAATTTCTTATTTATTAATGACAATAATTATGTTTATGATGGTAATATCAATCGATTATTGTGTAAACGTTTTAAAATTTACTAATTTAGACATAAAAGAATTGGATAAAAAATTGGGTAAAAATAATCAGTCACAATTATTGTAAATATCAATCAAAATAAGTTATATGTAGATTAAGAAAAAAGGCGTCGCCAATTATTCTCTACAGAGTATAATTACAGTTTTGTGACTAAAATCTGGTAGTGGCAGCAGTTAATCAGAGTAGTAATCAATTAATAATTCTTCTTGATTAAAGTTAGAGACCTTCATGGCAAGAATTCATTACATCTCTCTTATAATAAATGTTATTTAAAAATAAATAAAAATCACACAAGTTCAAGACTCGTAAATTTTAAGTTTATTTATTGAACTGTCATTTATAAAAAGTTATGTCTTTCTCTATCTTCTTTTTATTTAGATAATTCATTTATAATATTGTCAATTGTAGAAAATTAGAGAAAATTCATTTATGTTGTAATACAATATTTGTGCTGATATTTAAATTAAAATAAAAAACATATGTGGTAAGATTCAAAATCAAATTTCATATTATGTTGAGAACATTACGATTTCATGAATATACTAGTTAGTGATGCACAAAAGTTTAATTGGAAAGATATACGTAGGGATCCCGTTTTTATTAGGTGGAATTTCCTGACATAGCAAAAAATTATGTGGTTGATTTTTTTATCTCGAGTCGAAATGGTATTCTTGCTTCCGTGGCATCGAGTATGTTAAGGAAGGCTCTGATACCATATTGAACATCAAGGCCTAACTCAACACTTAAAACCCAGGTTATAAGTGAGAGGATTGTCCATGCTTATAAGCCTACCCAAGACATTTACCTCAACCGATGTGGGATACTTAACACTAAATGTATATAGTAATTATTTTAATTATATATTAATTATACTAATTTTTATATATTAATTTAAAATATGTCAAATTATTAATATTTTTGTTGGATAGAAACACAATTAAATATAAAAATAAATAAGAACCAAGAATATATTCTATGACAGAATGACTCATCCAAATTGGGGTTTGAATTAAGCTTCAAAGTGGTTGAATCCCCCTCGCATCAAAATTAACACCACGTGGAAAAAGTTATGTGAAACACAATTTGGAAATTTAGAACATTACGTCATCACTCAAGATAACTATGTTCCAACTTTCCCAGACACAAAACTGTAAGGCCGGTTCTCGCCATTTTCTCCCTTTTATCAAGTTGCAAAAATCTCACAACCTTTCATTTTATTAATATTATTAATTTAAAGTTATTTTATTGCAATTTTTTTTCCAGTGTTGCATGTACCTGCGTGGTAAAAAACACAATAATAAAGTAAATAACATTGATTATTCAGTGTGGACAGTTACACAATTTTAGGACTATGAATTCAGGGTTTTAATCCTTTCTTGTGGACAATTTGAGTCTTTATTAATGACCCAACTGCCCATTTCATTTATTTATATCAAATAATTGTTAATTTTGAGGGATTTTCAATTTGTATTCTATACTCCTTCTATTATATATCCACACAATATTATGTCCATATAATTTAATATTTAAATCACGTTAGGATAAGTAATGCTTTTTTGTTTTTTTTTTCTTTCTAAATTAGAAATAATTAAAATAAAAGGAAAGAGCACAACCCTTTTCCCAACACCATAGTATCTCCAAATCAGCGGCCAAAATAGCCTTGTTTCGTCAAGCCATTGAATGACCAAATCAACTCTTTTGACTCCAATTTTTGTTTTTTTTTTTAATAAAAAAAATTACAAGGGGGTCTTATATTTATGAATTTGTGGGCACGCTTATATATACCTTTTGAATTTCTCCGACTTACCTTTAATCTTTAATTTTGGTGTGGGTCCGTTACCAAAATTCAAGTATTGTCTCAAGTGGCATCGCAGTCGCCTTCTTTTTATGCGGACGTGTGTAGAATCTTCTTTCTACCTGCTCATCTAAGGGCCCACGTAAAAGTAGATAATAAACTTAGTGGCATCCAGGCCCTTTAAGCCTTAAAAAAAAAAAATAATAATAATAATATATATATATATATATATATATGTAGTATATAAGTGGACTGTATTTTTATCATTTTTATGTATTTTTCCTTCTTTTTATCTTTTTACGTGGTTTATACAAGTTGTGTACTTTTATTTATTTATACTATTTTTGTTAAAATAGGTTCTTGTATATTTTGTTTCATCTATTTTAATTACCGTTAAAAAAATTAAAATAATTTTAATCTTGATTATGAATGATAAAAAAATGGCATTGATTGAGCTAAGATTTTTATAAAAAAATTATATTTATTCCTTGAACTTTAATTTTTTTTACGAAGCCCATATACTTTTATTTGCAAATGCTTGACTACTTTTGCTATTCCCTTTTGCCTTTTTTTAGTGGGTCTATGAACTTCCAACTTTCTTTGATATTATTTATATATTTTCAATTGTAAAAGTCGAATTATTGTAATTTTGTATTAAAATATAGTTTTGTGTAAGCCATTTATATCGTGTTTCATGATCAATTGTGATTCAAACAAGACCAAAAAGATTTATCTAATTATGAGAGCACAAAATTTCTAAATTTTTTTAATTGAAATAAAATTTGAATGTAGAAAGACTTAATATTTAAAAATAGAAGTAATTGAACACATTCCATTTCTGTTATGTAATATTGTCATATAATGTTAAATTGGGAGATGTGGTACGATCGTATATTTTATCCTTAAAATAATAGAGGATTGAAAAATAACTCACTAAATATATAATTTACATGATCCCACGTTAATAAGGAAATGTGATAACCCTTGGGAGGTTGAGCTTTTAAATCCAAATTTTATTTATCTGAGTCCGTCAAATTTAAAATCCGTAAACTTTAAAGAAAACAAAACTTATATAAATTATAGGTATGGATGTTACTATTAGTAATAAGTAAGATCTCACATTAAAAATGAGAAAAGTAGGCGGATTCGATGTATATTTCAACAAGAACTAATACTATTAGATAAAAAATAAAACTTTTTAAAAATATTATATTGTTAAAAAAATAATATTTTTACTTAAAAAATATTAGAATTTTAACTAATTGTTTTGCAATAATAGGGTTTTAACTTTGAACCATTTAAAAATATATATTTGTTTTGGCAAAAAATATATCATAATTTGCGTGTGGGGATACTTTTATGAGTTTTTTTTTTAAAATTTTTTTTTGGATTGAATCGGTCCAATTAAAAAAAAAAATGTTGACTACCAATTAATAAGGGAAAAAGAGTTGTATATTATAATTTTTATTGCACATGCATTATTTAAAATTTAATTTAGTATTACGAAATATTAGGTATTGTTTCATGACTAACGAACTCTTTTAAATTTAGAATAAGAATTTTATGTTTGAACTCAACTTCAGTCAATAATCTACTTCCCACATATAATCGCGCGATACAAGTTGAAAAAGAAAAATAAATAAATTCATCATTCACTTAGTAAGTCAGAGAAATAAATAAATAAATTCATAAAGCTATATTTCCATCAGTAAAAATTAGCTTTCATACTTGAAATGTAATTTATTTATTTTAATATATATAATATTGATGTTAAATTAAAGATTATAAAGAGAAAATTAATCTGAGTATATCATAAGCTAAAAACAGATTTAAAGTAAAAAATTATTTAAACTTTAAAATTTTAATAAAATAAAAAATAGGAGAGACTTATATACGTAAAGAAATAGAGAATAATTATTAGAGTTATTCATTTATAGGCAAGGAGGTCCATGGGCCTTTTAAGCCTGCAAGGGGCCTGCAGATTTTGGACCTCGGAGGAGTTGACGATAGGGACAGTTTTGGGCCTGTTGTTAATTATTTACTTATTGGGCCTGATAAATGGCCTTGTGTAATAGTGATATAGAATCTAGATGGTCCAGTCCCACAAACTTGAACGTTTCCGTGAATATGGGCCTGATACTGATATTTTCCATCAAAATGAAAATCTGAGCGAATTCAATACTTTATGACTATTATAGTATTAATGTATAAATTATAATTTTTTATTTTTTTTAAATGAAGCAAATACAGCAAAAACATATGCTTCGCCTGGTAGTATTGAATGTTCATGTACTATTATTTGTTATACATTTTAACAACAGTTCCGAGTCCAAATTCCATATCCACCCAATTAATCAAGTTCAGATGCTGCATTTGAATTTGAATTCCCTGATGACTGTACACACTAATAATGAGATATTGTTATTAGTCAATAATTAATTTTTAGTATTATTTATTTCTGCCAATTTACTGAAGAACTAGTGAGAAATTTCGTAGAATTAAGGTTGCTACCTTACGTGCCGCCATACAGATAAACAACGCCAACTTTTGCGTTGGAACTTCAGTTCACTTATTCATGTGTAGAGTCCAAATCTACTGCTTCTCTACGGAAACTTCCATGCACTCACCTTCTAAAATAGTTACAGAAAAATAACTCTATACGATGGTGTTGGACGCTTGCTGGGTGGGGAATTGGCCTTCAAGGCCATTCTGGATGCACAAAATGCACTTTTATTTTCATTATGGAATATGGTAGAAAAGTCAACTCTTTTAATTAGAAAAATCAACTAATCTCAAAATTATGCGCTGCACGCGCGCGCATATATATATATATATATATATATTCTCCCATCAATAATGGAGAAGTTTTGTCATGAAAAAACAACATTAATTATTCAATCAAGACCAAAATACCTCATTTATGTTAACAGGATTCTTAATTATAAACACATATCTATACTGTTATATTGACATAGATTAAGAATGAGAGTTAATACGGGTCTTCCTCTTTTTTTTTTTTTTTTTTTATCTAAATGTTGAATTCAAAATATTTGTATTAATTTTAACGAATTAAATTAGGATGGATAAATTTTATTGGGTTTGAGTAAATAAAAAATTAAATTTTAAATTATGTAATATGAATTATGTCTTATATATATTTTAATGATAACAATAATATAATTTTATCATATACATCGCACTGATATTCTTACTCGTGCGTGATGGCTTGAGCGTGGCAGTGTTGGCTCGGGAACATCCTCCCTCACTGCGGGAGTGTTAGCTCGGGAGGAGCAAGGCATTGCCCATGCTTATAAGATTACCCAAGACTCACTCCTCAACCGATGTGGGATACTCAACATTCTAGAGGATGAGGCATTTGAGTAAAATATAGTACTTTCAGTCTTCAATCATGGACAAATCTGTGAATGATATCTAAATGGATAACAAATTTATTTTCCATTTTGTTTGAGAAATAATGAAAAATTATGCACCACTTTAGCTTAAAATTTATATAATCCTTCCAACAGTTTGCACTACTTTCTCCACTAAAAAATAATATTACACAATAATCATTATTTTCTTTATTTTTATTATTAAATATTTGTTAAAAACATTATATATGTAATTTTATTTAACATTTTGAGATAATATTTATTTTACTTATATTGTTAAACTATCATATTCAAAAATATATATGTAAAATTGAATGTCAGGTAATCTTATGCAATTCTATTTAAATTTGTATATAATATTTAAAATCTCATATACTTATTTAAATTATATTTTTATTATTAATTAAATTACACATCATATGATTTTAAAAAACTTGATTTAATTTTAGTTTGGATAATTGAGATAACAAAATTATAATATTAAATATTTAAAAAAATATATAATCATATAAAAAAAGAAAAAAAGTAGCGCAATAAAAAATTTGTAATAAAAGTGGTGTAAAAATTTCAAAAACTTCAAAGTGATGCAGAAATAGAGTATTGCTGGAGGGTGAAAACTGACGTCAAATGCCAAAGTAGCAAATAATCGAGTAATTAGAATACCGTCAGAGGCGAGGCAGTTTTGATGTAATATAGTATTTTTAAAAATTTTTAAATCAAATATAAGATTTTTAGGATTTTTAAAATTATAAGAACTCTAAAAATTTAGTATTACCAAATATTAGGTATTGTTTCATGACTAACGAACTCTTTTAAATTTAGAATAAGAATTTTATGTTTGAACTCAACTTCAGTCAATAATCTACTTCCCACATATAATCGCGCGATACAAGTTGAAAAAGAAAAAAACTCTAAAAATTGAAAAATAATTATTATATAAATACAAAATAAATTAGTGAGCCGATCTTAGACCTAGCAGCAAGTCAAAGAGAAATAAATAAATAAATAAATTCATAAACGCTATATTTCCATCAGTAAAAATTAGATTTCATACTTTAAATGTAATTTATTTATTTTAATATATATAATATTGATGTTAAATTAAAGATTACAAAGAGAGAATTAATCTGAGTATATCATAAGCTAAAAACAGATTTAAACTAAAAAAATATTTAAAATTTAAAATTTTAATAAAATAAAAAATGGGAGAGAGTTATATACGTAAGGAAATAGAGAATAATTATTAGAGTTATTCATTTATAGGCAAGGGGGTCCATGGGCCTTTTAAGCCTGCACATAGTCTGGAGATTTTGGACCTCGGAGGAGTTGACGATAGGGACAGTTTTGGGCCCATAGTTAATTATTTACTTATTGGGCCTATAGTTTATTATTTCCTTATTGGGCCTGATAAATGGCCTTGTGTAATAGTGATATAGAATCTAGATGATCCAATTAGGCTGGGATAGGATGGGATAGGGGATAAAATGTAGGATAGGGATAATTTCGGAATAATTATCCGGCGTTTACTTCGGAGGATAAGTGTAATCTTCAGCAGGATAAATCTATCCAATCCTACGTTTACTTGGCTGGATAACTCCGAATTTTGATAAAATTACTAGTTTACCCTTATTTAAAAATCCCCAAATAGGAAACCCTTCTCCCTCTTTCACAAAACGCCTGTATCATTTCTTGCATTTACCCTCCCTCTTTTTTTTTTTTTTTTTAAATGAAGCAGCATTTTACAGTAGATCATTTCAAGAAAGAAATGTATCTAAATTTTAACCAGAGAAAGAAGAGGCCCAACAGAAAAACAAATCCCCAAAAAATGCATCTACACACAGTTGGATACTAATGCTATGAAACCTGTACACACGCAGCGCTGCCCAAATCTATCAACCCAGAACCCTTTCAATAGCAGCCACATAGAACTCCTTAGGCATGGTGCCCACAACAGAATCTTGTTTCTCACCGTTTTTGAAGAGCAGGACCACCGGCACCGCCCTGATCTCGTAGTTCTCAGCAACTTGCGAGTCCGTGTCTGCATTGATAACAAAGCATTTTAGCCTGCCAGTGTACTCCACTGCAATCTCCTCGATCACTCGATGGACCATGCGGCACGGCCCACACCAACTCGCGTAAAACTCCACAAGCACTGGGGTGTCGCTTTCTTTAATCAGTTTATCCCACGACCTCCCAGTCACCACTGCAGTTCTGCTATCGCCAAGGCAGGATGCACGTACGGATTTCCGGGCTTCGAGCCTCCTCTGGACCCGAATTGAAAGACTGAATCGGTTACTCTGCTGCGGTTGACTCACTGAGTTCGACGAAACAACTCCAAACCGAAGGTGGGGGCGCGAGATGGAAAAGACGACAATAATCCGTAATCCGTAATCGCGCGATTCCTCTTCAAACCTCCGTAATCGCTTCTTCTTCCACTGCAACAATAATCCGATTAAATTCAAAATTATTGCAACGAAAATGAATGAAAAAGAGACTCAAATAATTTCATTTACCTTGGCTCTCATCGCGATATCATTTACACCTCCGGTAACTGGTGCTGCGCTGAGATGGAAGCTGATGGCAGGAACGGAACGGAGGGGATCGTCGGGAGCTTAGGCGCGGTGGCGAGGCTTGGGCGGTCGCTGAGGCTCTGAACGGGGGATGGTCGGGAGGTTGAGGCTGGGGAATTATGCCCTAATTTTGGGTATATATGATGGCATTTTGGTAATAAACAAAAAGGAAAGGGGTAAAAGAGTCATTTTGGTGCATTTATCAGGTGGGATAAGTTTTATCCCACCTTTTCCGGGCGGATTGTTATCAGCCGAACAATCCCGGATTCTGACTTTTAACCCGGGTCGGGAGGATTGACCCGGGATTTAATCATTCCAAGTAAACGCCGGATAAAACCGAACTAAATTTATCAATCCTGGATTATCCGGCTTTATCCGCCGAAGTAAACGCTACCTTAGAGGTTAATTGTACGGTCACAGTCCCACAAACTATGACTATTATGACTATTATAATATTAATGTATAAATTATACATTTTTTTTTAAATGAAGGAAATACAGTAAAAACATATGCTTCACCTGTGAGTACTATTATTTGTTATACATTTAACAACACTTTCGAGTCCAAATTCCATATCCACCTAATTAATCAAGTTCAGATGCTGTATTTGAATTTGAATTCCGTGATGACTGTACATACTGGTCAATAATTAATTTTTAGTATTATTTATTTGTGCCAATTTACTGAAGAAATAGCGAGAAATTTCGTAGAATTATGGTTGCTACCGCCATGCCGATCAACAACGCCACGTGTCCGGTCCTCAACCATTGCGGCATTTTAACTAGGGTTCAGTTATTTATGTGTAGAGCCAACTCAACTTCTGTACGGAAACCTCCATAATCCATGCACACGCTTTCTTCTTATACATCACTGTCACTATCGTCGTCATCATCGTCGTCATCATCATCCATAACATCAACATTTATATAAATATTAAATGATAGTATATGAACTTCATAATTATTTAATGAGGGGCGCTTTGAATTGCTTAAAAGCTCCAATAATTTATACTACCTGTGAAGAAAAACATCTATAATTTAGTGTAAGCATCAGAACCCAGTTACAAAAGACAAGTTTTGTCATGAAAAAACAACATTAATTACTCAATCAGGACCAAAATACCTCATTTATGTTAACAAGATTCTTAATTATAAACACATATCTATACTCTTATATCGACATAGATTAAGAATGATAGTTAATACGGGTCTTCCTGTTATTTATTTAATTTTTTTTATCTAAATATTGAATTCAAAATATTTGTATGAATGGATAAGTTTTATCGGGTTTGAGTAAATAAAAAATTAAATTTTAAATTGTGTAATATAAATTATGCCTAACAACGATAATATAATTTTATCTTATACATGGCACTGATACTCATCTAGTTTATCATAAAAAATAAACTAGCAAGATTCTAGAGGAAGAGGCATTTGAGTAAAATGAAAGCTTTTAAATATATATTTTTAAATATTATAAATATAAACTGAAATATAAAATTTTAAAAGTTGAGGGAGGCGGTCGTGGTTTTATGTTTTATAGTGAGTACCGAGTTTCAAGTACCAATATAGTTTTTACAAATTTATAGTCATTCATCTGATTACCAAAATTAAGAAATTTATGTATTAAATTGTCTTATTATTTATTTATTTATTTATAACAATTAACCCAGCTTTATTGTTTAATTTTACGTTTTGTGGTAGGACTTATTTTGTCAACTATGTTCCAATCTTCTAGAATAACAACATATAGGGTTTTCAAATACCACATCACACACCTATAGTATTTCTCTTTATCTTTTATCTTTTTTCTTCTTCTCCATCATTCACTGAATCATCTTACAAATTTTAATAACTAACTTAATCATTATTCAATCATCTAATTATTACAAGATAATTTTTAATCACTTTTCCAATATTATGATTAAGGTGCCTTTTAATTACAAATCCTATTTTATACAATTTTCAAACAAATTTATCAGGCTCCACCCTAACCACAAACAAACATATCATATAGTACTTTTGTTCTTGAAGAGATCATAAACTCCTTTTATATCAAATTCATTGATTCATGCTCTACTTTTAATTGAATGATTAGCGCGCGCATACATATATATATATATATATATGATTGGATTCTTTTTTTTTTCTTTTTTTCTTTTTAGTGGGGAGGGAATAAATAAATATAAATTACAATTAATTTTGGTAAAAGTTATGTTATTTATAAACTTCTATCAATATATCAAGAGCAACTCAATATTTTTATATGCATCACATGCATGGCTTTAATTATATGGAACAGTTTGGATCTCCAAAAATAGTAAAAATATGTAAATCCTAGCTGAGCTGTTTGAATTCGTACAAAAACATGGAGACTTGGAGCTTGTTGTGCCTTCGTGCAAAAGATGTGTACTCATATTTTGACAAAAAGTACTATTTTTTAAAAATTGTTCAAAAGAATACATTTTCATAAAAGAAAAAAAAAAAGAACTAATACTTGTCGTTGAAAATTTATTATGATTTAAGTGGTTTTTTTTCTACTAATTAATCAATTAAAAATTATACTTTATTAACAAAAGACTTTTTGAGCCATCAATACCAGTTCTTTTGATTTCACACTACATTTTCTTGAACAAATATTACTTTTGTAATCCAAATATCATGGATTACAAATTATTTTCCATTTCGTTTGAGAAAAAAATGAAAAATTCATCATCCAATGCACTTAGTAAGTCAATAATCTACTTCCTCCCACACATACCCTTATTTGCTCATTTTTAACATCTTACACAAACGTCAACACGGTTTTCTGATAGGTTCGAGGAAGCTTCTTAATTAATTTTTCTTTTTTCTTATATTTTTATTTTTATTTATTTATTTATTTGGACCTGTATATAACCCCTTTGAGCCTCGCTCTCAAATTATCCTTTTTCAGCAATATTATCTGTTTCGTTTCACAAAGGGCACCCTTTCTTTTCTTAGGAAAACATCTGGAAATGGCGACATAGAAAGCAGCCCACGACCACTACACACCAGCCTGTTTATATACCTCTCACACACACACACACACACACACACAAACATATATACATATATATGTGAAGGTATATAATATAGAGTGGTGCTCACAGTATATTGTCTTGTTTTTAATGGAGCTGGGTGCATGCATGATGTTATTTCTGTGTTTCAGGTCGGGAAGATCATGTCGGATTCGATGGAGAGTGCGGGATTTGATGTTGAAGCAGAGGAATCGCTTTTGGAGAACCCTGCAGAATTTGTAGTACAATCTGATGATGCACAGAGTACAATTAGAAGCTTTGATAGTGCAAGAAAGGCTTGGAGGCTGGTTAGTTTGGTTTTCCGTTCCACCGAACTCTTCAAGTTGGCAGCTAATTACGCCGCCCATGATAACTATTCATCGCCCTCCTCACCTACTTATGCATCTATCCCAGCCTCTGACGGCATTCTAACCACTCAGGTTCCTTTTTTTTTTTTTTTTTTTTTTTAATGTGAAAATTTTCTTTCACCACCCCAGTTTTGCTTGATCGTTGTCGCTGTATGCTTTCACTGTTGTCGGAGCCTCCCGTCTGCGACAACAGTGTTTGGCCTTATACCGATACAATAGCAGTTACGACAACAGTTGCTATAACCAAACGACAACGATCCGGACAACGGGCGACAACGGTTAAGAATTCCTTTTGTACTATATTAATGAAGTTTTAAATATGGCTAATTAGGGTTCAGGGATCGTATCCTTTGAGATCTCTGCAGAGCCAACTGTTGACAACATATTGACCGCTCACCGGTCACCTCGTGATTACGAGCACACCATCGACTTGCAACAGAGAGAGAATATCGTGGAGATCGTAAAGAACAAGAATCTGCAGAAGCTTCTAAGTTTTGGGGGAGTTCCAGTAGCAGCAGAAGCACTCAACACTGATCTAGTAAATGGAATTTCTTCTAGTCCTCAAGAGATCAACCGTCAACCCAAACCCAGCCAACTATCCAAATTTCTCCCAATTATCATCTCCTCGTTTCGAGGAGCTTGCAACAATATCACCATACTTCTTCTCTTTTCCGCTGCAGCCTTGTTACTGGGGTTTGGGATCAAGGAGGAAGGATTGCACATGGGGTGGTTTAGTGGCGGCGTCTTAATGTTGTCCATCTTCCTGATCGTTATCGGGACGACCATTCGGAACTGCTTCGAAGAGTGGTCACACAACATGTTGGGGAAATCGAAGGGGAGGAGTTTACAGGTGCGAGTAGTTAGAGGGGGGAGGTACCCTTTTGTTAGTGAAACTGATCTTGAGGTTGGTGATGTGGCATTTCTGCAAAAGGGAGGTCATGTTCCTTGTGATGGCCTATTCATAACTGGTCAGGGACTAGAACTAGATGAAGGTTTCACCAACTCCACCACCATTGACGAAAACAACCCGTTTCTGTTCTATGGTTCAAGAGTGACCAATGGAAATGCTCAAATGCTGGTGACATCTACGAGGTTGGATACGGTCTGGGGTGAGATGATGAGCCGGGCGAAGGAGACATCTGCTGAGAATGAGTTCAAGTTTGAATCGTACCTCAATAAGTTAAATGCTTGTGTCCAGATAGTAGGGCAGCTTATATTTATCCTGATCATCGTAGCCCTCTTTCTCCGCTATGAAGCAGGGCAGTTGGATGAAGAGAGGAGATCTAGACCGGATCCAAAGGCAGAGCCTACACATGTGCGTACAATTATCGATGCAATCAAGGGAATCATTACAGGATCAAAAGGCACTGCAAGAGTCTTGACTACTTTGTTAAGTGTTTCTCTGCTGGGGATAATGGACGGCTTTCCATTTGCTATCTCGATTGCAGCAATTGTATGGAGTTCTAGAACACTAGCACACAAGGCATGTGAGAGAGATTCCTTTTCTTGCATCAAGATGGCGGGTGTTACAACGGTTTGCACTGATAAGTTTGGAGGGATAACGGAACAAGCAAAGGAAATTGACAAGTTTTATGTTGGTGAAGAATCTGTCAGTGAAAGCTCGGTGGTGGCCTCACAGGTTCTTGAAGATTTATGTGATGGAATTGGGACACAGTTTCTAATACGCCCAAATGGCCAAGAATCAAGATTATTGCCTCTCTTCTCATGGGCTAAGGAGAAGTTTGGAATGAGAAGAGAAGTTGTAGCCGAGCAATGCAGAATGATACATTACAGTGGTCATAATCCCCTGCAAGAACCATGTCGAATACTGGTGGAGAAAAATGGAAATCGAAGGTACTTGCATTATAATGGACCAGCACATGATATATTGTCAGCGTGTTCATATCACTATGACATTGAGGGCCTAGAAGAAAAAATAGATGAAGGAAAGAGGATCAAGCTTGAGTGGACTATCAGACATATGCTGGCTCAAGGATCAGTTGAAGTGATTGCTTATGCTTGCAAAGAGGTTGCAGATTTTGACGAGGCATCATTCGAACCGAATGAATTAATCCTTCTAGCCATGATCAGCATGAAAGAGACGAAGATGGAAGATACAAAAATAGCAGTTTTAGCTTTAAAGGATGCTGGAGTTAGGACAGTACTTACCTCAGCTGAAGACACTGAAGTTCTTGAAAGCGTTGGGCAAAACTGTGGGCTTCTTAATGATGGATCGGATGATCTGGTACTTACCGGTGAAACATTCAGGTCCTGGACTGATCAAGATAGACTGATCAATGTCGAGAAAATTTGCATTCTCGGAAACAGCCTCCCATCTGATAAGATTCTCCTGATCAAGTGTTTGAGGGCAAAACGCCAGGTGGTTGCGGTTCTAGCGCAACGAACAGTTGATGCTCCTGCTTTGAAGCAAGCTGATATAGGAATCACGTATGGGACTTGGAGCTCTGAAATTGCTAGAGAGTGCTCTGATATCACCATCTGGAATGGCAATTCCTTTACTTTTTTGGTAAATATAGTAACCAACGGCAGATGTTTTCAAATGAACATCAGAAAATTCATCCAACTGGAGCTGATTCTCGCCCTTTCTAGCTCATTGATCAACTTTGTTGCAGTTGTGTCTTGGGGGGATGCTCCCATGACAGCAGTCCAACTATTCTGGCTGAATCTGGTTGTTGGGCTTGTTGGAGGCCTTGCTTTGCTCACCGGGCCTTCGACTACAGCACTAACGGCGACCCAGCCCAGCCCAATTGAGTCATCAGCAAAACTGATAACCAAGGCCATGTGGAGGAACATAGCTATCCAGGTCTCTTACCAGACAACTATGTTTGTGAATCTTCAGAACAAAGGACAAGCTGTTCTAGGAACAAGCGGAGATCGTGTTAAATCAATCATCTACAACGGTTTTTTCCTATGCCAATTGTTCAACACATTCGTTGCTAGAGAGCCTGAAAGCAAGCACTATTTTCGCAAAATGCATCCTTGGTTTTGGTTTGCTTTGGTTATTTTCATAGCATGCCAGGTGATTTTCGCCCTGGCCGAAGAACTTCTTGGCAGCAGGCCAGAGTTGAGCTGGAAGTTATGGGGTGCTTGCTTAGTCATCGGCTTCCTTTCTTGGCTGCTGGATTGGGCCGGAAAGATGGTCTCCGATTTCATTCCGGCCTGATCTGTAAATAATTCAATCAGCTTAACCACTCTGCTGTGGCATAGTCAATCTTTTCTTGTATTCGTTGTTTATATGTATAAATTTCCACATTATTCAGCATTTTTTGGGGAGTATATAATAACAAAACAGCAGAATTTTATCATTTCAAGAAACATTTATCAACAGATAACATGCTGGCTTATAATTTGCAAGCTCAAAATACTAATGGAGATTCATAACAGTATGTAATAATGTCGTGCTCTAACCTCATAGTTTCCATGGATTTCTGAGGAGCTGCAAATCGAAGGAGCTTCATTCACACATGGAACAGACTTTTGAAGTCAACTTGTATGAAGTCGTCGCAATATTCCAAAATTTATGGTCCACTCCACTAGTTTTATATAAGCTGTGTGGTACAGCATCTTCTCTTCCTCACTAATTTACATATTGTATTATGTTATTAAATATGATATGATTTTTATAGGCATATATACACTTATAGAATGAAGTATCTAACTAAAATAAATATATAATTTGAAGAATGAAGTACTGGTTTTTTATTTTTGATAAGGGTCGACCGTCTAATAACATCGTCGCACAATTAATTAGAACTAACAAAAACGGCCACTTTTTTACGAAGTTGATTTCCAACTGTTGGCATTATTCATGTTTACTTAAAAAAAATTATATTGTTAATTATCATAAATAGTTGTTGCTTAGTTAAATCAAACCATAATATATTAGGTGAAAGGAACAATTATGAATAGATTAAGGGCTCATTTGTTTAAGGGGATGGCCTATTCCTTGATACTAAATTCCAAGGATTTGTTATCCAAATTAATTTATCAATCTCATGTTCGTTACAGAATATTCAATGAACATAGTAATTAGAGTACATATTGACTATTATATCCTCTAACTTGGGTTTCGATATATATCTTTTAAAGATAACATATTAATAATTTCATTCAGTTGCACTCCAACAACTTTCTCACGACCATTTCTAGCAGTTTGCATTACTCTAGTGTAAATTCTGCACAACTTTAGCGTAAAATTTACATACTCTCTTCAACAGTTTGCACTACTTTCTGTACTAAAAAATAACAGTTTGCGCTACTTTCTCCACTAAAAAGTAATATTACACAATAATTTTTTTCTTTATTTTTAATATTTATTTTTACTACTGAATATTTATTAAAAACATTATATATGTAATTTTTTTAACATTAAATTTTGAGATAATATTTATTTTGCTTATACTCTTAAACTATCATATTCAAAAATATATATGTAAAATTGAATGTCAGGTAATATTATGCAATTCTATTTAAATTTGTATATAATATTTTAAATCTCATATACTTATTTAAATTATATTTTTATTATTATTTAAATTACACTTTATATGATTTAAAAAAATTGATTTGATTTCAGTTTGGATAATTGGGATAAAAAGTTACAATATTAAATAATTAAAAAAAATATAATCATATATAGAAGTAAAGAAAAAAAAGTAGCGTAATTAAAAATTTGCGATAAAAGTGGTGGAAAAATTTCAAAAACTTTAAAATGGTGCAGAGAATTGAACACTGCTAGAAAATGAAAATTAACGTCAAATGCAAAAATAGCTTCTTGTTGGAAAAACTTACATATCAAAATTAAAAAATGTAAACAAACATTATTTTCCCACAATCAAACATCTACCAAATTCTCAATCAAACATAACCTAACCATGGATATCTCATTTATCACGCCGTTATCCTATCAAGCAAACGAACGCTAAAAAAAAGGACAAAGATCCATTATAAGCAAAATACATATTTCGGCCCATCATAAGATGCAAGAGCCCAAAAAGTATGCTCCACCTTCCCGAATTCCCGCAACCCAAATATTTGTTGGAATATCTTATCTATTATATTGGTTTCGATGGATTTGCTTTTAGGGATGTTAAAAGGGCCATGGCGACGGATCGGCCCGTTTAGCCCGAAATATTTTAGAATTAGGGTTTGGTTTTATTAGCCCGTTTAAAAATCAACCCGTTTAGCCCGAGCTCGATTAGCCCGAAGCCCTATAGGGCTAGCCCGCTTAGGGTTAGGGCTAGCCCGATAGCCCTAATTTTTCTTCTTATTTGTCTATTTCTTAATATCGAATTAATAATATACACCATTTTTAATTATTTTTCATATACCATATTTGATTTTTAGTAGAAGATATTAAAATTTATATTTAATTAGTAGAAGATTCTAAATACTATAATTTAAATTTAGAACTTAAATGTAACATAATTTTAAATTTTATGACAGTGAATGTTCTTAAAGCTATAATTGAGAGTATGGAATAGTGTATATGAGTTAAATGTTTGAATCTTTAAATTTTTTATAGTGATATAAAAGTTCTAAAATATATAATCTTTTAATGTTATCTAAAATTGTATTTTAAATAGAGCATAATATGCATTTAATTAAATTTTAAATTTAAATATATAATTTGACTATTTTGACTCATAGCCCGATAGTGGCCCGATTAGCCCGAAAATCGGTAGGGTTAGGGTTAGGTTCATCATAATCAATCTCATTTAAATTGACCCGATTAAATTAAGGACCGATTAGCCCGAAACCCGTTAGGTCTAACCCGAAACCGACAGGGCTAGCCCGTTTAACATCTCTATTTGCTTTGCGTGCATCGAACAATTTTTTATTTTTTTCTCAAAAAAAGTAATACAATTTGTATTAATGTTAAATAATATCTATGGTAGAATTATTAAAAAAGTACTACTTTTGGAAGCATGATATGAATATATAATAAGAATAAAACATTTCTTCAATTTAATGATAAAAATATAAAAAAATGGAAATTAAGAGAGGTAAATTAATACCATAAATAGTTCAATTATTTGTAGCTCATTCAATCCATAAATAGTTCAATCTACAAAAATATAAACCAACACAAATACAAGAAAAAAAAGTATATATATATATATATATATATATATATATATATTAGATCGATTTTTTGAGAGAGAGAGAGAGAGAGAGAATAAGTAAATAAAACAAACAAACAAAATCATGATTTTTGAAAGAAAAATATTAGATTTTTATTTTCAACTTATTTAACATAAAATATTATATGATTTTTTTTTTTTTTCATGTAGCCTAAACATGTCTCAAATAATCCAATTTACAATAATTACTCAAATTCAATACAAAAATATCCAAATCCAATGTAAAAACTTCAACCCATAAAAAATATTAATCTAAATATTAAATAATATAAATCGAATAATCTCATTTTAAAAAAATATATGTTTTAACCTACTATTTTCAATTTATTGTAAAATTTAATTAGTAATTTTTATATTTTAAATCAAATCCACCACAAATACTCTAAAACACTCACATAGGTACTCCAAGTCTCCAACCTATGTTTAGTTAAAAGATTTATTGATAAGTTTTATATTTTTGCTTCAAACATAACATATATACTTCAACAGAAATTAAAATACCATAAAAAATATTAAGATAAAATAATTAATAAAATAAACTACACAATCCAATTTATCAAATATAGATATATATTTAAATGATATGTTTTTAAATATTTAAAAAATATTTCATTAATGTTATAAGTGTATTTTATATACACTATAAATATTCAAATTCAATACAAATATCAAAGTCAACGCAAATGTTTCTAACCACAAAAAATATTAAAAATAGACTGAATTTTAAATTTTAATTATATTTTAAACAATTTAATATTATTATTTTTATAAAAGAATTTCAAAATCTACAAATGTACTACAATCAACCCATCAAAAATGTATTGTATATTTTCAGAAATGATACATTTTTTATATATATGCAATATATGTATCAAAGTAAAATTAAAAAAAATATATAATTTGAGATTATATTCATCAAAATCAATCATTTTTGGCAGGATTTGATCCATTATGCGCGATAGAATTCGTTACTATTATGTATATAATATTTTGTATCCAATCGTAGTATTTTATTTTATCCGTAAACATATTTTATAAGCATTCTAGTATTAGTAATAATATTGAAAGAAAAATAAATCTTATATTTACATTATTACCATTAATTAGGCTGAAAATCGACCAAGCTATCGTTACTCAATTCGAGCTCATTCGTTAAAAGCTCGTATAAACTATGTTTGATAATAATATCAAATAATTTTGAACAAACTTTTACGTTTGATAAATCTAAAGCTAGAGCTCGTTAAACAAAATTCGTTAAAACAAGTGTAAAATATCAAAATACTCGAGCTCGATTTGTGTTCGACTCGATTAACAATCAAACAAATTTCAAAGAGAATATTTATAATTAATTTATGTATATTTATAATTTGTAAATTAATATTGAAACTAAATTTCGACCGGAGTAACGAAAACTTAAAATTAATAATTGAGAAAAAAACTGAAAATATGCAGAGTACCAGTTTCACACTCCCATCCGAATAGTAACAATTTATTTTTGAATCTGATGCAAACAATTGAAGCAGTGTGGATTCAAATAGGTTCAAATAAAAAAATAAAAAAGAAAAAAGCAAAAAGTGATCGTGTTTAAAGCAATGAAGGATAAAGGAAGAATTTAGGTTGGGAAAGAATTGTGGAATGAGTACAGAGACACGAAGACAAGCACTACTCATCCCTAACAACAAGTTAAATTTGGGACCTTCATACTTAGATACACTAATTTTCCATTGTCATTTATATATATATATATATATATATATATATATATATATTTCTCTAAGTTTAGGGTTAGCAACAGAGAAATTTACGGGTTTAGATCAGTTTAGTGGAATTTTTTTAATTTTTATACGTTAACTTTGACCATATTCAATATATGACTCATAATATAACGGCTTTTTAATAATGAGTTAAAAAAATTTATTTTGTCAAATTTATATTTGATTTAGCCAAAACTTGAAAATTTTGACACGACGTTTCTAATTTCACTTATCGGGCAACCCAATTTTACGTTTACGTTAGCAGTTTACAACTAATTTTTGAATTATGATAAATTCATACATAAATTGAATAAAATCAAAATTTAGAGATTATTAAAAAAAATAGAGATTATATTGAATAAAGCCAAAGTTTGATAATCTTTCTTTAGTTCAATGACTTGGAAAATATTTAGAAATGCAGAGAAAAGGAAATACCTTATTGTGCTTCAAGTCATGGGCCCATTTTCCAAATTAGGCAAAATATGGAAGATCAATCAAGTTAATCCAAAATATCTTGTGTAACACCGGTGAATATAAATAATTTTCTTTTAATTTTCCAAGAATTTTTACTATTTTAAGGAGAAAAAAGAAAATAAAATATTTTGTAGACATAATAGCAGAGTTGGCGAGACACAACGAAAATGTGGACACCTGAGTGGTGACAGGACCCCCTCACGATGCGCTATTCACTCCCGTCCAAACGCAGCCACATCAAAAGCACGCGCGCTATGTAGTGTTCTCTCTCTCACTCTAGAGAGAGAGAGAGAGTTGGGATGGGTGGAGGGGGGGGGGGGGCATAAAAAAATTAGAAGCATCCTATCATAAACAGCTTTGCTCCTGCATGCCATTTGGTTCCAAGGAGGCAAGGACAAAACTATGAATTGAGAAAGAAAGAGAGAATGTCTGTTTGTTTTCCCATCTATCAAAGCGATAGAGGGAATGTTGGACAGACTTTTCTTAATTTAAAATAATCCATCATAGTACCATTATACTTCAATCGCAGAATCATTACATATTCCCACTTCTATTGCTTGTTCTCTTCTTTTGCTCCTTCCTTCCAAACGCTACCTTCCAACCCCTCTTACCACTATAAAAAAGATGGACCTGCAAAGCATAACTAGCATGACATCTTTTATTTTAGACATCCTTTCTATTTCTATTTCTATTACTATTTTTTATTACACTCGTCTCGTCTTTAAAATGACACCAGTAATATTATTCTGCAGTCTCATTATCATAAGCTCATGTAAAACATATATAAATGCATGTGGTTTGAATATCGGTCCTCTATAGCTACCTAAGCTTCAATAACAAAATGTATACATATGTTATGTATCTGAAGAATTAAAATAAAAAATAAAATACCATGCGACTGATGGTATGTCTATAAATCGTAACTCAGTCATTTACAGAAAAAAATATGTTTTGGTTGTAGCATTATATTCGATCTGCCACTGACTCTATTGGTATGAACTAAAATTGTATGACCTATATTTTGTTGGTATAAGCTGTTGTAGGTGATAGGGTCAAAAAAGTAAACATGCCCGGGTTTTAAATATTTTGGACAATGTGTATAACATTTGACAATATTTGAATTTAATCACAAAAAAAAAAAAAAAAAAAAAAAGTGTGGCCAACATAATTGTTGAAAGAAAAAGTTGATGTGCACCCACTAAGAGAGGCACCATCTTCTTCAAAAACTAAGCTAGCTAAAGAGGGGCCTTTGCACAATCCACACCTATTATTCTTCCAAACACACCCTTCCATGTGCTAGTTTTAACCCCCACTTTTGGATTTTCTCCTACACCATTTTCTTCTTTACCTCTCCCCACAAACCACTTTGCAAGATTGGGTTCTCATCCTTTTCCTCTTGGATTTATCTACTTTGCTTGCCGATTCTCACTTTCTTCTTTTCTTGAAAAACCAAAATTTGAAAAACTAAAAAAAATAATTGTTAAAAATTAAATCAAAATAAAGAAAATGATAAAAAACCCTATTGTCTAACCATGCATACATCACGGTCTATATATACATAAGTGTAAAGCCTAAAGAGAAGATCATATCAAGCCATGCAACAACTCCATTAATTTCTCATTATCTCTCCACCAAACCAAATTTCCACTTCACAAACCCTAATTTTCTCTCACAAGCTTGGCAATAAAAATGGTGAGGGAAAGCGATCACTGCAGCAGCATCTCGCTCTCGGTCGTCCCTTTATTGCAAGAGAGGTTCAGGCAATTGCAGAGAATGAAGGAATTGAGGCAGGAGAAAGAGCTCCTGAGAATGTTGTCTGAATCGGAAAGATCGTATATCAATTACTCTCCTATGAATCAAAATTATCACGAGCTGATGTTCCTTCCTCCTAAACCGCATTGCCAACTCTCGCTGTCCCTCTGGCCAGATTCATCACCAATTAAACGCAAGAATTCGCCGGAGGCGCCGACGAAGTCGGTGTTATCTGATGCGCCTCTGGTTTGTACTTCACCGATCAAGTTTGATCAGAACTGTGCGTCTGATATCGATACTTCTCTTCGTCTGTGAAACGCGCCTTTTCTTCTTTTCTTTTCTTCATTAATTGTAGCAAAACCGTTCAATGTGATCGAGGGTTTTTAGTTAATTAATGCATACACCGGCCATGTATGTGTTTTTGAATCTATATATATTATGTTCCATAAACTTACTATTCTGTATGTTGATGTGTATCTCTGTACATCAAAAAGCAGTACAATGTTACCATATATCGTATGTTAAATTATTTCTAGAAAGTAGTAATATAAGATCTTAAAATTTATCCAACGGTCCTCAAATACTATGTAATACCTTATGATATTATTGAATATTTGGCTTATATGATATAATTGAATATTTGACTTATATATAAACTTTAAGTGACATATTTGAGATATAATAGTAGCTTCGAGTGGCTACAAATATTTGATTCTATCGAGCACTTAAAACACATTTTTCGCTTATAAAAAATAAAACCCTATAAACTATTGAAAAAGTAGCCAAACCATGATAAGTAGATCATATTGCATATTAATGGAGTGGGCATCGTGGATTAACAAAGTATCCAAATCAAATGAAATGCAAATAAGAGGCTTAATCAATATAAGTGGGCAGGTTTTATTAAGTACTCTATTTTAGATTATCTCAAACAAGTTCTAAGATATTTAAGTTAAAAATTTCTTTCAAAGGTTTTAGAGAACAAATTACAGATAATTGTTTGTTCATAAGTACTCTAACATGTTTATCTATATATATAATTGGACACTCGTACACAGTATTTAAAAGGCAAAAAAAAAAAAAAAAAAAAAAAAAGCAAGATTTTAATTAGTTTTTTGTTTCTTTGGTTCTAGACAATTAAGAGTTATGAGTCTTCTGTGTTGTCTATTCGCTTTTGAAAAGTTTTATATTGCTCGATTATGGGGATTGTTGTTATATATACTATTACCTTCTTTGGTGTGATGCACATACATATTATTAAATTTTAAAAATATGTAAAATTAATATATATATATATATAATTATGTTCAATAATTTATATATTTACCATAATTATAATAAAGATATAAATATTACATGTAAAATCATAGGTGAACATTAACTGATTTTATTTATAAAATACATTCATCAAATTACAACATATATATATATATATATATTTGTATTTTCTTTTAAAATCATGAAAATTGAATAAAATCTCATATATCGATGTCAACATTTTTTATTACTATATATAGCATTGAATTTGGCATAAATTCATAATTGATTTGTTAAAATCAAGTAATTACGAAGATGTATGAATTTTTTTTATTAATTTTGATAAAATTAGTAACATTACCAATATTAACAAATAAAAAATATAAAAAATTAAAATAAATGTTTATTGGTTATAAAAATATTTTCTAAAACTTGGTCTTTCAATTTTGGATAGTATGTTTATTGAATTAATGGATTTACATAATTGAGGGTTTACTGCAATTATAATCAGCAATAGTTCATGCTGCAACCATGGTTTTGTTGTAAAAACACACACACACACACACACACATACATCCTCCGTCTGTATACATATAATATGATCTAATTAGTTTTGATATAAATCATTTTATTGAATTCATAATGAACGCAGGGTTTTTTATTTTATTATTAATTTTTATTTTTTTTGAGGACCTGCCTTCGGTTTTTGACTTTATTGAAGCCTTGAGGCCCAAATTAAACTGGGCTGGAACTGTCTTCGGTTTTTGACTTTATTGAAGCCTTGAGGCCCAAATTAAACTGGGCTGGAACTGTCTTCCTTTCTTTGGAGCCCAAATAAACAGGGCTGCAGTAGCTCGTCCATTCTTGGCCCTGCATGTGTTATGTCTGAAGTATTTTTTATTTATTCTCCAAAATACTATGTAAGAAACATTCATAAACACTGCAAAAGTTATTTGATGACGAGTAAGTCTTCAATATGCAACAATTTAACCAATAATACTGTAACCTATTTTAGGTTAATAACTAATATTATTAAAAATTAACAACAATAATTTTTAAAGTAATAAACAAAAAGATTTAGAATAAAAAGTAATATTTTAAAAATAAATAAATAATATATTTTAGTTATATAAGTAATTTAGAACATAATATAATCCTTAAATAAGCCATCTCACGTAAATCACATTAACAGCTCAAAAAAATATATTTCATCACCAGGTTTTTTTCAGCATACTAAATCTTTTGGGTCAGATGGTTTTTCATTTAATTCTCTTAAAAAACAGCAAACTTGTTGTACTTATCGATAGACATATATCTATTTTGTGATAAATATATAAAACAAAATTCTATTCGCCGCAAAAGACTTGAAATATTTTCGAAAAAGTTAAATTAAAAAAATAGAAAGAAAGAAAGACAAGAGTCTAATGAACAAAAGTCAACACGCGGAAATAGAAATGTTGCCATGAGTGGGGACCGCCATCCATCTGACTACCGTCAACCTTCCAATCCGGTCATTATATTCCCACAACGAGTACCCAATATAGGGCTCTTCCGCGGGTCAAAGAGGTAAAAGAAGAATACTTCCAGACGAACAAGACCACCAAACGGAATGCTTGGGTGGGCTAGGGTTTCGATCTGCAGACGGAAAGAAGGGGGTAAATTTTGAGTTGGAGTTCGTCATATAAGTTTAATTTTTGTGAAATTACATTATTTCCAGGTAAAATTGGATCTTTGTTTCTCTTCCTTGTGGTTCATTTCATTTTTAGATCGTGTTTCTGTTTCTGATGTGATTAAGTGTGTTTTGGTTTGGTTTGGCTTTTGTTGACCGGATTTGTGTACGATCTGGAGTTTTTGCATATTCGTTTAGTTGTGTGGTATTGAAATTGCAACTGCTTCTGTCACCGACTCCCTGTTTATCCATGAAAGCATTTGTATGCTGATGCATTCATTTAAGTTCGCGTTGTTATTTCAAATTTGCTCTCTGAAATCTCGGAAAGCATGTTAGAAATGTCTGTAAAGTTTGAAAACTTACGTTTGACCTCACCCAAGCTCATTGAGTTTGTTATTTTTGTTTCTACATGAGAAAACGTATTGAGGTCACTGCAATTTCTGTTTTTCACATGTTAATAGTCGTAGAAATAACTGTAAGTGTTGCTCCTTTTCCAGTTGTCAGGACTGTACAAGTGCAACTAACCTTTATCTTGAAGTCCAAAATTTCCAGTTCATGAAATTGCTCTGACCTTAAAGTTGCTACCCTTTGAATTATAAGATTGAAGTTTTTAAATTGAAGCAGCGTGCAAGTAGATTGTCACTTTGACCATATAATTAATTCTGTGCTCCGATTTTTTGCTTCCCCAGTGTCCATATTATTGCCTGCATCCTCAGATGGGAACATCTCCTGGATCTCATTTTAACAACTCATCCTCAATGCTGCCTCCTCGGCAACAGCCACAGCCTGGAGGAGGCGGACTTCAGACGTCTCTCTCCTTGGTCTCCCCAGATGCATGTGGCTCTCCATCAGAAAGTGCCAGTTCGCGTGAAACTTGGCCCACTGCTGACGCTTTGGTAGCAAAGAAACTGGAGAAGGAGAAAGAAAGAGAGAACGGTTTCACAGAGCACTCTGTTGTCCGTCATGTCTCCAGCTCAGATAAGTTGTCTCTTAGAGATGTGGCTGGAGAAAGAGTGGATATTATAGCAGAAAGAATGCAAAATCTCCCAGATGAGTATCTGGACAAGTTTAAAAATGAGCTTCGGGCTTTTCTTGAAGGGCTAGGTGGCTCTCAGCAAAGAGAAGAGTTCCTGTTCTTGCAGAAGCTGGTTCAGAGTAGGGGTGATTTGACCGAGAAAACGCTGATTTTAGCACACAGGGTTCAGCTAGAGATTCTAGTGTCGATGAAAACTGGAATTCAAGCATTTTTGCATCCAAGTGTTAGCCTCTCTCAAGCTTCTCTTATTGACATATTCTTGTACAAGAGGTGCAGGAACATAGCATGTGGAAGTGCTTTGCCTGCAGAGGACTGTGCCTGTGAGTTGTGCTCGAAAAGGAATGGTTTCTGCAGCCTTTGCATGTGCGTGATTTGCAACACTTTTGATTTTGAGGTTAACACATGCCGCTGGGTTGGATGTGATTTGTGTTCTCACTGGACTCATACTGACTGTGCCATTCGAAATGGCCAGATTGGCATGGGACCTTCTGTAAAAAATGGCCTAACAGCAGAGATGCTCTTTAAGTGCCGTGCTTGCAATCGGACATCTGAGTTATTAGGTTGGGTAAAAGATGTCTTTCAGCATTGTGCGCCAAGCTGGGATAGGGATGCTTTGATTAGAGAACTTGACTATGTAAGTAGAATATTCCGTGGGAGTGAGGACTCAAGAGGCAGGAAACTGTTCTGGAAATGTGAGGAGCTCATAGAGAAATTGAAAAGTGGGGCTGCGGAACCTGTTCCTTGTAGAGCAATCTTGATGTTCTTTCAAGGTAAAGCTTTATTCACGGGTTATATTACCATTATGCTTATTGACAGCATTAATTGTCTGCAGTTTGTATTTGGTTTTTAATGAAATGAAAAGAAAAATCAGGTGAACCAAAAGTTAGCTAGGCTACGATTGTTTACCTAATGAACTGATCTCTTATCTTCTCTCTCCTGCATGAATAATTCTGTGTGTTTGTTGTGTCAACTGTTTATTTTCGTACTCAACTGAGTATTGATGGTTGTGAAATCATAGCCGCCCCCCTCAACCCCCACAGTCTCTTTTGTGCACGTGTGTGCACTCGCGCGTTCAGCACCACTTGTTATGTAGACCCTGGTGCCAGCTAAAGTGGAAGATGTGTTTAAGCTAGGCATCTGATATTTAGTGATGTCAACAGAAATTCGCTGAGGTTTACCAGTTACTTCTTACCGGAAGGAATAAATTACTGAAATTAGAGTGTTGTCCTGGTTCTATTAATCACACGTTTTGGTGTTGCTTTTTAGATGGAGTAGAGTGGTGGACAGGTAGGTTGTATCTCATGCACTAGATGGTATTTGTTGTGGGGAAATCATATAGAAACTGGATTGGATTTTATGTCTATGTGGTCATTTTCTGTGGAGGCAATTTTGATCCTACGCTTGGTCCATGCACCGAACTAGCCTTCTATGGATTCATGGTGATAGCCCTGTACCTGCTTGTCCTAAACTATTTTGTTCATTATACAAATTAAATTTGTGGGAATGTTAAGTTCTGAGATAAAAGTATCTGGGTGCAAGGAATTCTGTGTTTCTGTTTGCCTTCTAGAGATACCTGTTGCAATTTTCTACTGACAATTCCCATCTCATTCCTCTTAACTCAACGTTTCTTTCACAGAGCTCGATGACCCTCTAAAGAATCAAGACATTGAAGAAGCTGGGAGGTCGATTTCCCCACAAGAAGCATTCAACAGGATAGCTGAAGTAGTGCAGGAAGCAGTTAGAAAGATGGAAATGGTAGCCGACGAGAAAATGCGGATGGTCAAAAAGGCCCGTTTAGCCGTAGAAGCTTGCGATCAAGAGCTCAAGGACAAAGCCAGGGAAGTCGCTGCACTCAAGATGGATCGGCAGCGAAAGAAGATACAAATCGACGAGCTCGAAAGCATCGTTAGACTTAAACAGGCCGAGGCCGATATGTTTGAGATGAAGGCCACGGAGGCCCGCAGAGAAGCTGAGAGGATGCGGAGAATTGCACTTGCCAAGACAGAGAAAAACGAGGAGGATTATGCGAGTAGGTACCTCAAGCAAAGATTGCACGAGGCGGAAGCCGAGAAGCAGTATTTGTTCGAAAAGATTAAGCTTCAGGAAAGTTCATCGAGGGCTTCGCAGAGCAGTGGTGGAGGGAATGATGTGATGTACAACAAGATTCAAGACCTGCTTAAGAATATGTATAATGCCCCCTCAAAGGGGGAAGGCCAATCGGCTGATCTTCATTCCTTAGGACCAATTCCTTGAATCTTTCATGTTATGTTATGTTTGTACATTAGATATTTCAATGCTTGACTCTATATGCGAACTGTAATTTCTGTGTGACTGTTAAACCTGCTGTAATTTCGTAGATTATGCGGACATGATGGGAAAAGAGAAAAAGGGTTGTAAGAGAATCGTTGCTTTTGCTGCTTTTGCTGCTTTTGTGTTTCCTTCGGAATTAAGGTTATGCGGATTCTTGATGCTGTACCGCTAACTGTAGATGATGAGAAATTTTAAATGAACTTGATTAGCTGTTACTGAAATTTATTCTGTTCAAAGTTACCAATGCTACACTAGTGGCCTACATTGAATTTCCAGTTTGGGATATAAGTAATTTCAATAAATTAATAAGATATCAGTTTTGATATAATATTCCTTTTTTTTTTTTTTTATATTAGAAATTTTTTTAGTCCCAACTTGAGGCTAATATTGACATCAATAGTTATTAAATTTAATTAAATAGTAAGATTTAAAAAAACTTATGAATTATGTAACCGATTCATAATCACTGCATAAATAAATAATCAAATCAGTCTATAAATATAATTTATTATGAAATTTTATTTTACAGGGACTTTGTTTTTACTAGCATAAAAATATCATTATTGAATTATATTAGATTTCCTTGATTGAGAATTCTCCTAATTTCTCAAGTTATAGTGTAAATCAATTCCTTAATTAGATAGTAACCCTATTCACAATTTCAAATTTGTGATTACATATATTTATTTCTTATTAAATGTACCTCCCAGATTACACATATTATTTTACCTAATTCATTGATTTATATAATGGAATATTTGGTGGATTATAAATTTTTTGTAGATTATTATTATTTCTACACATTGAAATTTCAAGATTCAGAGTCAAAATTCCAAAAATTTCATAAATAATGTGACAATTAACATAATTTTATAACACCCCTTACATGCCATTATTCTTCTTCAATTTGTAACTTTATTATGTTGAATTGTCACAAAATAAATAGGTCTTCTATCTAGGAGTTTACTTAGCTACATGCATTTTTTCATTCTTGCATTTTTTCATTCTTTACGGTGCATCATAATTTAAAAACAACGTCAAAGAGGGTGACATATTAGCCATTAGAGTTCTAATTTAATAATTTATAAATTCACCATATTGAATTATATTTATTATAAACTAGTCAATATTTTATTGCGTGATATAGTTCACAATTGATTTATATGAATTAAATAAATAAAAAATTATCAATTAACTAATACCTTTTAAATTATTAACTTGCCTGTAATTCTAAAAATATCAATTATATATAACAATTTTACTGTATCAAGAATCCCATTTGTGAATTTTGAGGTTTACCAGATTCCAGATTTGCTCTTTTACCTTGATAAGGTTCTTGTGTGGGACCATATATTATTGTGTATGGAGCAAGAATAAGATTGGGATTTCCAAATTTCATTGTCCCATGATCCAAAGAAGGAAGGGATTATATTTTAAAATTCTGCTTTCAACTTTTTTAAAGATGGAATATTTTCCAAGTTCACTCGCTAAAGCCATTTATGTACTTTCTGCTGCCTTCTTAACCCTGACTCTCCAGGCCTGGTGAAAGCTTCAGATTCAGCCCAATGTCAATGATGTTGATGAAGATTCTGATCACTCTCTTCTTCCTCCTCTCAATCTTACAGAATTCTGGTAATATTCTGATTTTGTATTACTTATCATAATTTATGTCTATCGCAATCTCCTTCTGGTTCTGTCTTGTTAATGATTCTTGGCCCGACGAACTCCACATTAGTATGATATTATCTGTTTTCGATTGCGCCCCCACAATTTTGCTTTTGGGTTTCTCCTCAATCTTTCATCTTCAACCATATGAGATTTGTTAACATCGCATTCCTTTTTCTGAGATCCAATCCAATGTTTTATATTTCGGCCCGCACGATTTTGGTGTTGGGTTTGTCCGAAATTGATCATCCCATGTTAAATAAATCATGGTTGGGTGGTCTTTTCAGATGGGCAGTTTGAGGATTTCTGCATAGCAGATGAGCAGACACCAGATGACCAACTGGTGGCAGCGAAGAACTGGGCCTGCACCAATGGCGGGGACTGCAGCGCGCTCCAGGAAAATGGGCCCTGCTACACTCCCTACACTGCAAAGGATCATGCCTCCTATGCATTCAACAGCTACTATCAGAATATGAAGCACAAAGGAGGCAGCTGCTATTTCAATGCTGCTGCAGTTTTATCTGGTCTTAATCCGAGTAAGATTCTCTTCATTGCCTATTATTATCAGATCATATCATTTATGAAATATGATTTGAAATCAACTTTGGATCTAGCATACTCATCGCGTATATGGCCCAAATAGAAAAAAAATAATCAAATAAACTGGTTTTCGGTTATTCCGGCAACAATCCCTGTTCTTCTGTTCGACACCGATACGATTCAGATTAACGAAACAGATCTTTATTAGTAATCTCTCACCATATCGAATTTTTGCTTTCATCCAAACTCTTAAATTTAAAATTCAAAGTATTTTCAGGTAAATTACACATTTTATAAATTAGATACGTTCAAATATTATATATATATATATATATATTAATATAATAATAAAATAGTTTAAATATAATTTCCATTCATTTTTAATTTTTTTGTAAAAAAAATGAAAAGTAAAATGTCAGTTTTTAATTAGTTGAATTTTTTTCTTTTTTTTTGAGATTTTTTAAATTTGTTAAAATAGAAATAACTTTTTTCGTTTCTACTCACTTATAATATTTTAAATTAAGTATATTTTCATGATCTTTAATTTAACACTAATATTGTATATATTGGATTCATCATGATCTCTTCTAAGCATATTAGATGTGACAATATAAATATTTTATTATTATTTGAAGTTATATTTTAATATTTATTGTGTATTAAAAATTTGAACTACAAATAAATATTTTCATTAAAATTTTATTAAATAATTTAATTTTTATACAAATAATCAATATATATATATAAACAATACTTTATTTTGGGACAAATAAAATATTTATACATATCATTACTAGTAAACTAGTAAACTAATAAAATATATTAAATATTTATTTTTAAATATTGGTTTACTAAAGTTGTACTCTAAATATAATTTATTTTATTTTTTAAATATGTTATAAATTGTGCGTTAGTAATACTAGTTATAAGATTATACGTTTAAATGTACATATAGAAAATGCACGACAATCCCAAAAAAAAAATAAAAAAAATAAAAAATGGTCGATATTAAAATATGGCATTGGAAAGGCAAAAAGCCCAATTGATAAATTTGGCAAAAATAAAGAGAATCTATGTGGGCCGGTTGGCAGCACTTGAGCCCATGTGCAGTTGATGCGGAATGAAGCAACCTTCCTTCTTTTCTGGATCTCTTCAGGGGAACATTGCCTTCAATAAATAAATAAATAAATAAAATTTCAAGGCATAGTTAATATTTCCACATTTTTATTAGAATTTCGACTGTTCATTATAAAAATATATATATATATATATTGACGTTTTTGCCCTGCTGGCAGGCCATGATTCGTGCAAATTTGAGTACATTCCTTGACCTCTATTGCTCAACAAGAAAAGGGCTTCTTCTCCAGCATCAAAGGGTAATTTTGTACGAATATTTTGTTTTGCATATTTTAATTCACAGTAAAAGAAGATATGTAGTTGAGCAATATAAGCTTTCAAGTTTGTATTTGAGCCCAATGGAGCAAGTGGGCCTTTTAGATTGGGCCTCAATTCAGCCCAAGCCTGCCAGTTAATTCCGATTTCTTACAGTTCTATCCCATTTTATATGTTTGTAATTTATATTTGAAGTTCTATTCTCTCTCTTTTCTCTCTCTCTCTCTCTCTCTCTTTTTTTTTTTTTTCAAGAATGCAAAATCTGCCGGATAAGATGCATAATTTTGATATCACATATGCGTGCACTTTATCCATACAGTAGATTGAATCCTACTTAAAAAATGTCAAAACTTATGCTAATCTTTGTTGATCCATCTTGGATTTGATAAGAAGATTGTGTAACATCGTTTGTATTTTTTAATATGGTACCTTTTTTTTAAAATAGTATTTTTTAAATATTTCAAAAAATATTATTTGATAAAAAAATTACATTTTAACTACAATTTTTATAATTATTCAAATAAAAATGGTACTTTTATATAATACTTTCATGGTGAAAAAGATTATAGTTTTTAAAATATTCAAAAATTATTTATTTTTACTGAAAATATGCAGTAGTTTTTGCTAAAAAATACTATATTTTACATGAGGGTGTAGATTCGTCAGGACATATTTCTATGATAGATCATCGCATTTCTATAAGAATTGAAGTAGAGCCAAGCCAAATTACACGAACCTAGATCCGTACATTTGTAACACAAAAAACTCTCTATATAATTGTATGTAATAATAATTAATTAACTTCCAACTCGATAAATTAACCGAGTTTGAACATGGGTTCCCCTCAACAGAGAAGACAAAAGAAGAATCAATATGCGGTGTTGGTTTATGTAAGGATGATATAATTATGACCACATTTGAGACTAAAGCATGCCGCTCTTACCAACCCAACTAGGATTTTCTGTGTCTTTATTTATTTATTTATTTTATTTTTTCTTTTCCTTCTTATCAGTCACTTTGCCTTCAGTAATTTATTTGTAGTGATATATTATGACTATATTTGGTAATAAATTTTACAAAATAATTAGTGATTAGGAAATAAATGCTGCCAATTTGTGGTTCCAGTTTTAAATGAGGCACATAAATTGTTTCTGAAATAGAATTATTGTTCCGACAATGAACAAAAGGAAAAAAGCGAAGGCATGATATCAACATAAATAGTGGCCACTTTGTTGATTAAATATACTACACCAACCACCCCCCTTATTGCATCTCCCATCCAACTCAATTATCCCCATCACTTATTTGTGTTTACACTGTAAATTCATATTTTCATAAACGTAAAAACTTATGTGTATCATGTGCATCGTGTAATTCGATCACAATATTATTTGTTTAATTGGAAAATATTACTTGTTTACTTGAAAAATATTATTATGAGTTTATTATCTTACTAAAATTAATATTATACTATATATCGAACACACGATGACTCACTCATGTATAAATCTATTATTCAACACCACACACATTCTCTTCCTTTCTAGCGCACAAGAAAAACTTTGAATTACATCGAGTAAATCTAGTACGAGTTATATCGCAAATGTCTTATCAACAATTTAATTGTAATTTGATTAAGTATGTTTATATTTAATAAATTGACAAAAGATTTGAATTCAGCTTACTCCAAATCCAAATGATAGGAGAAAAATTATGTAAGTTTGATAAAGCATTTGGTCATTTTGAATAATAAAAGGCTCCAAGCTTTGGCCTCAAATCTTAAATGCTGTCGCAGATGTGTGATGACTCTCCCTCATTCAATGTTAATTTAGGGTATACAATTAATGCTCCATTAATTCATCTACACAAGCTGGGCCCGCCTCCTTCTCTCAATTCTCACACTTTATAGCCATCCTTCTTTGAAAACTACTTCAATTTTGGCTTAACACCACCCCACCCCCACCCCCCACCCTAAAAAGAAAAAAAGAAAAAAAGAAATTGGTTTAATGATCTCAACTAATATTTCATACAGAATAATTTTATTAAGTTTAAGAGGGTGTTTGTTTGAAATTATACATTATAAACACTTATTTATTGAATTGTTATTACTCATGTTCTTACAACCTCTACTATTTATCCAAATACTTCAATAATATAATTTTAAAAGACTTATTCTTTACGTTTCAAATCAGACTTATGTTTCACCATAACATACTTTTTTTTATTTTTTATCAATTTAATAAAGATACAATCTAATAAGAATTATAAATTCACGCCAATACGAATTTTTTACTCACTATTTTGATGTATCCAACTTTATACAATTTTTTTAATTAAAAATAAAAGTTTACATTAGATAATAAAATAAAATTTTAAGTTTCAAAATATAACAACAAAATTTATTTTTGAAACAATTTTTATTTTTTTGGAACGAAAGAGCAAAGGTCTATAAATATTTTTAAAAATATTTCAAGAATAGTTAGTCAAACACCTTCTCGATCAATTCAAGTAAATCAAATTGGTTCAAAGTTCATATATATTTGGTATTAATATATTGAATTCAACAATCACACATTTTTGTTTTTGAAGTTTAGCACAAATATTTCCATTTTGCTTACAACATATTTCTGTATAAACTTTTTTCAGTCTTCAATGCTATTCATTATATGCTTCGTCACAGCAGAACATGACAATTTTTGTTTTATTTATTTTGTGAGCATGGTGGGCCCCCCAACCCTTAAGCAAAGCCTCACATCTCTTTTAAACTCTGTGTGGAGAAGAATAGTGGGGTGGAATGATTGCTAAATCCGAAATCAAAAGACAGTACTTTAATCTGGTGGGTTTCTATATGAGTGTTGGATTGTAGGTGGGTGAAGAAATTGAATCCACTCTCTCTCTCTCTCTCTCTTGGGTATTCATTGTGTGTGTAGTGTGTGTGAAAATGAACTATCTTGGTGTGGGTGTGAGTCCTGGTAATGTTCCAGTATCCCATGGGAGCAATTTGAAGTTCATTGACAGAAGAGTGAGGGTTGCAGAACTGATTCTGCGGTGTGTAATCTGCGGTTTAGCCATTCTCTCTGCTGTTCTTATAGCAACAGACTCTCAGGTTAGGGAAATCTTCACCATTCGGAAGAGGGCCAAGTTTACAGACATGAAAGCACTTGTGTAAGAACTTTTTGTTTCTTTGCTCTTTTTTTCTTGTTAGATTTAATGTATTTCAATAGTTTGGTGATCTTTGTGTTGTTTGTTTGCAGCTTCTTGGTAATAGCAAATGGGTTAGCAGCTGCCTATTCATTTGTCCAAATATTTAGGTGTGTTGTGAGTATGATTAGAGGGAGTGTGCTGTTCAACAAACCCCTGGCTTGGGCTATTTTCTCTGGCGATCAGGTATTGTTAAATTGTCTTGATTTTTTACAGCCTTTTACTGTTTTTGAGGTTAATGAAGGTGTATTCACTGTTACCTAAGTTAATTTCAGTCTGGCATATGTATCCCTTCTGGGAAATTAGCTAAATTGCAGTATTTTGTGTTGGTTCACCTTGAAAAGGGAGAAGAAGGGAGGGACAATTGTTTGGGTTATTTCTTTATGAAAACTAAAGTTTGCTAATTACTGTGAAGAAATGTGCCAGTGTGTAACTTTGCAGTCTGGATGATGTAGAAAACTTCTTGAGGTCATTTGAACACCAGAAGTTACAATTATTTATCCTCTTTATACTCAAGAACTTGAATTGTTCTACCTTACAACTACTAACTTTAGGCAACTGGTTGCTTAAGCCTTGGAGCCATTCCAGAAAATATGTTATTAAGTTCAGGATGAAAGGTGGTTCCTTACATCCAGTGCATTCCAATTGGGAGTACAATCGACCAGAAATTCACATCTGGTGTTTGTGTGATTGTGTGTGAACTTGTGGCGAGTTTACACCCGTTGGAATGCACCAGGTGTAGGACAGAACAGAGCATTAGGTACCTGCTGAAAACTGTATCAGATACTTCGGTAGATATCGTTGTTTCAAAAAACTGCATAAGCTATTTGTTGCATTGTCTTGGAGCTGGAAAAAACTTATGCTGTGTTGCTAATTGTCCAGCTCAATATTCAAACATTTTGGATCTCAATTTATAGCCTAAGTTTACATCCATAAGCCAGACGAAATCTGCTCAATGGTTAAATCTTGCTGAATAGAATTTATACTTTGGGGGCGAATAGGAAGGTAAAGAAGCAGTAAAAATAAATCCTTCCCTGGGTAACATGCACTTCTAGTATGGTTCTTAATTTCTCAGTTACTCAACTTATTGTGCAATAAATAATACAAAGCATTGCACACGTCACTGAGGAAATTATATGGAATATTACTGTATGAAGTACTAATAATCATTTCACCACATTTGCATTGGCATATTCTTTGCAGGTAATGGCCTATTTAACGTTGTCTGCAGTGGCAGCTTCTGCACAATCGGCAGTGTTTTCCAAACTTGGGCAAATGGAGCTCCAGTGGATGAAGACATGCACCATGTTTGGGAAATTTTGCAACCAAATCGGGGAGGGCGTAGCCAGTGCAGTAGTTGTGAGCCTCTCCTTGGTGGTCCTCTCAGCCATCTCAGCTTTCAGCCTCTTTCGATTGTATGGAGACAATAAAGGAAAGAAGAGTGAAGGATGGTAATAACCAGGACTATATATGGTACCAGCTCTTGGCTTGTTTCTTGAACATGAAGATGGCTTTCTTGCATGTTTTTTGTGCCAAAAGGGGAAACTTGTGTAGGATGTTCCATGGTGGTCCTTCCGCTGGGTACAATAAAATGATGGTTAGGTTTTGTGAAGCTTGTTTTTATTATTACGGATCTTCTATTCCCTATTGTACTGTAATATGGTGTGTTATTCTATAGTGTACGCTTGTATGAAATGTATATCATCGGGATATACACGATGTGTATTAATAACACATAAATAGAGCATTGTAAACTTTGTAGTTTCGATTTCCTCATATATCTCAATGACTAATAGCGTGCCACTTGGTTCCAAATGGGTCCGTTCGTTGGTGTTAGTTGTTACTATGTTGAACGTTGGTATTATGCTTGATAAGAACAATCAAAAGAATATCAATTATGAACGTGTATAAAATGCATTGTACCGAAATAAATTAGGGATTATATTCAACTAAGATTTTATTTTTAAATAAAAGAAATAATAGTTTTAATGTAATAACAATTTTCGACGAACACTACAGTATCAACTACCATAAAAAAATTACATAATTCAATTGCAACGTACAATTTAATTCACAATTAAACATCAATAATATAAACACTTCTATATTTGTTCTAACAGAGAAAAAAAAACTATATATTGCGCATTTTTTTTAATATAATAACAAAAAGAAATGACTCAAGTTTAACATCAATATAAAGAAAATAAAAAACGAGAGAAGTTCAAAAGTTTGTTGACTATTGCCCAAATCAAGACTCGTGATTCCCATTGGTTAGGGCTATAAACCCGAAACGCAGGGGAAACACCGAACCCTTCCCGACCGCCTCAGATTGCCTTTAATTTTCTTTAAGAAATCTTTAAATCCCTAATATCTCTTGACCATTCTCTCTACTTCCCTAAACACCACTGAAACACAAAGATTGAAATTTCTTCATCTTAAGCTCCATCATCCGAGTATACGAGCAAATCATACGATATACTGACAGCGATAATGTCGGAGAAATTTTCAGCTACGCTGAGAATTGGGGACTTGAACGATTACATAGCACCATCTCAGGGTTGCGTCATCAAAACTGAGGTAATTAATTGTGTTGATTGTCAGCTAGGCTTTGAACAATTCTGATTTAAATACGCATTTCTCTTGGTTCATATTTCCCTGATTATTGAATTGTTTGAGATTCTGTTTGTTAAGTTAATTTTGATCTTGACATGGTCGATGATATTGACTGCTTAGTTTGCTTGTTCTCATTTCAATGAAGATATTAATTTGGGATGAAGATTGGAAAAATTGTGCTTGTTTCAAGTTTGTTATTGTGAGTTTCTATTTGTTATGTTGTTTTGTTTGTCGTATTCTTTGTAGTTATTGTAGTTGCTTCTCGTGAACAGAATGCAGGTAAATCAAGGACGGCTCCTAAAGCAGTGCAAAATGAGCCAGTGAAGATTTCGCTCAAAGACTGCTTAGCTTGCAGGTAGTTATTATTGTGCTTTTCAATTTCACGGGTAAATGGATTTGTTTTTTGATGGCTGTTGGAGCTAGATATATTGATGTCTTAGGGCCTCATCTGCACTCATGTGGATGTGTGTGTGTGTGTGTGTGAGTGCGAGGATGGAGGGAGGGAGGGAGGAAGAGAGGGAAAGGAAGTAAAGAAGAGTGGAATACTAATGCTCATGATTCTCATGCAGTGGGTGCATAACTTCTGCAGAGACTGTGATGCTTGAGAAGCAGAGTTTAGATGAGTTTCTTTTGAACCTCAACAAAGGAAAAGCTGTAATAGTCTCACTTTCTCCCCAATCTAGAGCTTCTCTTGCTGTTCATTTTGGCCTTTCTCCTCTTCAGGTAATTTGTTAAATATAGGATACCATGTTAATTTAGTATTATTTCCACCAAGTTGGATGGAGGAATTGTTGGTTTATCCCTCTGTTTCGGGTATATGTTCCTGGTATTATCAGATACTAAAAATGTTTTTCAGGTTCTTAGGAAACTTACAACATTTTTGAAGTCTTTGGGAGTGAAAGCCATTTTTGATACCAGTAGCAGTCGAGACTTGACACTTATTGAGTCTTGTAATGAATTCCTAACACGTTATAGACAAAGACAGTCAGCTGATGATGATAAGACGAAATCAGTACTTCCTATGATTTCATCTGCATGTCCAGGTATGCAATACATTTTGTCATTATAGTTAATATGGCTGGCTGTTTTACATGTGCTTGATACACACTCACTCCCCCCCCCCCCCCCAAGCACGCGCACACACACACACACACACAAAAAAAAAAAACAGATGAAGTGTTTGAATAGTTAAAGTAACCTTTCTCTATTTTTTATTTTCTCCTAGCACAAACTCAGTTTTCATTTTGGGGATGGGGGAGAACAGATTTAGTATGTTCGAGGTTTAGATTGTAACATGAAATTTTCTCTCAACTTACTTTTCAATAATATGTAATGGCAGGTTGGATATGCTATGCAGAAAAAACTCTTGGATCTTATATTCTTCCATATATTTCTTCAGTGAAAAGTCCTCAACAAACAATTGGAGCGGCAATTAAGAACCACCTGTGCCAAAAATTGTGTATTAGGTGATTTATTATCGTTTTTATTTACATTTGCTTATCTATATGATGGTCACACATATTGCTTTCAGTTGCATTGAATTTTGTTGTAGTATGGTTATGAATCGACCTCAGAGACTTTCCTAAGCATCAGCACAGTGAGATAGCTTGCAATCTTAGTCTGGGAACTTGAATGGTCTGTTGTTTTATGGAAATTTATCAGATGAGGCAACGTGTTAGACTTGTTTCCCATTATGGGCTCAACCAATCTGAAGTCACTTGTTAATTGCTATGGCTACGAGAGTGTGAATTTACAGATGACATTTTTATAATCTCTTAGGTATAATTTACATATTGCAGGCCAGATGAGATATATCATGTTACTGTGATGCCTTGTTATGACAAAAAGCTTGAGGCTGCTCGAGATGACTTTCTGTTCCAAATGGATTCTGATAGTGAAAGAATTACAGAGGTTGACTCAGTATTGACAACTGGGGAGGTCTTAGATTTAATTCAGGTATTCTTTCGGTGAGAGCAATCTGAATATCCTGTGTTACTTATTTTTTCATTTCCCCTTCCTCTTTGTCAGAAATGATAACTGTTTCATTGTTGCAGATGAAATCAGTTGATTTTACAACCTTGGAGGAATCTCCAGTGGATGAACTGTAAGCACTTACTTTTTGTAGCTCATCTAAAAAGCAAGCTATAATGGCTCAAGACTGATAAAGTGAGTATTTCACCCACAGATTGTCAAATATAGATGAAGAAGGCCATCTCTATGGTGTTCATGGTAGTTCAGGAGGATATGCTGACACAATTTTCCGTTATGCGGCAAAGGTACTTTTTGGGAGGGAGATTGAAGGTCCTCTTGAGTATAAGACTATAAGGAATGCAGATTTTCGTGAACTGGCCCTTGAAGTAAGTCTTATCTGCCCTCATTAAAAACATCCTCTAATCCGCTTGAAATCAGTTGGACTTTATACTTCTTTTTCCTTGTTCGTTGATGCTTCATACTATTTCTATGGTTCATTAAGAAACATAACTATTCATTGTTCTCTTGTTTCCTAACAGAAAAATTCTCCTTGTGATGCAGGTGGACGGTAAAATTGTCTTGAGATTTGCACTTTGTTATGGATTCAGGAACCTAAGAAATGTTGTTACAAAAATCAAATCTGGAAAGTGTGAATATCAATTTTTGGAGATTATGGCATGCCCTTCTGGTATATCTCTTTTCTTCATACATATATGTTAATTTACTGGTGTCAAGTGATGCATGTTCTTGACTTGTACATTTGCACCTACCACAGGATGCCTGAATGGTGGAGGTCAAATCAAACCCAAACCTGGGCAGTCTGCCAAAGATTTGATTCAATTGTTGGAAACAACATATTCTGAAAATGTAAGCCTGATTCAATTGTCGTTGTGTACTGATTGTTTTGCTTATTTGATGTTGTGAAATGTTACAAGTTCGTAGATTTCTCAAGGTTTTTTGGACTTTTCAGGTATTGATGGCCAATCCTTTTGAAAATCCTCGAATCAATAGGCTATATGATGAATGGCTTGGTCAACCTGGCTCGGAGAAAGCAAAGAGACATCTTCACACTGAATACCACCCTGTTGTGAAGAGCATTTCCTCTCAGTTGCAGAACTGGTGAAGAAATGTTCATTTTGGCTGGTAAAAATGAATCATACGGTAATAAGGTTCTGTGCCCACACAAGTTGTTGTTCTTTAGCATTTCTGCATTTGTGTTTCATATAATTTTCTTTTTCACTTCTTTTTTTAGTAAATCGTATATATGAAATAGCAGTCGAATTTTGTTAGGTTGTTTTCAATATAGGCTGTTATTGAGTATCGTAAATATGTTAGTTTGTTGATGTAAGAAACGTAAAGCTAATAGCACCTGACGATCCAATGTGCATCACCTCATTGTCAAATTGATCATCCAATCGAGCTGCCTTGTGTAAGGGAAGGTTCTAACCTGGTAAAGATATTTGACTTGTTCAGAACAACCTTCTTTTTTTCTTTTGAAATGCCAGGTTGTCTAAATGGGATCTCATCAGTTCCTGAGACGACCTGAGTATCTAATAATGTTTGTTTAATTGACGTGGGATACTGTATTGCCGGAGGTGATTGTTTGGTAACTCATTTATTTAGGCTTGTTGGGATACTTTCCTTGTGCCTGCCTGTATTCATCATCCGAGTTGGACTGGATTTTAAATTCATTAAAATCTCTTAAATTTTAGTTTAAAATGAAATTCATGGATTTTAAATCTATATCAATCTAAATGACTTTTTTTTTTTAATTTTTTTTTTTTTTGTTAGTATGGATTTTACTTTTTCAATCCAAATGGAGCAGAGATAAATTAGAGTTTCTTGAACAGTGATTTGTAATTCAACTGCTATTTAGGATAGTTTTGTGGGACTCGAGTTATACCTGTTATATCTTAATATTCTCCTTTCAAATTTACAATAATGCAGGAATATGTTAAATTAAAGGGTGTTTCTATTTACACGACAATAATCTCTTTTCACACCACAAATTTTTTTAAATAAAAATAATCTTATATTAAATGTCTAATTTATCTTTCTTCTCAAATCACTTCTTTACCCAGCGATTGTTCTACATTTGTTTTCTCAATCTTCTTCCGCACAAATTTGCCGCCAACATCACCTTCACCAATCCATGAAATTACGAACTCTTAACAAAAAGTTATCATAAATTTTCTGCGGTTCTTCTTCTTTCTTTTTTTTTTTTTTTTTTCTGCAAATTCAAAATTATTCAAAATCATATTTAAAATATATTTCCTGCGATTTTTTTTCTTCCTTAGCAACAAATAATAAAAGAAAAGAAATTCAAATTCACGAGTTAGGATTTGGGAGCAAATGGGTTTTTAATAGAAGAAATTATTTCGACTTTTTGTGTTTGTTCAAAGGTGAGATTTTGTGATTTCATGGATTGGTGAAGGTGATATCATAAATTTTATGCGGTTCTTCTTCCTCCTTCTTTTTCTGCAAATTCAAAATTATTCAAAATCATATTTAAAATATATTTTATGCGGTTCCTCTTCTTCGTTCTTTTATCTTAGGCTAAATATATGAATTTGAAAATTCTTAGCAACAAATAATAAAAGAAAAGAAATTCAGATTCACAAGTAAGGATTTGGGAGCAAATGTGTTTTTAATAGAAGAAATTATTTCGACTTTTTGTGTTTGTTCAAGGGTGAGATTTCGTAATTTCATGGATTGGTGAAGGTGATGTTAACAGCAAATTTGTGCGGAAGAAGATTGAGAAAACAAATGTAGAACAGTGGCTAGATAAATAAGAAGGTTAATGAAAAAAAGTCGCTGGGTAAAGAAGAAGGTTAATGAAAAAAATGGAGAATTCTCCTAATTTGAGAAGAATGATAAATTAGACATTTAATATAAAATTATTTTTGTTTAAAAGATATTTGTAATGTGAAAAGAAGTTATTGTGGTGTAAATAGAAACACCCCAAATTAAATGGTTATTTACTTTATATAATAATACTTGTTCAAATGAGTGGAATCTTTTATTCACTCTCTATAAGGTGTTGAGGACCAAGTTGATTAATATAAGTCTATATTTTAAATAGCAGAACATTAACATACTTAAGTTTCACTAAAATGAAAACAAATTATGAATAAATTGTTTTATGTTTAAAAATTGAAGAAAGATTCGCTTCTATTTATTTATTTTTATTTTTTTGCTAAAAATGTCAGTATTTGTGAAAGTCAGACTAACACGCATCAAAATGTTGTTACTTTGCTTATGCAAGTTTTTATCTTTATTTTATTTTTTTGACAATTCTCAAGGAGCAATTGTAGCGTTAAAATTGATTGAACATTTGACGCAGGTAGTAACTACTCCAACTACACTGTTGACCAAATTTCTCAGTATAAACACAGCCTCATCAAAATATCATTTGTTTGAAGATATTTGGCTTATTATTAGGGCTAAAAATTGAACAAAGTTTCTCTTTTTATAAAGTATATCAAATAAGTTTGTATATATCTACTTCTAATGAAATCGAGAGGTCTATTTGAGCTCAGCCTCAATATGTTAAGTTTGTTAAAAAAAATTAAACATATCAAATTATTTAATGTTCGATTTGATTAATTGTTTAAATTTAACTCAATGAATAATCAAACAAATTAATATTATTAAGTATAATAACATTTCACTGTAATTAATAATATCGCTTGACTGAGCCCTACTTATTAGCAAGTTCCTACGTGTTTGTGAGTCCACTAATAAAATAAAACTAATTTAGTAAGCAATAATAAAACTAGTTTTCAAAATATAGTTTATTCCTAAATGAGTTAATATTCAATTTATTTAATTTTTGAGGTCAAACAATTTAATGTTATACTTAACTTGAGTATTTTTTAAGCCTGGTGCTCGGCTTAATTAAAAATAAGTAAAACTCAAAACTAACAAATGTTGAACTCGACTATATTCATTTACAACCCTTATTACATGATTTTTAGGATTTAAATTTTAAATATATCCTCCCAAAGTGGGAGCATTATCGTTTCCCCCCTCCCTTTCTTTCCGCCGGAAATTTTGCGTACAAATGAGGAATACCAAATCCCTTTTTTATTCTTCCGACTGTCGACTTATAACATTATGTGATTATCCAAGTTCATAACTTCAATTGTCCTATATTGCACAATTCATCATTGTTGTCTTAACTTTTTTTTGCCAGTTCATCATACACACATCCCCGATTGGAAGCAAACCCATATATAGATCATAGATCGATTTGAATAAGGGCTGAGCCTCCGTTGGTTCTAGTTGGTCTTTTTTTATTTTATTTATAAATAAACAGGTAAATTAAAATAATTATTAGAGATGGACAACCAAATTCATCAGAATTATCAATTCAGATTTAAATCCGAACTGAAATTGGGAAGCCACAGTCAACCGTCTAATATTCTTCTAACTGACCATTTTGGAACTGGGCCTAACTCTTGATAGGAGGACCATATTGTGAGGTCCATTCTGTAGTAAAGAATATTTTCGCCATGCTTGCACTAATCATAAATAGAAAGGGCTGAGGGAGATTAGGGGCCCGTTTCAGCCTATTATGTTTATATAAAGGCTTAATGTTTCCGCCATGCTTGTACTTTTCTTAAATAGTAAGGCCCAAAGGTAGATTACGAACCCGTTTCAGCCCATTACACCTAATTATAAAGACTTAATATTTGCGCCATGCTTGTATTCTTCATACATAGCAAGGCCCAAAGGGAGATTATGGGCCTGTTTCAGCCCATTATATGTAATTATGAAGGCTGAATATTCCCACCATTTTTGTATCTTCATAACGGGAGATTAGGGGCCCGTTTCAGCCCATTATGTTTCTTTATAAAGGCTTACATACAAATTATTAAATAAAAAAAGAATAAAAAAGACCAATTTTTTTAAAATAAAAATAAAAATGAAGAAGCAGTATCACAAAAGTTTCATATTTTGGTCAAGATTAGAAGTTTGTATTATTAAATCCTTGATTTGAGAATGATACCACATAAATACTTTTGACTCATAATGGACAATCAAATCTAACCCCAAATATAAATTAATAAGTATGTATATTTTTTAAATCAAATATCACATTTAATATAAACAATATGAGTATTAAATTTAAACGGTAAAAAATAATTAATTAAATATATTATATGTCACAAAGAAATTATAAATGAAAATTATTTGTATTTTAAAAATTCTAACAAAGTAATTTTGTGAATAGTAATTAATCCAAGCGATTCACACGCGCCAAAAACATCTCACTTTTTTTTTTTTTTAAATAAAGTCAACATATCTTCAAAATCTGTAATTTGTTTATATCGCGATCAAATTATGGTTTGTTTTTAATTTTATTTTGGTTAGAATATTTTTTTATATGTTACCTTTTATTTATTTTTGTCATATTTTAGTTAGTAATTAGGTATAAATTTTTTATTATAAATATAAGTATTTTTTATTATTTAAGAGGATTGTTGATTATATGGAATAAGAAAACAAATTTAGTCCAAAATTACATCTTTTTCAGTAGGTTATCAAAATCAATGGATTTAGATTATCATAATTATTATTTACTGCATCACAAAATCTTTTGAGATTTCCCATTAACCAAAGATAAATCCCCACATGTGAAAAGCTTATCAGGCTCCTGCATTCTCTTATCTTTCTTGATTATTTTTAACACTTTATTAAGTAAATATTGAAATATTTTATTTTCGTTTGCATTAAAAGTGACTCCTTATTATTTTTTATTTACAAAAATTAATTATTTATACGTTTATTTACATTAATATTAAAATTTGATCTACGGAAAAATAAAATTGCGACTCTATAGAGTTTATCCTCACTGGATATTATAATTGATAAAATGTCAATTTAATATTAGTAAAAATATAAAACTCAAATATTTACAAATAAATGAATAATTTAGGAGGAAAAAATTGTATTCAACCCTTTGTCGCGCATGTTTTTTCTTATTCTAAATTTACATATATTTATTTCAAGTGTAAATATAATTATAATTGTGTAAAAAATTATGATGAAAAATCGAAAAAATTTATTCAACGAAGGCTCAGACTAAAACAAATGTAAATATGTTTGACAAATAGTAATCGAACATTTTTTTCGATGTTTAACTTATATTGACAGAACGTCTCAAATTTAATATTTTTATAATGTAAAATAAATATAAGTAAATTATATATTGTAAATATATGGTGAGTAAAACAATTATGGGACGCAATGAGAAGAACCTTTGTACAAATTGTGTGGGACCACTTAGAAGCATAATTTTCATACAATAAATATGTAGCGAAGGTTTTAGGTTTCTTCCGTCAAAAGTCCAAGTCATTGTACCTTCTGTTCTGACAGGGAAAAAGGCTGCTTTGTACCTTGTAGTCAAAGCATAACAATGGTAATCCTCAATCCGATCCCCACCCCCACCCCCCCACGTGTATGAATGGTAGACTCTCTTCCCTTCAATTCTTGATCTGATTGCAGCCATTTTTTTCGTGGAATTGAATTGATCCTCATCAAAGTTGGAAATCCTGCTTTGTTTACAGATTTCTGATTAGACTTCTCAATCGTTTTTTGTTTTGGATTTTTTTTTTTTTTTTGTTCTACTTGCAATGTATGTCGGAATTGATTTCGTGTTAACAGAAGAATGGACGTGGATCGAGAGGTGATTAAGCCAGACGTCGCTAAGGCGTTGCTTTTTCTTTAATCGTTGCT